>CM048818.1:15935819-16294956 GCA_026586065.1 Dioscorea zingiberensis
TTTTAAGGATTTTTCAACCGTATGGATGGAAAGAACATCGAAAAATAAGCTAACATGTTAATTTTTATACAATTTGGGAATTTGTAGGGTCCTCATCTTAACAGGTGAAAATTTATAGAAATCTTACCGGTTCAAAATTTCACCCTTTAAGATGAAGACCCTACAAGTTCCCAAATTGTATGAAAATTGACATGCTAGCTTATTTTTTGATATTCTTTCCATCCATACGGTTGGATTTCCTCAAAATACTGTACAAGTGGTCCAAAATGAGCCGTACTTGCATTTCGTGATAAAATGATAAGGCCGACAACATAGTATCGATTCTATATATATATATATATATATATATATATATATATATATATATATATATATATATATGAAAACATCTTAAAACACTCTTAGGGAGGGATTTTCTATGAGGGATTTGAGATGGATGTCCAAGAGAAGCCTTAAAGGCTCTCTTATATATACAAGAGAAAAGCATCTTCTCATACTATTACAAGGCTAGGTGGCTCTTTACTATTTGACATAGGAAAGATAAGAAGATAAAAAGGAATCCTTATCTATGAAGATAAGTAAGCATCCTTATCTTTCATAGTGAGAGTCCTTATCATCTTTATCTTATCTTCTAAGAGTCCACCACTCTTCTAAAGCACACTTCTGATGGGGACAACGACATTTACAAGTAGCTTAATTAATACATAGGTGTTGTCAGCCACGTTGTGAAACCTATAAACATATGTATAAGAAAGTCCAGGCAGTGGACTAGTCAACCTTAGGTGGGGTAGTGTCTCATCCATGAGGCGAGGGAAGTGGAATTAAATTAATTGATCGTCAGGGTTGTTGTAGTTGATTTGGAGGAGATAATCCATTAGATGTGTGTCAGACAGATTGGTGTAGTAGTGGATTTTGTCGATAGAGGCATCTGAGAGAACAAGTTGGCAAGAGTAGTGGCCATTTGCTCGGCAGTTGAAGTGATAGTGTCGCGTGGGATCTTGGTAGATATCTAAAGCGAAGCTGATCTGGAAAAGATTCCCGAAGAATAGGACTTCAGCTTGCCCTGTTTGTAATTGTTGAGTTCCACAAGAAGATCGTCTTTGTCCGACTAGAGTTGGCGAAGCTGATCGCGAAGGTGAAGGACTTCATGATGGGCGTATGTACGAGAATATATATATATATATATATATATATATATATATATATATATATATATATATATATATATATCAGACGTGATATCACGCGGTCGGCCGGATGTATTGTGTATTCCCAGTCGCCTTCTATTTGGCCCCCTGGAGCATGTTTGAAGAATTTCCAACCGTACGGATGGAAAGATTATCGAAAAATAAACTAGCATGTCAATTTTCATACAATTTGGTTACTGTTTGATCCTCCCCCTTAATGGTTGAAATTCTGGACCGTTCAGATTTTTATAAAATAAGAACCGTTAAGTGGGAGGACCAAACGGTTACCAAATTGTATGAAAATAGACATGCTAGCTTATTTTTCGATGATCTTCTCATCCGTACGGTTGGAAATCCTTCAAACATGCTCTAGGGGGATAAATGGGAGGCGACCGGGAATGCACAGTATTATAGTCGACCGTGTAATATCACGTCATATATATATATATATATATATCAAACGTGATACAAAAAGGCCGGCCGAATTATTGTTCCGGTAAGGTTGCCTCCTATTTTGGGCCTTGGAGCATGTTTTAAGGATTTCCAACCGTATGGATGGAAAGAACATATAAAAATAAGCTAACGTGTCAATTTTCATACAATTTGGGAACTTGTAGGGTCTTCATCTTAACGGGTGAAAATTTATAGAAATCGTACAGGTTCAGAATTTCACCCGTTAAGATGAAGACCCTACAAGTTCCCAAATTGTATGAAAATTAACATGCTAGCTTATTTTTTGATGTTCTTTCCATCCATGGGGTTGGATTTCCTCAAAACACTATGAAAGTGGGCCAAAAAGAGACGACCACACTTGTACAATGATATGGCTGGCTGCACCGTATCATGACTATATATATATATATATATATATATATATATATATATATATATATATATATATATATATATATAGTTTTGAGGAAATCCAACCTTATGGATGGAAAGAAAATCAAAAAATAAGCTAGCATGTCAATTTTCATACAATTTGGGAACTTGTAGGGTCTTCGTCTTAACGGGTGAAATTTTGAACGATTTCTATAAATTTTCACACGTTAAGATGAAGACCCTACAAGTTCCCAAATTGTATGAAAATTAACATGCTAGCTTATTTTCCGATGTTCTTTCCATCCATACGGTTGGAAATCTTTTAAACATGCTCCAGGTGGCCAAATGGGAGGCGACTACAAATAAATAGTGTTTCCAGACGACCTTACCTTATATATATATATATATATATATATATATATATATATATATATAACTTTTTTTTCAAAAATCCAAGGGGGCACGTGCACCCCAGGCCCCAACATGGTTTCGCCTATGCCGGGGCCGGTGGAAGAGGGCGGGGAAAGTTGGTGGAGATGGAGCTTTTGCAGGGTGAAGATTAGACATAGGCACGAGCTAATTAACCGGACCCGACGAGCCTGACCCAAAGGTTCCAGAACCGGCGGGTCACGGATCACCTTTGGTGACCCATAACCGGCCCAGCCACCCCATAGAATAGGCGGGCCGGGCCGGGCCTTAATCCGCCGATTCACGGGATGGCATGCCGGTTTTCAATATATATTTTTAAAAAATTATAAAATATAATTTAAAGGGCACGATCCCAACCACATTAAAGAGCGTGAATAGTGCATGCCAAGAGGCACGATCCCGCGATAATTTTGAATTTTAAAGTTTGAATCGGAAGACGAGAACCGCATGATCGAAGGTCACGAGAATTTCAGCTCTCTCTAATGCGCACGTGGACGGTGGATGGAGTGTTTTCCAACTCGATGTGCCGTTACGAAGCGGAGTGGAGAAGTCGCCCATTATGTATGAGATCATGATGGTTTTATTATTTTTTTTCAAATTTTGATTTTGAATTCAAATTGATTTTTTTTATTTTGATTTAAATTTGGATTATTCGTACTTAATTGATTGATAAGGTAAGATATAAGGAGTTAAATATAAATAACATTAAACCAAGGGGTTTAAATACAACACTAAATAATTTAAAATAAAAGCAAAATATATCATCATTTAAAATATTAAAATATTTAAAATGAATTGAATTTATCCAAATAATTGAAAACCAGCATCCAAAGCCATTTGTTTTGATATATGGGGAATGAGATATGTAATTTATCATCATCTTTTACTTCAATTTTTTGATAAAATTAGAATAAAATAGGGGTTTAAAAAGATATATGGGAAAAGGGTTGGGTCAGCCCTCCGGTTCAACCCGACTGATCCAACGGGTTGAACCAGTGGAACAACCCGGCAAACCCAAATGAGTAAACCCATCTGGTCACGGGTTGGGAAAACCTGCCTGTTATTATAGCTGGATTAAAACTAGCCAGTGTTCCCTCTAGCTGAAATCGGTGAAATGTTATATTTTTGCAATTATAACCCTGATAATGTTTTATTTATTTTCCTGATGATGTTGGTTCTTTCTTAGTGTTATTTAATTAAAATATATCACGTGCTTTATTAAACACACATGTTGACGGAATTCCCATAAGTGTATTTTTACCACTTGAAAAAAGTTTGAACGTGCGTTATGTATTTAAAAATGTTGAGGTGCCAATGTACAAGAAAAAGCCCACAACTCATTTTTTTCATCCAATACAGCCTAGAAGCCATGACCATAAACCCTGACACCTCCACTTAAAACCTAACTAGAAGTCATGGCCACAAGCATGAACCCTTCATCTCTCCATCTAGAAGAAGCCATTGTCGCAAGTCATAAGCAAGTAATCCATAATTCATTTATTATAAACGTACCCTAGAATTCGACCTAGAAGAAGCCATAACCACGCCCAAAGGCACCGTGATGATGAGCACTAGAAGAAGCAGCAGGGATGAAGTTATAAGCAGGCTCCTCATGAACATGACTCATCCCAAAAGGTACAGCAGTAACAAAGCCAGCAATGGCATTACCACCATTGCGCACAGAGTACAAGCTCCGAGCCGCCGTCTCTGAGTTTATCTTCTCAGCTCTCCTCCCCACACTCATCTTCAACTCCTCCAATGAAACCTTCAACTGGATGAGCTCCTCCAGATTGAGATCTTCTACATTGGTATCCCAAAAGAGTGTTTGTGACTGACCTGCAGATCCTCCTCCTCCAATGATGCTCTGCTTCCATCTCATCGCAGTCTCTTCCAGCATTGCCTTCTTCTTCTTTGCAGCCTCACTGAGGCTAAGAAGCTCGGTGCTCCTGCAGTTGAGCTCTCGCATGATGGCGTCGTGTCGGGGATCAACATAATTAGTGGTTGAAACAATGCCGGTGGTGATGGAGTTAGTGGTTGTGTTGGGATTGGAGAGGAAGCGATCGGAGATGGAGTCTACATGGGGGTGGCCGAAAGAGAAAGGCTTGCCTGCGGGGGAGAAGATTACGAGAGCCACCTCGGCGCCGCAGAGGATGGACAGCTCGTTGGCTTTCTTGAAGAGACCGGCTCTACGCTTGGAGAAACACACCTGTCGTGCCTCTTCGTTCTCTATCCTCTTTATCTCAATCCTTTGCCTGCCCATGCTAGTCTTCTTCTTCACCATCCTCTCTCTGTGTGTGTGTGAGAGAGAGAGAGAGAGAGAGAGAGGGAGAGAGAAATGTCGTATCTCAAGGAGCAAAAGCATGTATGCATGTATGCATGCATGGATACGTTTTTGAGTTTATTTTGGAAATGATTTGTATGATTGATTGAATGCATAGACATGGATTAAAATTGATCCTTTTTTTTCTAGCTGTTACATTTGGATTGATTGCTTGGTTTTATTAAACTTGCCATTTTTGGTTTGATTGGTTGACCCGATTTGAAGCTCATCTATTCTTACAAAAAATAAATAAATAAATAAATAATAATAATAATAATAAAATAACTGAAGAATTTTTAGAACCAATTTCTTAATTGTTAATTTTTAATTAAGAAGGATTGACTTATCTTTGAAATGTGTTTTTTTTTTACTTATAATGTATTTTGTATTTTAAAAATACAGTATGATAGAGAGAAAGATGGTAAGACACGTGGGGCACATCAGAACTGTCCACGTGTCAACATCATAAGGTCCCTCATCAAAACTAGGCCGACCCATGTTGGATTGTCTTGTATCGTTTTAAACCTAATTTTTGTATCACATCAGATCGGCCAGAGAATATATGGATAAGATTGTCCCGATGAGCTGTTAATACAACTCATATCGGAAGTTTGCTCCGATCTATCGCGACTCTAAACACTCTTCATCGCCTGCTCGAATACGTTCCACCTCATCGGCGCGCCTCCAGTTCCTGAAAGACCTTCTAGAAGGTTTACAGCTGTCATCCAACTCAGCACTTAGCGAAATTCATCTGGAGAGTTGTTTAACAATTTCACACGTGCTCTAATTTAATAAGGCACGTGTCGAAACTCCTGGCTTCTTCTCCAAGCCACCGAAGCCTATAAAAGGCAGTGAGCCTGCCCATTCAGGATAACACACCGAGGACAGCGAAGCTCTGCTTCACTGAGAATTGATCCACCATTTTCCATTTCCACTTGTAAATGGCTTTCAAAGCCCAGATTAATGAGAATTCTTCTTCTTCCTCCGTGGTTTTTCCCTGATAAGGGTTTTCCACGTTATATCTTCGCCTCTATCTCTTGATTGATTGATTTTCTCTTCACTTTCTCTCTGCTCAAATCCCAACTAATCAAACAAATTTAACGGTTGGCTTGGAATTGGGATTGATCTTGAGGCGACCCCCATTTTCATAGTCAACACAGTACATGCAACTTGAGTTCTCTATTGTTAGTCTAAAGAAGGTACTTAACTTCACTATTAGTCACACAACTTTTAACTTTTGTCAAATCCTGAAAGCTCCTTTCGATTTCGACAAGCACACTATATTTACCAAGCTACGCTCGATGGGTGTCATTCTTTTCAAATTCAAATTACGTTGTTTCCCCTCGAATCACCGTTTAAATCTTTTCGCTATTTTTGGTAATAAATTGTCTATCAAATTAGAAAGTAATTTGAACTTGATTTAGTCAAAGGATTTTGGTTGATTATTTGGCTTGTTTTAAATTTCAAATTTAAATAATCTTGGACTTTTGTTATGTTTTGGCAAATTTTCCAAAATACTAGGATTCTAGGGTTTCGAGCTATTTAGCTAGGCTTGTGGACTAGTTTTAAGATTAGACTTGATTTTAATGAAATTGATTTGAATTTGAGGTTTTTCTCTTGTGTGTGTGCCTTCTCGCGTTCTTCCTTGGCGATCCATAGGTTACAGCTAGCCCACAGAATAATTACTATTCTGCTCGACGTCGGTAGTCTTGAAGGCTTTCCCCATCAATGTTTCGGAGTTCCACCTCTGCTTCTTGCTAATCACGAAGTTCTCGGTGAAAGATCGGATAGGTTGCAGAATAAGGAAACAAACCCCGTTGGTAGGCGAGAGAACCCTGTTTGGGTCGCGCCCTTCAATGTCGCTAGAAAGGTTTGGCATAGGATTTCATCGGGGGCCCCTAAAGCAGCATCATATCTTTTAAGGATAACAGATAGTCCGTTGTATCTATGGTGCTGTCGTATGTCTCCACCAATGTACTCTCCCCAAACTTCGGTGGCGAGGGGCTCCCAAAATATTCGAGGTGATCAAAGGGAAGATAGTTCGGGGGACGTACCTCTGTTTCTCCTCCACCGGGGAAGAGGTCACCATGTGGTGATATTGGGGTGACTCCTCCGACCGAGATCGTGGTTGGGATGACGCCATGTTGTTGGGTGACACGACTCCCTCCTCTTCACTACATGCCTTGGGTTTCTAGACACGCGCTGGTGACTTCCTTCCAACTCCAAATGTCTCCAGTGAGCACTGGAGACAAATGGACATGGCCTCACTCCTGGAGGGATTTAGTGAGTACTTCAAGTTGTTTCTGGAGATGTTGAATCTGCAATTCTCTTAGATCTTCCTCCAAGACCGCCGGTGGATCCTAAGGGGTAGCTGTGGCCCCTGGGGCCATGCTAGCTCCCTCAACATCATCAACTGGGAGGGGCGGTCCGCCGACGGGTTTTTCTTGTCTCTCGCAATCAACTAGTTCACAAGGCTCTTTGCTCAATCCCCACAAAGGGCATCAAACTGTTAATGCTCTTAACATGTGGGTCCTCGGGATTAGCACTCTGTTCCAAGTTCAACTGAGAAAATGTGTGTAAGATGACGGTTGTTGGGTTATGAAGTGGGGAAACAATACGAGCTTGGTGACGGCCTTAGGGACTCGTCGTCTTGAGAGGCAATTGAACGTCGGCCTTCAGGTCCTCCTTCCTGCAAGGGAAGTCCAAGGCTTTTCCCCAGACCCTTTAATGATTAAATCATCGAGGAGATAATCGGAGTAAGGGAAAAGGGGAAGGAGAAATATGGATGTATAAAAAGTTGCAAAGGAGGTGGGAAAGAATGAAAGGAGGAGAGATCTTGAGGTAGGAGACGAGTCCAGAGAGTTAGAGAGCGGTTCCCTTAATTTCTCTTTTCTACTCCCTTTATACCTCTTAGGTCGCCATCAGGCGGTTAGTCGTGGGGTATCACCTTTGACATAAGGGCATACAAGGTCTTGAGAGGATCCCTTTATCAGGCTATTGGTATGTGGGTGTCATCAGCAGAAGCGCGCGTCCCTGCCCAGACTGGGAGTCACATCTGGCACCAGTGTAGGTGCATGCTCTCTCACGGGCGTGTCATGGGGTAATCTCCACGTGGCTCTCTCGGAGAGGGCCGGTTTATTATTTGGACCTGCCATCTCTAACAAACTGGATCATGCCACGTGTGAAGCCTATTTTTTCCTCATAACAATTATTAACTAGAGTCTCATCATAGAACTCCCATATTTTATGTTGTCATTATTTTTATATAAATGATATTTATTTTATTTAAGTTTTTCTTTTGTTAAAATGGTTAAACTACAAATTTATTAAAATAAAAAAGCTTAAAACCACAGGAACATGGTGGAATGAAGTAAAAAATGTTTTTTTTTTTATTTTTATCCGAACAAGATCTATTGAAAAGCAAAATTGTTACTTTGAAGACATTATTGGTTAATAAATGAAAACAATAAATACATTGAAGAGTACCTTAATTTGGTCAAAAAGAACTAGCATCATTTGTCAAGGTCTGCAATGTTGAAAAACATTAATAAAAAAATGTTTCAATTGATGTTGAGTCAAAAAGGAAGTATTAATTAATTATATTTATTTTCTAGTACCAATTAGTGGAAGACTGACCTAATTCAATGCTAATATGAGCGAGTTCATAGAATTCTTTTTGCGCTCTAAAAATCTTTGATCACTTGTCAAAAAGGAGTAAATGGATTGAATGCGAGTTGTTCAAAACGGTAATGTTTCTTGTGACGTTCTATACGTTTCTTTCTTATATTTCTCTAAAAACTTTCTCATCTTATTATTGGGTCTAATATCCAATTAAGTCCCTCTGTTATACCAAACCGACCATTTTAGTCATTCTATTATAAATTGAGCCTTTTTAGTCCCTATACTGTCACAATTGAGAAATGTCAGTCCCTCCCACATGCCTTTTTGGTACCTATACATATGTCTTTCAGGCCTTTTTGGTCCATATACATATGCTTTTGGGGACGGGATTTTTACAATCGTGAAAGTAGAGCGACTAGAAATGCTCAATTTATAATGGAGTGACTAAAATGGTCAGTTCAATGGAGGGACTAAATTGGGTATCATACCTTATTATTGTCTTCACAAAAGAGGACATAATTGGTATATATATATATATATGTATATATATATATATGGGAGGTGTTCGAATCAGGTCGGCCGCAATGTTAGAATCAGTCGGCCGCACCTCCCATATATATATATATATATATATATATATATAAAATAGATAATAAAAATATTACAATCAGGCGGCCGGACATCCGGTCGACCGATGACATATATATATATATATATATATATATATATATATATATATATATATATATATATTATACTTTTTATAATGTATTTATATATAGTTTGATTTATCTATGTATTTTAAAAAATATAAAGATATGTATATATAATTTTTAAATTTATATGTTGAAGGGAAGATAATCTAAAAAATATATATACATATCCATATATTATTTAAAATATATAGATAAATCAAACTATATCTAAATACATTATAAAAAATATAATATATATTTTATATATATGTTTACAATAATAGAATACTAATAGAATCTGACGGCCGTAAGTGTAACCGGCTTGATCCTAACACTACATATATATATATAAATAAATAAATAAATAAATAAATAAATATATATATATATATATATATATATATATAGATTTATATATATATAGATTTATGTATATATTATATATAATATATATCTATATATAACTAATTATTAAATATATATGTAGATATATAACTATTTTTTGACAAATACATAAATCTATATATATATATATATATATAAACTAATATATATCCATATAGGGAGGTGTTAGAATGAGCCGGCCGCACATGCGGCCGACCTGACATGCGGGCGACCTGATTCTAACACCTCATATATATATATATATATATATATATATATATATATATATATATATATACGGACTTGATACTATGCGGCCGGTCTTATCACAGTGCAAGTGTTGTCGCCTCCATTTGACCCATTTGCACAGTGTATTGAGGAAATCCAACCGTATGGATGGAAAGAACATCGAAAAATAAGCTAACATACCAATTTTCATACAATTTGGGAACTTGTAAGGTCTTCATCATAACGGGTGAAATTCTGAATCAGTAGGATTTCTATAAATTTTCACCCGGATGAAGACCCTACAAGTTCCCAAATTGTATGAAAATTGACATGCTAGCTTATTTTTCGATGTTATTTCCATCCATATAGTTGGAAATCCTTAAAACATGCTCCAAGGGCCAAAATGGGAGGCGATCTTACCGGAACAGTGTTCCGGCCGGCCTAATTGTATATATATATATATATATATATATATATATATATATATAGGCCTGTTAGTATCCGGCAGGCTGCATTTGCGTCCGGCCCATTAACACTCACAAATACCAAATGTAAATATACCCATACACCCCAAAACAACCCATAGATAAGAGTGTTAATGGGCCAGCCGCAAATGAGGCGGCCGGATTGTAACAAATTTCTATATATATATATATATATATATATATATTGACCAAAAGAATTACCCAAACTGCTCCCCCCATTTAAACGGACTCGAAACCTGAGAACATGCCCAATCAAGTGAATTACCCAACGCACAGGACCCGAGATACCGCTAGACCAATGGTTCTTTGGTGGTTGTATGATTTCAAGGATGACAATCTCTCAATAGAATAAGCATGCACACACACAACCACACAATAAAGACATCAAAAGAGATGACACACAAATTGATAACTCAGTTCGCCTTTCTCCATGCCTACGTCTGAGGGGCCAAGCCTAGAGATAACAATCCACTAAAAGAGGGGAAAAGACATGAATATAAAGATTGTCACTCACACTCATAACAAATACAAGCACCCTCTCAAGATTGGTTGATGCCCACTCTCATCCACACACCAGGGTCTCTCTCTAGTGGCTCATCCTAAATCTTCAGAGCAAGGTCTTATATAGACGTCTCCTCATCCCAAAAATAGCACCTATCTATCTTTTTTTAGAATCTCCGTGGAAACTAAGTTTGGGCCTTCCAAAATTAGCCGTTGCAACTCCTATTGTAATCGAAAGCACGCAACTTGCCCCCGATCACCATTAATCGACCGAAGTTGTAGCTTCCATTACAACACGACCTCAAGACGCTTCCAAACCTCCCGATTGTGTATGAGCCGAATACCTTCGAATCCTCCAAATCTTGACCTCCGACAACTAGCTAAACTCTCCACAGTCACAATCATGTACGCAGTACCTCCTCAAAGGTTTCACCTCACCAAGGCGCATAATCACCAAAATAATTTTTAATCAATCTTCAAAGATTTTCTTCCAAACTTGATCTTCAATCATTCAAGTTTGGGTGGACTTCATGATCTTCATCAAGTCTAATCACAATAATGTCATGTCTTCTCCATAATTGGTCTTCAATCAAAATCTTCTTCAATCTTCACTATATTTGTCTTGCATCATATTTAGTCTTCAATCTTCACTAAATATAGTTTTCATGATATCTTCTCTTCACGTTGATTTTGTTTCCAAATAAGAGTAATGTCTTCAAATAACCATTCTCCAAATTAGGCTTCATCATGTTTACTCCTCAAGGAAAAATCTTCTCTTCCAAAGATAGCTCCAAGAATATTTCCTTCACTTGTGGAATCGTCAATGCCTTGTCATCAATAATGCCACATCATCTCATTGTCAAATAATGCCAACATGTGCCTCAGCACTAACAAATTTTAATAAGACATTGAGAAAACTTGTGGATATATGAACAAAGTTTAACTCATTTCATAATTTTTAGTATATTAGTATTCCTTTGTTTGTTAGTTTGCTTTCTTTTTTGTTGAAAATGTTTTATATATTTAAGAGACATTGTATATATTTTTGTATATATAAATATGGCGATGTTTCAAGCATGGTTTGAACCCTCAACCTTTCGTCTTTTAAAAGAGAATATGGTAGTTAACTTTCCTTGTGAAGTTGCTACATATTATATTTTATGAGGTAAAATTAACAATAGACATGTGGCATGATATGGACCGCTGAGATAGAAGCTCAACTGCTTAATCATCCAACGGTCGAGAATAAACCCCCAAAGGCACAAAGATCTAGCAAATCATGCCGACAAGATATAAAAGGAGGTCGTCAACCCACAATTGAAAGGATATGATATCTTGTATCTCTCTCTATAAAAGCCCATTCAACCTAAGGTCGCTCTCTTTTCTCTCCCCCTCTTTCGGTGTCCTAACAAGAAGAACCTATCATGACCGATCTTTCCATCTTGTTAATCAGGATCAGTTTTGATCCCTAAGAAGAGCGGATCCTTGCATCAATAGCATGTATTTTTAAATGAAAAGAATACTAGTTATTTCTCGGTATTTAAAACTTAGAATTGAAAAGTTAAGAGGGATAGGAATAATTACGCTTGTAGTTTGGAAAATAGAATATGAAGATATAATTAAAAATCAGTTGGCAATTAACATAACTTTATACTTTGATTAAACTAGCTCTAAAGCTTGTTAGGCCTCGTTCCACCATGCAATTGATCCTAATGCCAAGGCAACCTCATTAATTAAGCCAAAGATGGTCTCTCTAATCCAAGTCCTACACCCTACACCCTAAACCCTAAACCTTAATATTCTAAAAGACCGTGTGCTTTACAACATCATGATACTTTTTTTATATATAGGAAAAGAGCCTAGAATGAAATTAGTTTAAGGCCAAAGTGATTAAAAAATGGAAATATAAATATAAAAACATAAAATTAAAACTTTTAGTACTCTAGTCTCCATAATGGAAACACACATCAAAAGAGATGGAGAGAACTTGAAGTACGTTTTGGTCACTAAAGATTCCAAGCAAATATGATTGGATCCCTAATCCCTTTCATAAGTTTCACTAATTGGTGATTAAACTGATTAATAACCATAAGTTCAAACATTATATTAGGAAATTAGTTACTTTAGAAAACAAATAATAATTGTGTCAATTTCATGGCTATGCCACTACTAGTTAGAAAGAATGAGAGATAATCAAGTAGAGCTTTTGAGGATTAAAAGAATAATAACTTGATGATGAGAATGGTATAGCTTTAAAGTCACAAAGATGGAAGCTTGGGGTTATTATCTTCTTAGTAGATGATCTAGTTTTTACTAATCCATTCCTTTTTGACTTAAGTGAATTCCAAATTATTTGTCACTAATCAATTAACCTTTAGTGGTCAGAGGTTAACATCAAGTATGAAATCATAATATGACAAGATTTACTTGACCTTATCTTTTAAAAATCAACGACCCGATGAATCCCGGTCCTCAAGTTCTTATGCAATAATTCAATTTAGAACGTGTAACATCGTTAAAAAAATGAAAAACAAAAAATCTCATATAGTTAGTTCTAACATTTGTATATAAATTTTATTATTTTTCTATGTAAAGTTATGTCATTCCTAATCACTTATATGATTCCTAAACGAAGGAGAGGCTCTCTCTTTGAATGCAGACATACTCTGTTTGGTTACATGGCTAATCAAACACATGGCTAATGTAGGGTAAAAATCGTATGTTTATTTGTCACTGGGTGACTAATTATTGCAACTAATTATCAAGGTCTACTTCTACTCTACATGGTAAACAAGAATTTAGTCTTATCCACTTATCAACCTCACTTCAATCAGGGAAAGCCTTCGCAATCCCTTATGTAGCAAAAGTATGATATACCAACAACCAAGTGGTCTATTGGTATCTCGGTCCCCGTAAAAATTCAAATGACCAAAAAATCTTAGACTCGATTCACGGGTGAGGACATATTTACGTAGAGTTTGAAAGCTGATGGATTTGTGTGGATGGTCTCAACACCCACATGTGCTAGCCACGCCCTTTATGTCTACTCACTGAGAAGTTTGTGTATGTTTTTAGTTTCTTAGCAGGTTGTCACTCCTATTATCAAAAAAAAACAAAAACAAAATAAACAAAAAAAATGAATTATTACATTATTTTATTTTATCTAAGAGGTGTCAAAAAAAGATAGACAGAATTAATTGAATCTTAGCTCACCAAGTCAAATCTACTTATTTACTAATTATATCGGCTTTTTCACCCAAAAATACTTAAGTTATTATTCTTAATCAGGAACCATTTCAAACAAATCCATATTTTATAATCAATACATTTCTTTAAAAAATTAATAATCTAACCAGCTTTTGTAAGTTATACTGTTGTGGATTAATAAGTATAAGTATACTTTGGTTTTTAATAAAATAATAATTATATATATATATATATATATATATATATATATATATAATTAAACTCTATATAATTAAAAATAGGCCTATAGTTTAGAAAATAGAATATGACTATATAATTAAAAATCAGATGGAAATTAAGCTAACTTTATACTTTGATTAAACTAGCTCTAAAGCTTGTTAGGCCTTGTTCCACGGTTCCACCGGGCAATTGATCCTAATGCCAAGGTAACCTCATTAATTAAGCCAAAGATGTTCTCTCTAATCCAAATCCTACACCCTAAACCCTAAACTTTAATATTCTAAAGGACCACATGCTTTACAACATGATGATAAATTTATTTTATATATAGGAAGAGAGCCCAGAAGGAAATTATTTTAAGGCCAAAGTGATTAAAAAATTGAAATATTTAATTATAAAAACATAAAATTAAAACTTTTAGTACTCTAGTCTCCATAATGGAAACACACATCAAAAGTGATGGAGAGAACTAGAGATACGTTTTGGTCACTAAAGATTCCAACCAAATATGATTGGATCCTTAATCCCTTTCATAAGTTTCCTCCACTAATTGGTGATTAAACTAATTAATAATCATAAGCCCAAACATCATATTAGGAAATTAGTTACTTTAGAAAACAAATAATAATTGTGTCTCATGGCTATGCCACTACAAAATAGGAGAAATTAGAGACAATTAAGTAGAGTTTTTGATGATTAAAAGAATTTTAACTTGATGATGAGAATGGCCTAGTTTTAGAGACACTAAGATGGAAGCTTCCTGTTGTTCTCTTTTTTGACTTGATGATCTAGTTTTTACTAATCAATTCCTTTTTTGACTTCAGTGAATTCCAAATTAATTAACCTTTAGTGGTTATAGGTTAACATCAAGTGTGAAATCAAGGCAATACTTGACCTTATCTTTTTAAATCAACGACTCAGTGAAACATCGGTCCTCCTTGAGTTTTTATACAATAATTCAATTTAGAACGTGTAACATCATTAAAACAAAAAAAAAAAAAAAAATGAAAATCTCATATAGTTAGTTCTAACATTTGTATATGATTTCTAACCAAATGAGAGGTTCTCCCTTTTAATGTGATAGGGGTAAAATCTGATAAGCACGTGGCCTCTAAATCAGGCGTACATGTGGAAGAATCCAAGGCACACATCCATGTGATACTGATCCCTAGGCTTCGAACCCCAACTAGGCAATACAGTTGGTGCATCAATCAACATGGGAGAAATGGTGGAGCGATCCGAGTAAGCGTGCTGCTAGACAATCGACGAGGATATAAGATCGGGAAGCGGCTCCACCTAACAGAATAAAAGGAGAAGAAGAACGGGACAAATGTATGTCATTCCGAGAACCGTAACTCATCTTCTCCGCCACCATCCCTTCCATCGACTTGAGCTGCCGGAGCTATCTCCTCGCAAAAAGCTTGCACACGCTCATCCTCTTCCCTTGTGTAGGTTGTTGCCTTCTCCAAATGAATCCATATAGTCCCGACAATCAAATAAATTCAACCGTTGATCGAAGATCATGCTCCATCTCGAGGAAGGACCGATTCTACGTCAACAAGAGGTCGTCCGACCAGGTATGTACCGTATGGAAAACATGGACTGGCAGAGACTTATGCGCCCATACCGTATGTTGCTATTATCAATGAAGCTAAGGATTCCCCATTTTTTTTATAATAATCACATCCCATTCTATGATTCCTCGCCTTTTCTAAAGTCCCTCCAAAGGGCCGAGCAACAACGCCAGTCAAAGTCCCTCTAAAGGGTTGAGCGACAATGCTCTTCAAAGTCCCTCTAAAGGCCGAGCAACAATTCTCGTCAAAGTTTCTCTGAAGGGCCAAGTGCAAACACTCGTTAAAGTCCCTATGAAAGACCGAGAGACAACGCTCATCGAAGTCCCTCTAAAGGGCCAAGTGTCAACACTCGTCAAAGTCCCTCTGAAAGGCCGAGTGACAACACTCGTCAAAGTCCCTCTAAAGGGCCGAATGCCAACGCTCATCAAAGTCCCTCTGGAAGGCTGACAGACAATGCTCGTTAAGTCCCTCTAAAGGGCCGAGTGACAATGCTCATCCAAGTCCCTCTAAAGGGCATAGTGAAAACACTCGTCAAAGTCCCTCTAAAGGGTCGGGCGACAACACTCATCAAAGTCCCTCTAAAGAGTCGAGTGCCAACGCTCGTCAAAGTCCCTTTGAAAGGCTGATCGACAACGCTCGTCAAAGTCCCTTTAAAGGGCCGAGTACCAACGCTCCTCAAAGTTCCTCAAAATGGCCGAGTGACAACGCCACAAAGTCCCTCTAAAGGGTCGGGCGACAATACTCGTCCAAGTCCCTTTAAAGGGCTGAGTGCCAACGCTCGTCGATATCTTGTCAAACATTTAAGGGTCGGGGGACCCTCAACTAAGGGCCCGGTCTCAGCACTCGGTCGGGGGCCCTCAACGAAGGGCCCTGCCTCAACGCTGGGTCAGGTGACCATTAACAAAGGGCCCGACCTCAGCGCTTGGTTGGGGGACCCTCAATGAAGGGCCCGTGCGTGAAGCTCGGTCGAGGGACCCTCAACAAAGGGTCCAGCCTCAACGCTCAGTTGAGGGACCTCTCATGAAGGGCCTGACCTTAAGATTAAGTTGGGGGGACCCTCCACGGAGGGTCCAACCTCAATCTCCAAACCTCGGTCTAGGAACCTTCCACGAAAGGCTCAACCTTGAAGATTAAGTTGGGGGATCCTCTATAGAGGACCCAGCCTCAGCACTCGGTTGACTTAGATTTTTCCGAAAGAAATATCCCAAGAAGGTGATAGAGATGGAGGACGGAGACAATGGATAACAAAAGAGAGAGTGGATAAAAAAACAGAAAAAGAAAGTATGCATCTAGACAAAACTCATATCCCTTATTGGTAGACAATTATACAACACTGTTACTAAAGAACACAAGAAGTGAGGTGGAAGTGAGGTGCAAAACAAAAAAATGCAAAACAAAGTCATTCCTCAAGGAAGAGTGTGTTGGGGTTTTTTTTAGAAAATCAGAAGCATGTATCACATACATGACGCAACGGAAAATTAAAATTTTCAAAACCCTAACCCAAACGGATCTCCTTACGTTTACCAAAACACAAGCAAACAAGATTGAAGAGCATGTACCTTTTGATGTCTATGCTGAATTCCTTTCTCTAAATCAGAGGGGACATTACGTCAAGCACAGCAGTCCGCAAAAGAAGTGCCTTTAACAGTGATCCACGCGAAGATCACAGAAGCAACCTCAAAGGCGACAGGGTGATCTTCCACGCAAGATACTAGCTATGGTGGAAGTTCTTAAGAGGATTTTTCGGAGAGAAGGGAAAAAGCTATTGATCTAAATCAAATGCTAAAAGGAGGCTATCTCTTCTGACATGGAATATCATATATTTATAAGTCTCTCTAATTAGATTAGTTTTCGTTTCGGATTGGGTCTTTGATTGAAGCTCAAATCAAATTTGGCTTACAATCTAATCAAATTTGACACATGATCGAATTTGACTCATGATCAAATTTGACACATGATCAAATTTTACTTATAATCAAATTGGACTTACAAGCAAATTTGACTTATAATCAAATTTGACTTATAATCAAATTCGACGTACAATCTTTCTCTTCCCTTTAATTCTCTAGTTCGAGGATCCATTCTCAAAAACTTGTTTCACACCTCATTGATATATTTTATGCGTGTGACCCATTAGGTTCCCGGTTATGTTGGTCATTCATAATCAACCATTGATTATAAATAGATCATGAGTGGAATCTAGCAATACATCACGACCCCCAATTGATCGAAAACTCAAGTGGTCTGACTTGGAACCCTTCAGCAGCTAATGTTAGTGTGCAATTTGTTCTTTACCATCTCATACCAACTTGGTTCGGAGTATAGCCTATCTGTCAACTTCCACTAGACTAACTATATCACACCTAGCCCAAATATTAGTTCCTCGTCTAATGGGATCTATTACTCAAAACTTATATCATTGAAGAACATCTTCATGACAAGTTACTCTGGCCAAGATTCCTAAGTAATGACCCGACAAGTTGCCATGGGTATAAACTCTTTCTATCAAGAGTGGTAAATCCTCTCTTGGCTACCCAAATACCTTCAAATACTTCAAAGTTGTACCTAATCACCACCCTGTAAATAACCCTTGAAGGGAAACATAGGAATGACGTCAAAGCATAGGATTCATATCCATGATAAGTTGTATACCTCAAGTCTAAGGATATCTGCACCATTGCTGCAATAAGATCTTCAATGACATTTTAATATGATAACCATGTGAAGACTCATGGTAGATCATCTAATGAACTTTCTACCCTTAGCAAGCATCCACATGTTCACTCATCAAAACATCTCCTTGCTTAAAACTTATAAGAACAACTGCTTGATCGAATCAAGGAGCATAACATGTGCTAGTCTTGCTGGATCAATAATGTCTTGTTTCATTGATCCTTTGACTAAGGATATTTAGATACGTACATAATTACATATGATAGGAAGCCACATTTTGATCTCTATCATAATTTCTTTCATGCTATGTGTTGTATCATTGACTTCATTAATTAAATTTACGATCTTGTATAGTAGTCAACATCTAAATAATAAAGAAGCCTTTTATTAAATAAATAAATTTGTATATAAAGTGTCAAATGTGATTGTCTTTAGAGCACTTATCTAACAGAATAACCTCGTTCTCCGTCGCAACGTCAAGGACCACCTCCTCGGTTGCTACAGGAACCGACTCCTCCGTCGCAACGTCAAAGACCATCTCCTCGACCACCACAGGAGCTGACTCCTTAGTTGTGACGCCGTGGTACCTCCTCCTCGGGTCATAGGCTCCTTATGATGGTCACAGGAGTTACCTCTTCCACAGTATTTGGAAATGTGCTTTCCAAAGAGGCAAATGGAAGGAATATCTTCGCCGAGGGCGAGGGAGCCGCCTTAACAAATTGCGGGCTACAAAGGTAGGGGAAACCTCTTCAAAGCCTGAAGTAGCGCTACTATAAGAGGAAGGAGTAGAAGAAGGATCCTTACCTCTACCCTCAGCTCTGACTGCCCTTCGCATATTCAAGGCTTCATCGTAATCCATAGAGGTGAGCTCCAAAGCAGGTCTAGATTTGGTGAGCTCCTGGACGATCTCGAAGCCTTCCACGACCCCATCCCGAAATAAAGAGTTGGACTCCCCTAACTCATCTTCAAGATCCTTAACCGGCCTCTTCAGACTCTCCACCGCTTCTTTTTGCTAAGTGAATAGAAGCCTTGATGGTGGCGAGCTCCCTCCGAACCTTCCCCTTCTTACCCTTCAAATTTTCGACGTCTTCTTGGGCACAGTTGAGGAGACCTGTCTTCACATCAAGGTCCCTATAGTGTTTACCCTTGACCATCTTCAAGGCCTCGACCTCTTCTTTCAACCCTGTTGAATCTGATTTCAGAGAATTGTATTTAGCCTGGAGATTCGCAAGCAAAGTCCCCGACTGTCCAGAAGTCAGCCATGAGCTCAAATTCGGCTTGCCACTTCTCAAATCCATCAGCCTTCTCACGGAGCTTGGTCACCTCCGTTGATTGCCTAGAAGCCTTGGCAATCGCCTCATCCTTCTCCTTCACCAAAAGGCTGGTTCAAGCTTCAACCTCAAAAATTTTCTCCTTGAACAAGAAATCTCCACTTGATTTTTCTCCAAAGATCTCTACCAGTAAGGATCGACGGTACCGCAAATAGCCCTCGCAAGGAGTCTCACAAAGATGGTCACCCCATAAAGTAACTTGTACTAGAAGAAGAAGCCATTAGGGAGACCAGATCAGGAACCAAGCATGTAATGAATCAAAAACCTACTCACCAAAGCTTCAATAAGAGCCATGTTGGCAGCAACCTCCTCCCTCCCGAAGCTCCGCAACTTCTCCTGAATCCCTTCCGAATGCATGCATGGCGTTGAAGGTCTCAACCACAGACAAGGGGCAGATCAACCCCAAAGTAGGCCCCGCTTTTCCTCGCTTCATCCTCCCGATCGACCTGAAATATCGGAGTTGATCCGCCTTGAAGGAACCCAAAGATCGGCAGACGCCCACGAGATGCAACACTTTTGGGATTACTCGGGGCCATGACACTTGTCATGACCCCAAAGATTGACTTTCACCCTCGAGGAGTCGGGACTTGAAACTCCTCTTCATACACAACGCAGAGGGAGACCACGCCGCATCAGGCCCACCGCAACCACAAGTTGATCCACAACCCTCTCGGCTGTCTCGGCAAGGAAGGAATATCCGTGAGGTCGAATCAATGGAGAGACGGGTGTTTCCACCAACCGCCACATGGTAACTTCCTCCGGCGCCGCACTCTCCGCGAACATGAACCTCAAAGATGTCCCTTTAGACTCAAGCAGACGGATTCTTTGGTGGAACAATTGATCAACAACTTGCGCCGTGGAAGGAACCTACCCCCGAGACACCTCTTAGGCTTTCTTAGGTCGCCGGTCCGACTGTAATAGGATGATCGATCACTTAAGAAGCTTCACCAGCGGTACCCTTATCCTTTCCTCGCGACCGGACGCATTCTTCACTCCATTCCTCTTCTTGAATCTAGGGTTAGCCGCCAACCCGACTAGCAAATGAAAGCAGCAATCTCCTCTCGCGGTGGTCTCCACACTTCATCGGTTCACCTGTCGCATCAAAGAAAAAGAATCACAAATCAATCGTTGATCATCGAATTGCTACAAAGGCAAATACAAGCTGATCCTACCTATGGCTAGGTATAGGCCACACTTCATGAGGTTCTCTTTCGGTTGGTATCTATCAACGAGAACCCCAGAGAAACCTCTGAATGCCTTTGTAACGCCCCCAAATCCGGGAGCTCCAGATTGGGTGCGTTAATCCAAAAACATAACGTAAACATACATAATCCTTACATACTTTATTACATCTCCCAAGATCATATCAAAAGTTTAGGAGTTTAGGAGTTTAGGACACCATATACATTATTACAACCTTTTATACATAAGCAAATACTAAACACATAAACTTAAAGTCTTGAGCAGCCTAGCGTCCTATTACGCCACTCTCCTCCTTAGACTTCTAGTTCACCTGGGGTGGGGAATCAAAGAAATAAAGGGGTGAGCTGAAATAGCCCAGTAAGGTAAACATGAACTGTCAAAAAGGGCCTGCTGGATCTGTTCTTCTGCTGGAAACTGGACATGTCACCATATTTCTGGGGACCATCCAGTGATCTTTGGAACTGGATACAAATAAGAAAGTTTTAGTAAAAGATGTTATCTACCACATACAAAAATTTTAAAATTTTTGGACATTTCCTCAGACTTGTGTTGAACTTTTACCAAGATCAGCTGCGGCTTTTACGAACCTCATTGTGAATACGTTTTTGACCTCTTAGATCTATTCATATTCACAAGATCCAAACCTGGAATGGTACTCAATGGTTATAAGTACATACCGTAAATTTTCATGAATTTTAGGGTTAAAATCAATTTTTATATGGAATCTACAAAAGACTATCAGAGCTTGAACAATCATGCTTTTAAACTATACGAGTGAATGAAAGATTTGAAACGACAATGACCTCACTTTTATTATGGTCATAGAAAATCCACAAGGGGGTTGACAATAAGACAAGACAAAGATGAGCTAAGGTAAGGGATCCACTTTTTTGACGGGGTAAAGTTAACCCTTTTCTTGCAGTATCTTGATTTCTATGGGTTAACCTTGAAGCTTTTCCATGGTTGAATTCTTTATATGTGCTCTATGGCTATATTTTCTGGCCTCCTTATGAACAAGAAATATTTGCAATCCTTTATTTTCTTTGGGATTCAATGCTTTATTTCTGCTTTTTAAGTCTGGATAAATGTTATGTTGACGGGTGGGCTCGAAATTATACAGCCCTCCAATGCATCGGGTAAAGCATATCCCTGGAATTGGTAGACCCAGTGGATAATAAGTATGGTGTCATGGCGGTTAGCCCTGACACATTTATGAAAAGTAAGAATGAAGTCACGGCGGTTAGCCTTGACAAGTTTTATGACATCCAGACTATTCATGATATCTTTTCACCTGTTTGATGCTTATGTTTGATGTTTAGTACCTCTATGACTTTGTTATTTCAATGACTCTACGTTCACAGTTCATGTTTAAAAGCCCATATCGTCTTCGTGCTCCTTCTGGCTCTTCGAGTATATAAGAATGTCATCAATAAAGACTACCACAAACTTGTCTAGGTAGTTATGGAAGACTCTATTCATTAAGTCCATAAATACTGCTGGAGCATTGGTTAGTCCAAAGGGCATCACTATAAAATCATAATGCCTATATCTTGTTCGAAATGCGGTTTTCGGAATATCCTCCTTTTTCACCTTCAGTTGATGGTACCCAGATCTAAGATCAATCTTAGAAAAGAATTGAGCACCTTGCAGTTGATCAAACAAGTCATCTATCCTTGGCAAAGGATGGATCCAAGCCGATATCTAAAAGCCCATATCGAATGGCGCCAGTGGAGTTGGAAGAATTAAAGAAGCAGTTACAAGAATTGCTAGACAAGGGATTCATTCGACCAAGTGTGTCACCCTGGGGAGCACCTGTCCTCTTTGTTACAAAGAAGGATGGATCAATGCGACTCTGTATTGACTACCGAGAACTTAAGGGCATCACCATCAAAAACAAGTATCCTTTGCCAAGGATAGATGACTTGTTTGATCAACTGCAAGGTGCTCAATTCTTTTCTAAGATTGATCTTAGATCTGGGTACCATCAACTGAAGGTGAAAAAGGAGGATATTCCGAAAATCGCATTTCGAACAAGATATGGGCATTATGAGTTTATAGTGATGCCCTTTGACTAAATCCAATGCTCCAAAGAAGTATTTATGGACTTAATGAATAGTCTTCCATGACTACCTAGACAAGTTTGTGGTAGTATTTATTGATGACATTCTTATATACTCGAAGAGCCAGAAGGAGCACGAAGACCATTTAAGGATTGTGTTGCGATACACTCAAAAAGAAGAAGTTGTATGCCAAGTTTAGTAAATGTGAATTTTGGCTACAACAGGTGGCGTTTCTAGGTCACGTGGTTACTAATGAAGGGATCTCAGTGGACCCTGCAAAACAAAAGTCATTGAGGAGTGGTCCGCACTCAACAACCGCGGACGGAGATCCGCAGCTTCCTTTGGGCTTGCGGGTTACTATCGACGGTTCGTGGAGAACTTCGCCGACCGCTAATCCACTAAACGTAAATTAACACGGAAGGGCGCTAACTTTATATGGACCGATGAATGTGAAGACAGTTTCAGGGAGCTAAAGCAAAGGCTTGTAAGTGCACCCGTGCTAACATTACCTTCAAGAAGTGGAACATTTGTAATCTATAGCGATGCCTCAAAGAAAGGTCTTGGTTGTGTGTTGATGCAAAATGATAAAGTAATAGCTTATGCATCACGCCAACTTAAGACACACGAGCAAAACTATCCAACACATGACTTGGAGTTAGCCGCGGTAATTTTTGCCCTGAAAATATGGCGTCACTACCTTTATGGTGAAAGATGTGATATATACACGGACCATAAAAGTCTAAAGTATATATTCACACAAAAAGAGTTGAATATGAGACAAAGAAGGTGGTTAGAGCTACTCAAAGACTACGATTATACTATTCACTACCACCCCGGAAAAGCCAACAAGGTGGCCGATGCGCTGAGTAGGAAGCATACGGGAACTCTAGCAATGATGTTAATCAAGCGTATCGCCCATCATCAAGGACATGAACAAATTGAACTTGGAGGTGGTGAAGCTAGGGGTACAAAGCTATATAAGCGCAAATAATGCCCAACCTTCACTTCAAGATCGAATCAAGAAAGCCCAAGAAGACCACCCTAGTCTACAAAGGAAATCAAGTCATGCGAAACGATAAACTTCCCTCGACTTCAATATCGGCGAAGATGGTGTGTAATCGAGATTTGGCATGAGACTATGTGTCCTGCCTACACCTCGATTTGAAGAGAGAATTGCTAGAAGAGGCACATAACTCGATGTTCTCTATACACCCCGGCAAAGACTAAAATGTATTGTGGATCTTAGAGAACATTATTGGTGGGATAATATGAAAAGAGAGATTGTCGATTTCATATCTAGATGTTTAGTATGCCAACAAGTTAAGGCGGAACGACAAATACCAAAGGGAGTTTTACAACCATTATCAATACCCGCGTGGAAGTGGGAAAATGTGACAATGGATTTTGGTCATGTGGCTACCAAAGACGACAAAAGGGCATAATGCAATCTGGGTAATAGTTGACAGATTAACAAAGACGGCTCACTTTATTCCAATATGAGAGGATTTACCTTTAGAACAATTAGCGCGACTTTACATCAAGGAAGTCGTACGATTGCATGGTACGCCACTATCAATTGTTTCTGATCGAGATCCAAGATTTACATCAAACTTCTGGAAGAGTCTGCAGAAGTGTTTAAACACAAAATTGAACCTTAGCACTGCTTACCATCCACAGACAGACGGTCAATCAGAACGGACTATTCAAACTTTAGAAGACATGTTGAGGGCTTTCTCACTTGACTTTCAAGGAAGTTGGGATCAACATCTACCATTAGTGGAATTCTCCTACAACAACAGTTTTCACTCCAACATACAAATGGCTCCATATGAGGCCCTTTATGGGAAAAGATGTCGCACCCCAACATGTTGGGATGAAGCAGGAGAGAGGAACCTGTTGGGTCCAGAGTTAGTTCAAGAAACAACAGAGAAGGTGCACAAGATTCAACAACACATGAGGATGCCAAGAAAGTAGACAGTAAGAGTTATCACGCATCATCGACGTAGAGACTTGGAATTCGAGGTAGGTGATCATGTCTTCTTGAAAATATCACCTTGGAAGGGTGTCATGAGGTTGGAAAGAAAGGGAAGTTGAGTCCAAGATACATCGGACCATACGAAATACTTGAGAGAATTGGAGCAGTAGCCTACCGTTTGGCATTACCGCCAAGCCTGTCACATCTCCACGATGTATTTCATGTCTCGATGATAAAGAAGTATATGCTGATCCATCACACGTGTTGAGTCAGAACCCATACAACTAGATAAAAATTTAACTTATGAGGAACAACCTGTACAAATCCTAGACCGAAGGGAGCAAATACTACGGACCAAGAAGGTATTCTTGGTAAAGGTCTTATGGAGGAATCATTTGATTGAAGAGGCAACCTGGGAATCTGAGGAAGCGATGAAACAAAAATACCCACATCTTTTCATATTTTAAGGTACGGTTTAAATTTCGAGGACGAAATTTTTTAAGGGGGGGAGAAATATAATACCCTGATTTTTTTTTTTCGACTTCAATAAATCACTAAGTGGAATGATAGATTGAACAAGATGAAGAAAAGAAAAGAAGAATGACTAATTATGTATTTAATGAAGAGAAAGGAGGTTTGGGATTTAATTGAAGTATAGGGGTTAAATTGCAAAATGTCAATTTGGGATGTTATAGGGGTTAAATTGCAAAATGTCAAAAAAATCTCTTCTTACCGCCAGATCATGTTTCCAGGAAGTTTCATGCTCATGGTAAATTTATAGATTTGCCCTCATCTTTTCTCAAAAACATTGAAATGTCCATGCCTCTCCTCTATAAATATACACCTCTTCTCCAATGTTAGCAAGCTCTTCTCTTCTCTCTTGCTCTCTTAATTTCTTCTTCATCTTCCAAGTTCCATTGGTGAAGCCCTACAGAAATCAAGAGCCTTCAAAGATGAAGAGTCTTCAAAGATCAAGAGTCTTCAAGTATTAAGTTTTCCTTTTACCAAACTTTCTTTGATACTTATACATATAACCATCCATAACCATCCATAAGAATGAGTTATGAAGAGTTTTACAATGGTTTTTCATCTCTTACACACATAACCATCCATATGAATGAGTTTTCCAATGTTATGAAGAGTTTTACAAAGGTTTTTAATCTCCATAGAGGAACATAAATGTGTTTTAACAATCAATCGTATTCCTACTGTATTTCTCTTTTCTGGAGCAGTAGACGAATTCCTTTTTGTAAACTTTGTATACAAAGGTTGTAGATCATGATGTCTCCTTCGTGCCTGCAAATTTTTAGAATCTTTCATGAAAAATCCAGTTTTTAATGATTTTCCAAAGAGGGACTGCTGGTCCGTTTTTAGTGCAAGTTTGCTACTGAAAACAAGATCTTGTCATCTCTTTCTGGAGTAATAGATGAATTATTTTTCAAAAACTTTGTGAACAAAGGTTGTATATCTGGATGTTTCCTTTATGCCTACAAAATTGCAGAAACTCTCATAAAAAATACATAGCAAACTCTACTTTTCGATCGGGTGGAGGCCCAGATAACTCTTCGGGAAATACCTCTGGATATTCTTGTACAACTGGCGTACTTTCCACTCTTGCACTTTCCTTTGTTGACTCGGTAATATGTGCGAGATAACCTTCACCACCCTTCCTTAATATCTTTCGTGCCTCAAGATAAGATATTAGAACCGGAGTTCTATTTATCTCTCGACATTTATATACTAGCTTTGGTTGATTCAAGAAGTTTAAGACGACTTCTTTCTTATGACAATCGATGGTTGCCCGATTGGTAGAGAGCCAATCCATGCCAAGAATAACGTCAAATTCAACTATCGGAAGTCTTACCAAATCGGCTGGTAAGGACCTTCCACAAATATTAATAGGGCACGCTCTATAGATTCTTGACGTAGTTATAACACCGCCATTTGGGGTTTTCACAGATAATTTCATGCCTAATTCCTGATAAGGCATATCTATATGCTCGGCATACTTGTATGATATAAAAGAATGCGTGGAGCCAGAATCGAATAATGTATAAGCATCTTTTGAGCATATGGATAAGATACCTTTCACCACGTCATTTGCTTGTTCCACCTCAGCCGCTAATGGCAAATGTTCGCGGCTTGCTCTTTTGGTCGCTATTCATTGTCTGTTGTCGATTCCCTCCACCCACCTTCGCTTTAGGACATTGGTTGGTATAATGTCCAATCTCATTGCAGCTTGAAGCATTTTACTCCAAGTTGTGCATTTTGAGCCGATCTTTGGGCTCAAGTGTTGGTTATTCCTGTGGTTCTCCCAAGAGTAGCGCCTCCCCACAATCTCGCTTGCCATGCCCTTCTTTTCCTCGCGACTTGGAAACATCTCCCCGAGCCAAATAAATGTACGCCAAGGTGTTTCTTCCCTGACACTTTTAGCACGCCGCAAGCGTATATCTTTTCCCCTCGAGCTTATCTTCCTTTGAACTCCTGCATCAGTGTTCCATTTTCCTTTTCTTATCATTGTGGTTTCGGATTGCGTAAAGTTAATGTGTTCCAGCCTACATTTGTTGCACACCTAACAATAGCTTCAGTAGTTTGCAAATTCTAACATAGCTAATGACCTTCAGATTCTCGGCTTAAGACCTTGGTAAAACGATGAATTTTCTTCTCGCTGCTAGTACATAAGTGTAGTATACCTTCCTAGTTCAGTGAAATTTGCCTTATACAACGCAACCCTTTCATCTTCCTTTTGTTTGAGGCCTAGGAATTCATCTTCCATTCTCGATTCTCTGTCTCGAAAGTATTTATTCATAAATAGCGCCTTGAAACCTTCCCATCCCATGGTGTCAATTTCATCTCTCGCTCTCAGATTTTTATTAACGCTTCACCACCGGGTCACCTCCCCATCTAGCCGATAGATAGCTAACTTTGCCTTTTGGCGGTCCGAAAGCACCCCAAGCATCAAGAAAAATTTTCTCCATTGAGTTAATCCATCCTCACCTAGAATTGGGTCACTTGACCCACCGAACGATGGAGGATGTTGCCTCATGAACCGCTCACCGTAATCGCATTCAGTTGTACTACCGCTGGTTGTTCCCTTTGATTCAAGTTTCCACCATGGCTTGTGCTAGTCGCTGGTTAAAATAGCCGAGATATTATCCATTCCTTCCCTCGTTTGGTATTGGTCTAACATTCTAAGATAGGCACATCCCGAAGTTTGTTCGTCTCAGACGATGATTGATCGTCGCTTGCCATTTCTTCCTAAGACACAAATGAAGTTAGCAAATTATCACATCCTTCCAAAGTTGAGGAATAATCACTTAAAACCTTATGTCATTACTCTTAATAACATGCTCTATTTAAAAAATATTTCCTTTAAACGCTCTACTTATGCTTATTCTCATCCTAAATTCTAAACTATCTAAACTTTGCTCGATATTAATCAGTAACGCCCCAAATCCGTAGAACTCCAGATTGACGCGTTAATCCAAAACATAATGTAAACATACATAATCCTTACATACTTTATTACATCTCCCAAGATCATATCAAAAGTTTAGGAGTTTAGGAGTTTAGGACACCATATACATTATTACAACCTTTTATACATAAGCAAATACTAAACACATAAACTTAAAGTCTTGAGTGTTCTAGCGCCCTATTACATACGCCTACTCTCCTCCTTAGACTTCTAGTTCACCTCGTGGGAATCAAAGAAATAAAGGTGAGTCAAATAGCCCAAAGAAGGTAAACATGAACTGCATGCAAAAAAACATGAATCTGCGAAAGTAGAGTCATTGAAATAACAAAGTCATAGAGGTACTAAACATCAAACATAAGCATCAAACAAGTGAAAAGATATCATGAATAGTTTGGATGTCATAAAACTTGCCAAGGCTAACTACCGCGACTTCATTCTTACTTTTCATAAATGTGTCGTGGCTAACCGCCATGACACCATACTTATTATCTACCTGGGTCTACCAATTCCAAGGATATGCTTTACCCAATGCATTGGAGGTACTGTAATAATTCCGCCCACCCACAAACATAACTTTTATCCAGACTTAAAAAGTATTAATAAAGCTTTGAATTCCAAAGAAAATAAAGTATTGCAAATATTGCTTGTTCATAAGGAGGCCGTAAAAATATAGCCATAGAGCACATATATAAAGAATTCAACCATGGAAAAGCTTCAAGGTTAACCCACGTAAATCAAAATATCGCAAGAAAAGGGTTAACTTTACCCCTGGCCAAAAAGTGGATCCCTTACCTTAGTTCATCTTTGTCTTGTCTTATTGTCAACCCCTTGTGGATTTTCTACGCCATAATAAAAGTGAGGCCATTGTCGCTTCAAATCTTTCATTCACTCGTATGGGATACTTTTAAAAGTTAATTTATCATCGCTCAAGTTTAGAGTCTTTTTGTAGATTCCATATAAAAATTGATTTTAACCCTAAAATTCATGAAAATTTACCGGTATGTACTTATAACCATTGAGTACCATTCCAGGTTTGGATCTTGTGAATATGAATAGATCTAAGAGGTCAAAAAAACGTATTCACAGCAGGTTCGTAAAACTGCAGCAGTCTTGGTAAAAGTTCAACAAAAGTCTGAGGAAATGTCCAAAAATTCTGAAATTTTTGTATGTGGTAGATAACATCTTTTACTAAAACTTTCTTATTTGTATCCAGTTCCAAAGATCACTGGATGGTCCCCAGAAATATGGTGACATGTCCAGTTTCCAGCAGAAGAACAGATCCAGCAGGCCCTTTTTGTAAAAATCATTAAAAATTGTATTTTTTTATGAAAGTTTCTGAAATTTTGTAGGCATAAAGGAAACATCCAGATATACAACCTTTGTTCACAAAGTTTTTGAAAAATAATTCATCTATTACTCCAGAAAGAGATGACAAGATCTTGTTTTCAGTAGCAAACTTGCACTAAAAACGGACCAGCAGTCCCTCTTTGGAAAATCATTAAAAACTGGATTTTTCATGAAAGATTCTAAAAATTTGCAGGCACAAAGGAGACATCATGATCTGCAACCTTTGTATACAAAGTTTACAAAAAGGAATTCGTCTACTACTCCAGAAAAGAGAAATACAGTAGGAATACGATTGATTGTTAAAACACATTTATGTTCCTCTATGGAGATTAAAAACCTTTGTAAAACTCTTCATAACATTGGAAAACTCATTCATATGGATGGTTATGTGTGTAAGAGATGAAAACCATTGTAAAACTCTTCATAACTCATTCTTATGGATGGTTATGGATGGTTATATGTATAAGTATCAAAGAAAGTTTGGTAAAAGGAAAACTTAATACTTGAAGACTCTTGATCTTTGAAGACTCTTCATCTTTGAAGGCTCTTGATTTCTGTAGGGCTTCACCAATGGAACTTGGAAGATGAAGAAGAAATTAAGAGAGCAAGAGAGAAGAGAAGAGCTTGCTAACATTGGAGAAGAGGTGTATATTTATAGAGGAGAGGCATGGACATTTCAATGTTTTTGAGAAAAGATGAGGGCAAATCTATAAATTTACTATGAGCATGAAACTTCCTGGAAACATCATCTGGCGGTAAGAAGAGATTTTTTTGACATTTTGCAATTTAACCCCTATAACATCCCAAATTGACATTTTGCAATTTAACCCCTATACTTCAATTAAATCCCAAACCTCCTTTCTCTTCATTAAATACATAATTAGTCATTCTTCTTTTCTTTTCTTCATCTTGTTCAATCTATCATTCCACTTAGTGATTTCTTGAAGTCGAAAAAAAAAAAAAATCAGGGTATTATAGCCTTGAACTAGCTTTCTTCCTCAGCGGCCCTTCCTTCCTCCTGGCTAGTGTTTTCTTTGGGAGTGTCCCACTTAACTTGTCTCGACATCCCACACGGGTTTACTGCTAACAAAGAAGAATTTCTACTTCCAGTTCTTAGGGCGTGTTTGGTTGCTAGAAGTGTACTGAAGTGGTGGAAGTGCAGAAGTGACACTTCCATGGAACTCTGAGTTCCATATGGAAGTTGGAGTTTGGGGTGTTTGGTTCGCGAAAGTGAAGAGTCACTTCCGTACACTTCCATTGTTTTGGTTCATGGAAGTAGGGGTTTGGAAGACTGAGTTCCACACTTCTGGGTGTTTAGTTGACGAAAATCTGGGTTTATGGTCACCACTTCTGAGTGATGGTGAGGTTACCCACCTGTTATAACTCTTTGTAATTTATTAAGTACTTGATTAATGAGATGACAAGTTTGATTAATAAGTATAAAATAAATTACACTTATATTTACTTCCTAGAATTAAACTATTTTACTAATATTGTTAAAATTTTGTAGTTTAATTTAATCCTATTTACTTATGTAATAACAACAATTATATTTTTATGTCTTACTACATAAATAGCATGCATAATAACAAGAGTATTTTTTTTAAGTTATCATATCAACAAGAGTGTGCAACATGATTTTTATGTTCATACAAGGTAATACTAATTCATGTTGTGCACACATTTTTATAAACAAAAATACAAAAAGAAAACTGTTTTTTGGTTTTAGCCTTTCCATTCACTTGAACCATATATCATACCTGTTCAACATAATAATAACAACAATGCAAAGAATACGAAATTTAACAAGATCACATGGACCGGGAAACACTGGATTGTTCACGTCTCCTGAAAAAATTTTATTTATGAACTTGATAGTAATACATATACTACAACATTTATGAGTGGATTGTTCAAACCTCCTTGTGGTTGTGTATAACCAAATTGAGTTTGATCCATGAACAGAATACCCCTGCCAACAGATAGAACTCCAACATTCCTGCAAATGCAATTGGAAACAGTATCATCAATTAATACAATTATGAAGAAGTGTCTGAAATCATACCTCCAATGACAGTAACAAATCATGAGCAACAGTGGCTTCATTACATTTTTAAACACCACCTGCAAAAAGTAAGCAACTTGAAATGCTCTTAATAGAAGATTATAACTTGGAAAATAAATCAGGAAAAGAACCAAATGCCAAAAATACAGGAATATAACAACTTGAGAAAAAAATCTAGAACTGAAATAAATCTTCTGATTCAACCATTGATGATTAAAAGAAGGAATTGTGATGCAAAAATCCAAAATTCAAGAGAAACATCAACAATCAGATGCCAAAATCAGTGGAAAAAAAATCCAGAAAAATAGTAGTAATTTACCGCGATTATTCAACCTAAAACTAAGAAAAGACTGCAATAAATAATATCTTTACATTCATCATACACCTAATTAAGCAGACTCAAATTTCAATAAAACTCTTATTCCAATCAACGGCAAGACAGAAAATTCACAGGCCAAAAAGAAAAAAGATACAATATTTACAAAGAACAACATCATCTCCCAGCTCTAAAAAATAACACAAGATCATAAACCCAAAAAATCAGAAATCACATGAAGGAAAAAAAAATACAAGATATAAAAAGTGAAGCCATTCTGAGATTATTCAAACCAAAATCAGAAATCAGAAATCGCATGCCAAAATTCAATATCTAAAATCAGCAATCAGATGCCAAAATCATAGAAAACAAAAACCTAGAAACCCAGTAGTAATTTACCGCGATTATTCAACCTAAAATTAAGAGAGAAAAGTAAAGAAATTAAGAGTTGAATCTAGATCCCATACCAATGGCTCTTTGAGTCAACGAGGAGAGAGGATGTGGTGAAGCTCAAAATTGGGATGGATGCCTAAAAGAAGGGTAAACTTCAAGATTGGAAAGAGATAGGCCTCGAGATCGAGATGGATGACCTAGAAAAGAAATGTTAGAAACCGAAATTAGTGATCATTGAGACATCGAGAGAGGAAAATACTCACCGACCGGAGCTCGCCCTTGGAACGACGCAAGAACGGCATTTAGAAGCTTTAAGAGACCGGATGCCCTAGAAGAGAAATCAAAATCGCGATAGCAATGGGATCTACTCTACTTCCGCAGCGGGGTGATGGTAACGCCCTCACATGACGCGACTTGACCGGTGGGACTTGGTCACGTGAGACAAAAAGGACCGAAGTTCCACTTCAACCTTTTCCTAAGTCATTCCACCGACGTGAGAGCTATCGTAAGTCTCACTTCCGACTTTCCGCTCCACTTCAAATGAACCAAACACACCTAAGTCACGGAAGTGGGACCACTTCGCGACTTCGTCCCCAAATCCGAAATAAACACGCCCTTAATGGAGGAGGAAACAGACCTTGGAAGTGTCTTGTCTTACGGGCCATAAAGAATACAATTTGGTACCGTAGAGAGTGGGCTCAAGATAAAGAGGTGACGAAACCAACCCAAGGCCTGGTTCGACATCAAATGGTTCGAACCATCACGAACCCACAAAGCGACCTTCACTTAATTCGGAGTCGGGCTTTGGGAAGGACACAATTTGTAGTAAATCAGGATTTCTCGGATAATGTAGTGAAAGGGCAACCTAAGACAGGCAACTAAGGCATCTTGATAAATAGCAATTTCCCAAACCCTATGTTTGAAGGATCAATCAGACGGGGAAGGGGCCTATAGACAAAGGGAGGGGAAGAGATGTCTTAACCATCAACCGTAACCTCTACATGATCTAATTTACGGACACTCGAGAAGGCTAGTGACCCCTTCTTTCTCAGCCCAGAAGATGAGGGTGGTTTCTTAGACGCTAAAGGGGGAGGAAACCCTTTGGAGGAAGATGAGGAGGCCCCAGAAACCACAAGTGTGACGTGTATTACCTTGACAGAAAATAAACTCGAGAGAAGCCGAAGTAGACGTTGAAAAATACTATGTCGCATAGAAACTCTCTCGGGACATAGGGAAGCCAAGAGCAAGATGGATGAGAAGACGAGGAGTGAGGAGATTTCTTTCTCTTGAAGTGGCAAAAGCGATTCTCTGAACGTCCCAATCCCCTCTAACGACCCGGATCGTCCTGCGGAACAACGCGTAATGGATGCGCAACACGTGGGCCATGATAACCTTACTCATTATTATGCCAACCGCTCAACGACAATGCTTTTCAAACGACGCACCTTGAAAGACGCGATGGGGAGACAAAGGGGAAACCCACATTAAATGTCCCCCTCAACTCTTACGTCACCTTGTGGGGCTCAAGTACACGACCCTAACCGATCGAAACGTCCATCATAGTAATCTAACTCGCAGTTCAGATGCTCGGCTTGTCTCACCAACACTCAACAGGTGACCTTCAACCCAGCTTGACCACACTCCAACCAGACAGAACCCCCTCCCTAATTCCAAGACCGACCCCGCCTAGTTTTCACTCCGCCACAAGCTATCGCGACAGGTGAGGGGGGAGAAAACACCCTGTAGTCTCGACCCAAGTGCTTGTTAATCCAGATTGATGAGACTCGGTCGCGAGTTGTGGACAGAAGGACAAGACCATTCACCAACTGACCAAGGTCAAAGAAAAGGTGTGACGGGAGATGATGTTATAGAATTATGTTTAACAACAAATGTAAGAATTATATAAAGCATTTGATTGAAGAAAAGAGAGAGTGGCTACTGCTACAACAGAGTCACATTACACTTGTTGATCAGACAACTCCAAGGCATCATCCGACCACGCTCCTTCCTCCCCGTCCTTGCCTTCACTAAGGACCGCCACTATATGGTATGGCCAGGTAATAATAGCGAACTCGTTTTGACATGAAGTCCGCCCAAAGACCATTACGTTAAAGTTCACGCTTCTAGTGTACATGAAAACATGAAAGTCCCCTACCGCCACATGATGATCCACGAGGAACTCCTGTCACCCTTGTTCAAACTGCACTTTTCCTAGGGTTTCATCCCTGGCCAATACCAGGCTTTATATACGTACCTCTCGACCCTCGAGGTTTACAATCCTGGCGTCTATGTACTCCATATGTCTCTGGAACGCAGGTGGAATCCTTAGACAACGGGTGGAGCCCTCTGAGAGGAACACCTTGAAGAAAGATAGATGGCGAGGAGAAGCCTTTCGAGACTGGACTCTCTGTGATCACCGAGGATAAAAGCATTGGCCTTGCCTTTATCTATTTATAGAAGCTATCCAAATGGGTTCCGCGACACCCAAGAAGGTTGACTTCAATGGAACCTTAATAACTAGACCTTGGATGCCTCAAGGCCTCGAGAATGTACCCGCATTGGCACTCAACAACTAATCAAGTAAGGAGTAACCCCATCCCCTGGGAGCACATCCGGCCCGTGACGCCGACCGGAGGTCACACCACACATCACTAGTCCCCGCCCTACATACTCATTCCTAACTTGAGCCTTCCAAGAAGGTTCACCAGCATACCAACCTAAGAGATCGTGGTCATTAAGATCTAACACTAAGCCCCCAAATCCCACCTCGGGTCCGGCCACTTTACCTACCATCCTAAGGTCACAGCAGAACCAACCCAACCAACCCAATTCTTAGCTCTTCGAACCGACCAAGTCCAAGGCACCACTTGACCATGACTTGGCCTCCGACGCAAGCATACTTGTGGGGTGGGGTGGGTGGGGAGAGGAGGGTCTAATGATAGGGGTGAAATCTGGATAAGCACGTGGCTTCCAAACCAGCGCATATATGGAAGAATTCGAGGCAACATCCATGTGATGTCGATCCCTAGGCCTCAAACCCCAACTAGGTAATGCGGTTGGTGGCATCAATCGGCGTGGGAAATGGCGGAGTGATCCGAGGCGTGTAGCTAGGCGAGCCAGACCTAAGATCGGGGAAGCGGCTCCACAAAAAGGAATAAAGGAGAAGAAGAACAAGACAAAGGTATGCCATCTGAGAACCAGAACTCATCTTCTCCCCTCACCATCCCCTCCACTGAATTGAGCGTCAGAGCTATCCATGGGCGAAGAGCCCGCCCACGCTCACCCTCTTCCCTTATGCAGGTTGATGTCTTCTCCGGTGAACGACATGGTCCCGATATTCAAATAAATTCAACCGTTGATCGGATATTAGGCTCCATCTCGAGGAAGGACCGATTTCTACGTTAACAAAATGCATACATACTATATGTTTGGTTACATGGCTAATGTAGGGTAAAAAGTATGTTGATTTGTAATTAGGTCACTAGTTATTGGAACTAATTATTGGGGTCTAGTTCTGCTCTAAATGCTAAACATGAATTTAGTCTTATCCACTAATCTTCCTCACTTCAACAGGGAAAGACTTTCCAATCCCTTATGTAAGCAAAAGTATGATGAATTATTACGTTCTTTTATTTTATCTAAGAGGTGTCAAAAAAGTAGACAGAATTAAGTGAATCTTAGCTCACCAAGTCAAATTTACTTGTTTACTAATTATATTGACTTTTTCAACCAAATCCATATTTCATAATCAATATATTTCTTAAAAAATTAATAATTGGTTATATATATATAATCATTAAACTTAGAAATTTATTTTTAAAAAATTATAAAATATAAATTTTATTTATTAAAATATTATATAATTTATATTTATTAATGTATAAGCATAGAAAAAATCAAGTGATTAATGAACTTTAATTTTGAAGAACTAAATCAAGTTGGTAGTTTAAAATTAAATTTATTTAATTTTAATTTCAAGTTAAATCAAGACAAGTGAACTTTTAAAATTAAAATCAAATCATATCAAACCTATTCGAACTAATTTGGAGCTTGTGCGGAGCTTAAGCTGTACTCAACCCGATCAAACTCTCTCTGTTTATAGCCATCATTCTCAATTATTTATTTATAAATTATATTAAAGTATATATTTATATAATTTTTACATAGCTTATGTAATGAATTGAGTGCATGGCATGAATATATAATGTCAAAAATTTTCTAAAAAATAAAAATTATTTATTAATAATAGTATGTGATAAAATAAAAGAATTAAATATTTTTATTTGTTTACCATTGATATCTGTTTTTTGTTCGTCACATTCCACCCATTGAAATATCAAGCGGATTTCATGCATATTTGGGTTAGAAAGACAATCATCACATATAATCATTGCCCATTAGATAAAAAATAAATAATAATAATAATAATAATAAATCATATCAATGTAATATATCATATAACCAGTAAAATTATTATTTAGTGCGTTTAGTGACGGGCCGTAGCATCAAAGAGTGTACGGGTGGGATATGACGTTGGGCGTGGGGCCCTCCACTTCATCCCAGAGCGAACTGAGTCTCTTGTGGGTCCCATCGTCTTCATGGGTCTTTAGGCACACTCTGGCCCACCAACCAAACGTCCTTCTCAGGCGCTCAAACTCACCTGAGCTACGTGTCCACTTCCTATTGCCCAGATGAGATCAATTTGTTTGTTTTGGGGTTAAATACGAACCGTCCGATTTGCTACGGATGGTTGGATTCCAGGGTGGAGAAGCTTACCGGGCTGCTGCTGTCCTGTCTCCAGCTTTATGAGTCCAGTACTCCGCGGTAAACTTTACTTTTTTGAGTTTCACTTATAAGAAATTATATGGGGTAAAATCTCCGGTCCACATGTGACACAATTTCAGGCGTCCAATTATATCATCCGCGATCATAGGATCACGAATCTCTTGCATGCCACGGTGATAGCCAAAGTAACTTTTCAACATCAGTGGCGATTATTGTGGTAACGGTTGAGATCACTGCTTGTCATCTCTTAATAATGGTTGCAATCAACACCAATCTTCCTCGGAACAAAGGAGCACCACACCAAGAGATCGAATTTCTTTCTGCTTGGTATTATCCACTTTAAACTCTCTTCTTCCTTCGACTTCCTCACACTTTTTCATTCACTGACTTAAACTTCAGAGCTACCATCGGAAACGAGGCGTACCACCTTACTCACTGTCTCTCTGAGCGAAAACCGTCGATCACCTGAGAAAAAAAAAAAACTCCACAGCCAAGAAGAATTTTTTTTCCATTCAACCGAAGTCCGTTTATCTCACCCGTTGATCAAGATCAGTCCAGATCTCTAGGAGGTACCGATCACGGCATCAACAAGAAAGATAATATATATATATATATATATATATATATATATTATCATAAATTACTAAAACTTGATATATAAATTCTCGGCGGGTTTACATACAAAAATACTAGCATTCATCATACAACAAAACAATATATAACTCGTTATGTCACGGCATGAATTCCTTGCAACTTTAGTTTGTTATTAATGTGACGCATGGCTCACAACCGATCTTACATTGAACCAAAATTTTGATGCATCGGTGTACATCATGCATGTGAACCAACCACCTCACCTTGTGACATCAATCCCCTCAAATGAATACAAATATATACATTACTCTTTGTAAGCTTAAGATGATTTATAGGATTTTCTTGAAAGTTTCTTTTTAATTATAATTAATATGATACAACTGCAAGGAAAATGACCTAAAATTTATTCCAAGAAACATATATATCTAGTCTAGGAGACAATTAAAGGAAGTGGTTGGTAGATCATGCTCTGAAAGCTAATCATGTCCCTTTAGTGCCCTTCTATTGTACTAGCAACAAAGGAGAGAGAGAGAGGGATCAAGTGAAAGATTATGCTTTGTAAGTTTCACCCACAGATCCATAGAAATCATCATATCAAAGTTGAGAGCAATGGGAACAAATGAGATCAAAAGAGGGCAAAGACATTGCCCCCACCACCAATCCTCTCTCCCACATTCCATTCCCTTAATCATTACTGTCTCACCCTCCCTTTTCTTATTATGCATGTCTTTTATTGATTCCAGTGACATAAATATTAAACCTTTGATATTTTTGCAAGGCTGGATTTTTACAATTCATATCTATATTTTTTTTTAAAATAAAAAAATAAAAAAGAGTTTTCAGTGCCAAATCTCCACATACCTGAATGCTATCTTGCAAAGATGGTAAACTAATGTTTAAAGAGAGAGAGTTATTGAGAGACAGAGATATAGACATACAGGGCCCCAATTACGGATAAGTTCACAACCCCATCATCCAATTAAAAGTGTCCAACATCCCAATAAATATGAAACTTAAACCAAACGAAAGAAAAGAAGAGGCAACAAGAAGAGGGAGCATGAAAGCAACCTAGAAAAAGCTCAGAGTCTTTTATTTAAAATAATAATAATAATAATAAATAATTAAAAAAAAAAAAGCTCAGGGTCGTTTCCTTTCCTTTTTTGGATACAAAAATACATCTACCATTCCTCGTTTCCCATTTTTTTAAAAAAATTCAGAGGATGTGTTTGATAAATTAAATTCATTTCGAAAAGATGTAAGTGGTGGCGGAAGTCACGGAAGTTGCCCAATTTCCACCGACTTTATTGATTGGATCATTGCAACTTAATATCATATTTTTGTATTGAATTCTAAATAAATAATAATAATAATAATAAAATTTTAATAAATATAAGTTTTGAATTCTTTTATTTTGTTTTGCAAACTATAAGTATTTAAAAAACGAGATGTTTTTATAATTATTTTTTTATAAAAATTAATACATTATTTTTTAATTGAGTTGTAAGAAACTAATTTTTCTTTAATATCAGCAACAAAAACACAACCCATCCACTTTTCAAAAAACAATACTTATTAATGCAATTCCTTTTATTTCACCCTTTCATTTTCAATCAAATACACCTTAACTTTTGATTAAAATATAATTTTTTATTTTTTATTCTACACCTCCATCATTTTGGTTGTTCTAAAATATTTATTTAATTATTTAATTATTTTAATTTTTCTATAATAATAATAGATTTTAGAAACCTCTTAATCCACTTGTTAAAAAAACAGCAGCAACACTTACTCCCACTCTCTCCCAAGTACCTGCAAGCCCAAGGTTTTATTCCAATGTTTGTATTTAATTGGGCATATTCCATTTGAAATTAAGAATAATTTTTAAAAAAATTTAATGATAAAATAACTATATGGTTTCCAACGTATTGATGAGTGATTTATTTTTATTTTTTAAACTTTAATTAAAATTTTTTTAAGTAAAAATATTTTTTTGGGAATTGTGTTGCCAACCAAACCCATTGGAAAACACAAACACCATCGTTTCCCAAACGTTTCCCAACCAACTTTTTCAAATAATAATGCAAGAGGAGCCGAGCCCTCCTGTGGATGTTCCCAGCTATAAATAACAAAGACCACCACATTCACAAGAATCACAAGTATCTCATCCTCCTCCTCATCATCATCATCTTCCAAACAACAACACAACTCACCTCATCATCTCCTGATTTCAAAATCAAGTTGAAAAAAATGAGAACATTAGCGAGCTTCCATTCATCAGACATGTCGGCGGCGGACCCGCCGATGAGTTTTCAAAAGCAGCAGCAGCAGCTGGCACACTCCGGGTGGCACTCTCCTGTCCCCTACCTATTCGGCGGCCTCGCGGCCATGCTCGGCCTCATCGCCTTCGCTCTCCTAATCCTCGCCTGCTCCTACTGGAAGCTTTCCGGATCCCTCGAGTCCCGAGAAGACGGCGCCGGTGACGAGCGTGGAGAACCCAAGCATGGCACTAAACCTCCGGTTCCTACTACTCAGTATCCTGAGCATCATGTGGTGGTGATCATGGCCGGTGAGGAGAAGCCAACCTTCTTGGCCACTCCCATGTCCAGCAGAGCCTCTTCATTCGGAGACCGGAGCAGTAGTAGTACTACTGATGAGAGCTCCAACCAGTCTGATCAGGAGAGCAAGCCAGAGCATATTGAGAGCCATGGACATCATCATGATGAACAACATTCTTGAGATCGAGGTTCTTGCTTTGGCTTTGGCTTTGTCTTTGGCTTTGGCTTTGGTTTCAAAATTAGATCTCTTCTTCTTCTTCTTTTTTGTAAGTTGTGTAGCAGGATGGAGGAGAAGGAGAAGATTTTTTTTTTTTTTTTTCTCACCAGATTTTGTAAATTAGCTTTGCATTCTGGTGGTGTTCATGATTTCATGCATGATATCTTTTTCTTGTTCTGATTTTTTGAAGGAATGAATTGTTTGATGATTGATCATGTGTGTTTTGTTTGGAGTACTCATTCTGGGAATGAATTGAACAAGTTATGTGGTGTGGTTGGAGTTGGAATGAGGGAATTGGTAGCTTTTTGCTTCTCTTTTTCACTACCTTTTTTTGTCTTTCTTTTTTCCTCTTTGTTTTGATCTCATATCTTTATTTTTATTTCAGGGAATGGGAATAAATGGCCCTTTCTTTGATTCCTTGTTTTCTTTCATTTATTAATTTTGACATCTAGCTTAAAATAGCTATATATTTTTCTTAAAATATATATTATTAATCATCTAATTTAGCATGAAAAAGATTCTACATGACCTGGTTTTTTTTTTTACTAATTATATCATATAATTTTCTCCGATGAAGATCGACTTGAGATATATTCATGATATAAGGTATAAAATCAAGATCTAAGAGTATTATTGGAAAAAAAAAAATACTCAAAAATGTTTGTTTCTTGAATTTATGAGAAAGAATGAAGAAAAATATGTATGGATGATTTGGGAGAGAATCTTTGTCCAATAGTGTTATCAAGCACTAGTGCCCCTCCCAAATAATGTATAAAATGACTCATGGTGAGATCATACATCCAATATTTCAATTCCTACAATACTAAATTTTAATAAGTTTTACAAAAAAAAAGCACATATTGAAAAATATATCTATGGAGCATTAAAGAAATAAATTATAAAGGTTGGATTTATTGTGAGGAAAAAAGAAGAGTACTTCCATTGTGGCATGCTATACTATTTTTTATCTTGAATTTGCACTTTTTTCAAACTTTGATGCACTTTTCATTTTATCGACTTTTTGAGAGAGATAATGTATTGTAATGTTTTTTATATTGATAAAAATGGAATCTAATCTTATGATCGATGGTGAACAATTAAGGTTTCTGATAATAGGGAGGTTATTATCAACAGCTTCTTGGTCTATTGATATCGGATCCCTTATGTAGAGCGTAAATAGTTGAAACGAACCCAAGATCAAACTCTCACGATCATAAAATAAGCGTACATGTAGTAGAGCCACGTTATGCTCCTCGACTTACCTCACAGGGAGGGGGTGTTTGTCGCTTTTGTCAAAAAAAAAAAGAAAAGATAATAGCAGGTTATTTTTCTACTTTGATATATATATATATATATAACTAGTTTTAATGTAAAATGAAAAGGTATAGTGTTGGAAAAATGAGATAGCCAACTAGCTAGGACCACAAACAGTAAACCAAATAAAGCTCTAATCCATTAATTATAGTGCAAGAAGGTCATAGCATCCATCACAATCATCTTCACCCTGTCCTTAGACGTCACAAGGACCATGCACGGGTTGTCAATCCAATCCAAACAAGTTAGTTAGCATTAATATAAATGTACCTATTACTACAATTTTTCTTGGGATAATTACTGTAGCATCCCTGACTGTTTCATTTCTGACTTTTTAGTCCCTCTGACTAAAGACTATACTATTCAGTCCCTCCTTTTCAACCTACTTACTCTTTAGTCCTACTTGGTGACACCGCTAGCGTTAGGTTTTGAAAAAAACCCCAAAATACCCATTGAATTCCGCCAAAAACAACCTTTCAATGAAAAAGGCAGTTGTGTACTTCCATGCTTGTAAGATAAGCTAGTCCTCTTATACTCCTCTTTGTCTCCTTCCCTCTGTTCTTTTGCAGAGGGCACGTTTTGTTTTTAGTCTTGTAGAAGAGTTCAATTCTACTCCTTCTCTTCGCCTCCTTTCCTTTGTTCTTTTTTACGTGAGCTTTTTTGTTGAGCTTTTAGTCTTGTGTTGAGCTTTTAGTCTTGTTGAGAAGTTACCACGTAGTGAGTCTGCGGCGGCAAACGAAAAAGGTAATAGATTACCCATTGTTTTTCATAACGTGCGTAGTATAATTCTCTCATTTTTGTAATGGCATTCTTCTTGCAGGATTTTGATAGAAACCCTTTTCGCCGTCACGCAATATGGGGGAGAAGGTCTAGCCTTGGAGCTCACAGTGCTCACTTGTTGGGATTCAGTGATAGGTGATATATGTGAACTGTGGGACCTTGACCCCTCTGGCGTGAGAGTGAGTTATATCGCACCAGATCAACGTAGAATAGCTTGTCCCATTGACAATTCTACGGACTTTGTGCATATGTGCAACATTTTTCACTCGTTCAACAAAAAATATTGTAATCTTTATTGTGGACACAGTGAAGTGACCGTGGACTACGAGTCTGACTCTTCGCTTCCAACGTAAGCCTTTTGTATGTGTTTATTATTTCCCGCGAATCAGCAGTATTATAAACATGTAAGACTTCGTGATTTTCTTAAAGTCTTTAGTATTCTACTTTATCCCTTTAGTATCAACTTAAAGTCTTTAGTATTCTCCTTGTCTCTTTAGTATCTACTGAAAGTCTTTAGTATTCTGCTTATCTCTTTAGTATCTACTGAAAGTATTTAGTATTCTGCTTATCTCTTTAGTATCTACTGAAAATTTTTAAAATCCGCCGTATCTAATTAGTATTAAGTCGCTCTATTTCGTATATTGTCTCACTTAAAAGAGTACCTTATCAATCAACAGGGATCCCCAAGCCGAGAGCATGTTCTTGGACATTGTGGGTTCTTCTCAAACTCACGATATTGCAGTGCTCAAAATTGGCGATCGATTTCAGAACGTGGAACACTTGAGGAATGCGCTCCGTGCCTTTGCTATCAAAAGGAAATTTGACTTTACCTTCATAAAAAATGATAGAGAAAGGGTGATCGCGGATCGCCCAAACAGATCGCAATTGGAGGGTTCATGCTTCGGGAGGGAAATCTCCACACCTTTAGAATAAAGATATCGCGGCCCACACATGTGTGTGGTGGCGGTATCGGGGACGAAGTTCCCACCAAAGCATCCAAAATGGGTTTGCGATCGTGTGATCCGTAAGCTCAAGGATGCGTCCCTTGTATCGGGCCGTCGACATTCAACGGGATATTTTGCGAGCACGGCGTGGGTCTTCCTTACAAGCAAGCATGGATGGGAAAAGAGGTTGCCTCAACCGTTCTCCACGGAGTGAGGTACGTAGCTACGATTTGCTATTATGAGTACGTTGAAAAGGTGATGGAGACAAATCCCGTAGCGTTGCCACAATTGAAAGTGATGGAGGGCTGATCTGTGACGTGGTTTTTTTGTTTCCGTGCTTGTGTCGTCGGCTTCAAGTTGGGTTGCAGGCCGCTGTTGTTCGTCGATGGAACACATCTGCTTGGAAAATACGGTGGCATCTTGTTAGGAGCGACGGCAAAGACGGCAATGAGGGATTCTTCCACGTCGCATTTGCAATAGTGGACAATGAAACTGACGACAATTGGACTTGGTTCCTCACCACTCTCAGGAATACAATATGTGGAGATGAGGATTATGACAAGTGCATTACATTCATATCGCATGCATCGAAGGTCTAGTTAATGCAATCATAAAGGGTGTTCCCTTCATCGCCCCATGCATATTGTTTGCGACACCTACAGGCGAACTTCATGAAGGGAAATACTAGTCTTGGGAAAGCATTGAAGGAGGAGTGTTGGGCCCTCTTTACTCGCATCGCATACGCATGTACTTCTAAAGAATTCACGACGCTGGGCCGGCGACCTCGGCCGCGACGGCACAAGCGCATCACCGCTAATCCAAAAGTCCGATGTGGCCCATTCGGGTGAACTATTTGTTTAAGGGGCAAAGATGGGGTAAGATGTACTCGAGCGTCCGCCGAAGTCATTCAATGCGTGGATCAAGGAAGCGCGCCACCTCCCCGCGAATCAAATGGTCGACTTAATCATGTAATATTCACCCGCGAATAAAAACTTTACTATTTAGCTTAACTCTTTAGTATCGTCCATAAAGCTTTAGTATCAGGGGTAACCCTTTAGTATCAGGTGTAAGTCTTTAGTATCAGACGTAACTCTTTAGTATCAGCGATAACGCTTTAGTATCAGAGATATCCCTTTAGTATCAGGCGTAAGTCTTTAGTATCAGGTGTAAACTGTTTAGTATCTTTTGTAAGGCTTTAGTATATTCTATAAAACATCTTTGCAGGTACAAGCTCATGAATATGATGTACGCCAGGAGCATGTCCGTACCGGGAACATATCTTTGCCCAAAGAATACATCTGGAACCTCGAGGACACTATCGAAGTCAAGCCGCTTGCTCGCTGTAGGCCGCTCTGGATGGTGAGCAATTGAAGTTATCGACCAGGTCGCTACGCGGTCAATCTGCGGAACAAGGACATGCTCATGTAGACGCGTTGGCAAGTCTATGGAATACCCCGCATTTGCATGCGTGTGCGTCAATCAGCGACTTTGGAGGCAAGTGTACATCGCCGTGGATGACTACTTCACGGTACAAATGTCGCCAATGCATATCGGACCATATTTCTCCGGTCCGCCACGATAAACCGGCAGCATCCCGTCCCTTCGAGATCGCCCACCTATTACGAAGAGACGGCCTGGGCGGCCGAGGCAGACAAGAATTGAGTCCCAGGCTTTAGACATGAGAGAGTTGAGGTCGCTACTGGCCGCAAAAACACCGCCACAACCGCGGGACTTGCAACTGTAATAGCCGATTAGCTTGATCCGTCTTTGGCCATAAGGTTTACATTTTGCCTAATGTAAATAATGTGATTTTACGAAGTTTTGACATTATCACGTTTATAAAATGTTTACATGAGTAATCGAGATGGTAAGAATACTAAGCGATTAAGAGAAATACTAATCTGGATAAGAGAAATACTAAAGAGTTAAGTGAAATACTAAGCGGATAAGAAAAATACTAAACAGCTTAAGGAAAATACTAAGCGATTAATAAAAATATTAAATAGTTATTGGAAAGAAGGTTGCGACTTTAATGAAGCCGGGTGCTTATTGGGAACCGTTTAATGCGATTTACAATTGAGATCTCCGAAATCGCTTCTCTCTCTCTTTGAGATTTGGCTTTAAATAGGTGCTGTGGGAAAGAAACACTAAACAGTTAAGGGAAGTACTAAACAGTTAAGAAAAATACTAAACAGTTAAGAAAAATATTAAATTGTTATTGGAAACCGAAGCGACTTTAATGAAGCGCCGGGTGCTTATTGGGAACCGAAGCGACGCATTTAGAACTGAGATATCCGATATCGCTTCTCTCTCTCTGAGACTTGGCTTTAAATAGGTGTGGTGGGAATGAGGGATTCTACCATTGCTTCACCATCATGAGTTGCAATAGTCGCCCCTCCTTCTACCGGTTCATCTCTCCCATCGACTCGCCACGCCGATTGTGGATTCCTCGGTCATTCCACCGCTTTATGCACCACGTTCGAATGGACCGCCAAGTATGCGGGGACCGAAAGGAACCCTTGGCTGTGATGGTGGGCCGGAGCGAGGAGTACCGGAGAGGCTATCTTCCATCACGGGTGGCCTGCCTTTTGGGCTGACCATCATCTCGGTGAGGGGGACCTGTTGATCTTCACTCTCCGCGAGGATAAAGATTTTGATGCTCACATTTTCGGACACAACTTTTGTTTGAAAATGTCTTCTGTTTCTGCTCGCCCAAGTGTAACTACAGACGGTAGTCTGTAGCTATTTGTCTTGCAAATAAAATCGTAATATTTAAATAGCTGTCTTTGGTGTTACTGTGTGTGTGATTGAACTTGTTGATTGTGAACGTCTTTGTTTGAAACTGTTCTCCTTCTTGTAATACTAAACACTGAACACTTAGTAAACAATGAGTACTAAACAGTTAGGAAAAATACTAAATAGTTAAGGCAGATACTAAACGGTTAAGGTAAATACTAAACAAAGGAATGGTTAGTAGACAATGAGTACCGATATTATCACTGGGTAGAATATGATTGTAAAGTCTTTAGAGTTCCTTCGACGTTGGTTCATCAATTTTGGGTCCTTCCCTTTGCCCGTGAGTTGTTCGACGGAATCCGTCCGAAAGTATGTGACATACATACTCTAGGCGTAGACGAGGAACTTCGGATCGATTGAGGTGAAGCTTCTCACCACCCAATATACGCTCCATAAACCGCATCATTTAACACGGGACACCCACACCGCCCTCTCTTTGTTGTGGGCAGTCACGGTCATGTGAGAATGTATAACTGTCTATTTCAAAGCAATGCCCATGCCCGATGGTAAGTGCGTTTTCGAAAATAACCCTCTGCATTTAGAACAAAGATGGTTAAGCTGGTGCGAAGGGGAGAACACGAAATATGGAGGTGATAGGTGTTTGGCTTACCATGTCCTCAGCGGCCTTGTCATACACCCGGCCGTTGAGAGATGAGTAATGAGTGTAGTGTCTGGATTCTTTATCCAAAACGAGTAGGTGGAAGTGTTTGTTCAGAATGATGGGCATTAGAACAACTTCCAAATTTTGAAAAGATGTTACTGCATCGGTCATTAGTTTGAGGGGATCATCAGCCAGTGTGGCGCCGCTCGACAAAGAGTAGTGCAAGGCCCGTGATGGATCCACGCCTCTTGTGCCGACCTGTCTTCTTCAAATTCCTCCAAAGAAGATCATGACAAAGACGCCCATGACGCCGCCACCACGGTGATCTCTTCCCTCGACCAATGGGTATAATTCATGCCATGAGTTGTAAATGCCCACTCATTCTTCCAAACAATTGTACTAAAGGATAAAATAAACTGTTCAGATAAATACTAAGAATGTAAGAGAAATAATAAGCGGTTAAGAGAAATACTAAACCGATACGGGAAATACTAAATAGTTAAGAAAGATACTAAAGAGTTAAGGTAAATACTAAACGCTTAAGATAAATACTAAGCGCTTAACATGAATACTAAGCATTTAAGAGAAATACTAAAGAGTTAAGCCAAATACTAAGCAATTAAGAGAAATACTAAAGAGTTAAGCCAAATACTAAGCAGTTAAGAGAAATATTAAGCGGTTAAGTGCAATACTAAGCATTTACGAGAAATACTATGAAGATTGTTCTCACCTGTCAATCGCATAGCCTGTGAAGAATGAAATGAGTGCTTGCTTCTCCTTGTTCACCGCCCAACCCCTCAAGCGCTTGTTCTTAGGAATGAAATTTGTCCTCACAGGTTGTACATTTTCTCCCTGCAGACATCGACGCCTCGTGATCAATCACAAGCGATTCTGAGGCGTGGGCTTCAATAGGGGCGGGGAGGGCACCGCTTCTTCAACGGGGCTTTTTGGTGGGGGAAATTTTGGTGGGGGCTTACTGGGCCTTTGATGGGCTTCTTCTGGGAGCTTCTTCCGTGAGGGCTTCTTCAAATGGGGGCTTACGGTGGGAACCATTGAAACGATGATGGGGGCTTCTATGGGCCCTTCCGCCAAATTGGAATCAACATCCTTGCATCACTTGGGGCGACGCTGGGCCCTTCAATATCTCACAACATTCAATAAGAGCGACGACGATGCGCACTGGATCCTCGCCTTCCTTCTCCGATGCCGGGCGGGCTTCCCTCAACAACTTCGAGCTATCCTCTTCCGGTCAGCTTAGTCCGCAGCTTATGGCAATCGCTTTCGCCAAATGATATCCGCTAATGGGATTGTGGAAGTATCGTGGAGCTTGCCGCCGCTTGGAGACAAGCGCTTTACGGCGTTTAGTGGCGGGCTTGGTGGGGCGATTCCACGGCAAGCAACCTATCAATTTGCCGCTCATTGTAGCGACCTCGTTCGGTACATACGCATAGATGCAAGGTCCGCCGAATAAAATTAAATAAAGCCATTGCTTGCGCTTGGGGTCCTCCGTGTATGAGCGGAGTTGGACTAGCGTAGCGGCTTTCGGCCTACTTGCGCGGGATTTCTTGTCAATCCTCTTCAGCCGCGCTTGCCCTCACCTTCACGCCACGCTTGGACCTCGTGATCCGTATTACTAGTTCTCTCCTCCATGGCGTGCTATGTAGTAGCCTGCTATTGGTGAAGGGCACCTCTTTCGCGGTTTTACGACGAGGTGGAACTGTGAGACAATATTGCAAAATCTTTAGTAACGTTATAAGTAGTTTAAACAAGTAAAGCATGTAGTGAATACTAAAAACTTTACACCTAATACAAGAGCCTTTAGCCAAATATTAAAGACTTTAGAAGAATACTGAAGACTTTAGCCTAATACTAAAGAGTTTAGAAAAATACTAACGACTTTAGCCTAATTTTAAATACTTTATAAGATTACTAAAGACTTTATCCTAATACTAAAGGCTTTAGTATAATACTAAAGACTTTAACATAATACTAAAGCCTGGGGCATAAAACTAAAGAAATAAGAGATGAAAGGACGAAGTAAGCATACTGATTTCCCATTGAATGATTCGATAATTGCCTTGACAGTAGTAACCTTCTTGCAGGTGGTCTCACCGTAGCCCAAAATTCTTGAGTCCGCCGAACTCCACCTTCTTTCCGAGAACCGGTGACTTCATAGAACCATATTATCGCACTATGGAGCACCCCTAAGATAACCTCGTTTTTCGTCTTTTTCTCCCCTGCAACACCTCTCCCCGTACTCGAAAGCAAATTGCCGCTTGGATGGCGTCGATGAGCCATTTATGCACGGCCGGTGCCCATGTATATGTCCCTAGGTTCTTCGTGTTATCGCATAATGCGACTCCAACTTGGGGCCGCGGTTGTGGTCTAAATGTGAAGGCACCCATCAAATACACTATCGAAATTTCACGAGGTTTTCCTCCTCTCCTCTCTTATGAACAAGATCCAACAGGCGTTCTTAATGCAATCTCGATTCCTTGAGTAGGCTTTGTCGAGATATCCGGCCCTCAAATGTGGATCGGGCGGTGGGCCGCTTGAATTCCCACCGGTTCCAATCGCGGGGAGTCCAAGGATTATGGCGGCGTCCTCCTGACGAAAGCTCGCCAGCTTTCCCCGATTTTAAATTTACGCAAGCCAACGCCATAAGCTTGCATCGGTCGCCGAAAGCACGCCCCTCTCTTGTACTATTCGCTTGATTCCAAGCGAGGAGTAAACGGCGTCTTTGTTGATGAATTGCCCGTGTTTTTGTTCATGTGTTTCTTCAATTCATCGAGGCAAATCAACAAGGGGACCCCGTGTAGCATCGCCCATTAACCAAATTCTCGAGCCATTGTGCGCTTAACTACAAATCTAAAACGTGAAAAGAGATAGAAACAATTAAGCCCTTTGAATTGTACTAAATAGTTGCTCCGATTTTAAACACATAAGGCGAATATCAAGCGATTTCCAAAGATACTAAATAGCCAGTAGCTCGATTTTAAACACTTTTTACCGATTTTAAAACCACAACCCACAATGAAACACATTCCGCGAAATTACACGTACCAAAAGCACATGAACAACACCACCGCAGGTACATGACTAGTGGTCTACAGCTACAACCGAGAAAATAACAAATCCTTGCATATGAACAAAACCCTAAACCTTATATCTCCACAATGAGTTTACAATCCACATGCACAAATTGCATTCTACCACCGAGGATAGAAAAATAGCAAGAAAAAGAAAAAAAGAGAGATCGAAGTCTCTACGGGCGAAGCCCTCGATCTCAAAAGGTTTAGAGTTCGGGTTTGTTGCTACCTCGCTTGCACACACCTCAATCACGGGCCTTTGGAAGAGAAGATTGAAGGATGACCTGGCGAGCGTACGGTGCTCACCGCCTTCTTCGTGTGGAGAGGGAGTGTCACCGGGTTTAGTTAATTTGGAGCAAAGAAATGATTCAAGGGGAGAAGACGATCTCAAAGGGCATTTTAGTCTTTTCACGAAATGGTGTGTCTGCATCACAGCAGTCGAACCACTGGCTTCTCCAAAGGGCATCGGCCTTTTCACAACCAGCTTAACACGTTTGCTACCCGCAGTGGATCAAAAGTAAATCCTCAGATAAAGAAGGGACTGAATATAGATACCTAAAGTTGCAGGGACTATATATGGAATTCAAAACTTTTGGGGGGCTTTTCATTACTTCTCTCATTTTTTTTTTTTCTTTTTAAATTATACAGAAATATAGTAAAAAAAATCAAACTATAAATAAATTTATTATTTTGAAATAAATCAAAGTAGATTTTAATTTAAAATTAAATAATTCGATTTTAATTTTGAGCGAAATAGTACTGAGCTTCAACTTCAAAAATTAAAGCAAGTTTTACTCAACATAATCTAATGTTGAGCAAGTTTTACTCGTAGGTACAACATTAGTATATATATATATATATGAGTCAGTATAAATAATTTATTTTTTTATCTTATAAAATCTAACTTTTACCCTCATTCATTTTACTTTTTTGCGTATTTGCGGAAACACTGCATGGATTCATCCAAAGCATAGATTCCAAACAGTCCTTTCATCTCAACATCATGAAGATGTAGTAGTAGATTTGGCTTCTTGCTGCCATAGATAATATTATTGAGTTAGTAAACAAACATTGACCTGATTACAAACTTAAATTTTTAGATTGAATAACAAGTATCAAGCTTGATAATAAAAATAATACTTATTGAACATTGGTTGTGTTAAAACATTAATATGAATTTTTTTTTCATAAAGTTACATTGAATTTGAATAGTTAAATCCTCAAAACTTAGGTTATATGTGCTTCTACATGGGCCAACCATACTATAGAACATTGCATGCCTTTCACTTGGTGTTGGTATGCATAATTAAATGGACAACTGCCAACTAATACATGTTTGGAGAATTTTAGCCGGTTTTATTTTATTTTCCGATAGGAAGCACTCTGAAATCCATGCAACAATAACGAAATTTTATCAAGACACTGATTTTTTTCTTTTTCATATTTACAGTTATTATTATTTTTTTTTACAATACTTTGGGACTAACAAAAATTATGTTAAGAGAATCAAACAAAGTACTATTTGAATTGGAAAAAAAAAGTCCACATCAAATATTAAAAGAAAAGTAAAAGGGTTCATAAGAAGTGGGCCTTTTGAATTAAGCCCGTTAATAAAACCGTAACGGCTCGGACCCAAAGCATATTAAGTTGTAACAAAAGATTAGAAAAAAATGAAGTTGAGAATAAGAAGAAAATAATTCTATTATTATTGTTGTTGTTGTTGTTGTTGTTGTTGTTGTTGATGATGATGATGCTTGAGATCAGAGTGGATCTTTATCAATGAGAGAGATGAATTGGAAATAGCCGGAATTTTTTGGTGGCATTTTTTATGAAGAGGTCGGTCACGATTGATGATCCTCCTTTTTCCTTTCAATTACAAGATTAGTCTTTATAAATCCAACCCTATTTTGAAAGATGGGAGTACCGTTGGAGAAAAGAAATCCAAGCGCTTGTGCTCGAAGGAGAGTCTCCGATGATTAAGTCAGAACTCCAAGAGAGAGAAGTTTTTAGAAGAGAGATTCCAAAGAAAAGTTTTCATCTCTTTACTAGTGGGCTGGCGACCTCCTTTTATAGCTTGTTGACCTAATTTGCCAGATCTTGACACCCTTGGAGATTCTTCCTCTATCGTAGGATATGGAAGCCTCTATCTTAGTGGTCTAGATGCCATGCATTGATAGATATTTTACCCTATAACAATTATTATTATTAATGGTCTCTTGGCCTATTGGTATTGGTTCGTTCGTCATGTTGTTCGCCCTTAACAGGTTGGTGCTTGTCGCCTTTATCAAAAAAATAATAATAATAATAATAATTATTATTATTATTTTAAAAGGAACATTTTTGGTCCACACCACACCAGATATATAGAGAGAGTTATAGTATATATGGATGTTCATTTTTTAAATTAATTGAATAAATAGTGTTTATTAGAAGAGACAAAACAATAAATAAATGAAGCATCATAGAGATACGGTATCAACATTAAATCAAATAAAATATTAATTTATAGAATTAAATTTCAAACATTAGACAATTGCAGGTCAAAATCCGATAACCCAGTTTCAGGATCAATACACTTAAAAAAAAAAAGAAAGTCATCAACACTAATAATACTTGTTAGAAAAATGGTCTAATATCCAAATTAGTCCATCTATTATACCGAATCGGCCCTTTTGATCCCTTTATTATAATTTGAGCTTTGGGGCCCCTCTACTTTCACGATTGAGAAATGTCAGTTCCTCGCTTCGTCAATTATAGGGACTAAACAAGCCTTTAAATATGCATTTAGGGACTGATATTTCTCAATCATGAAAGTAGAGGGACCCCTATGGCTCAAATTATAATAGAGGGACCTATAGTGGCGATTCGATATAATAGATGGACTAATTTGGGTATTACACCTAGAAAAATTAGTACACTAACATGCCATAACCCCTTTAACAAAATCAATCAACCTAGCACCACTGTTAATCAATTTAAATATTCAAGTTTAGGAAAGCCAAACCTAGGAAAGAGGCATGCTCGAGCTACTACCCTAAATATCGATTTCACCCCTGTGTCCAAGGTCTAATGATCTCTTCGATCAGTAGGGTACAACTAACTCTTGGGTTGGCTTTCTCTTTTCTTAGAACGTCTTTGAGAGGAAGAGCTTTAGTATCGCCCAATGAACTCAATGATGGAGGGGAAAATCTTGTAGGTTGGTGATGAAAGGATGTAATAGCTCTCACACCAACAAGAGTGAGGAAGAAGAAAAGATGATGAATTTCAGTAAAAAGCTTGGGCTGGCTAAAGATGGCAATTTATAGGTATCTTGGTCCAACGATCAGAAATAGATTTGTTGGACCGAATCAAACAACCGGAATATTAGAGAGATAAGTAAATAAAAAAAAGTAATGAATAAAAGAAAAAAGATCGCTAGAGATGGCCTCACGAGCATCGGCATCAACTAGCCATGACCACAGGCGAATGGGCAGGGAGGTTGATGGAGGGCGCGTGCGAGCTTGTGGTATGGACCAACTCATCACCTACTTACAATCAAGTGGGTAAGGTTGGGCTTGTATTTAAGGAGTGGAGTTTTCCACTCCACTCCCCATGTGGGACTATGTTTTAGAGAGGGAAGTGGCTTGTTGACTAATTTGGGGGTATGAGATGAAGTGGGTTTCTGGCCAACAACTTCATTTCCAACAGTCACCCACTACACCCATAATCAAGCATATCCAATAATCAACATGATATGCAAAAGAAGACTCAAAGTAAATTGAATTAAAATTTTATTTGTCATTGAAAGGATAACATATAACTAATTGTATAAATCCTCAAGGTTCAAGGTTTTTTGGACCAAGAGGTACATAAAAATGAAGTGTGTTATTGTTGAGTTAATTTGGTTTACATAAGACCATAAATTGAGGTGTCTTTAAGGACTTGAAGCTTAGTTTTATAGTAGAATATCTAATTGATAGAAATATACTAAATTGGGTCTTGAACTACATTCTTTGAATCAACATTCAACAAGTAATAGAGATCGTATGTAATACTTAAGCAAAACTGGTTGGGGCATTACTTGGCCATGCACTCGATATTATTTCATAGAGACTTTTAGAGTTGGCCTATATACTTTCATAATTGGGGCCCAACAGTAGTCTCCACATATGTGAGATCTCCAAAAAAATCTATAATGAAATATCTCGCTTATATATAACCATTGATCTCATTAGGAGTTAAGCTCAAACTTAAACCATTACATGAGAGCATTCGCCTTAGGAACGGGGTTAGAGTATGTACCTCTAATAAATGTTGTGCTATCCCAATCAACCAATTAGATAACTTCTTGAACTTTTATCTTACAATCTCCATTTAAAGAAGTAGGGTCACTATTTTTATTAACTTTTATGGGTTTACCCCCACTGCCCTCGACGTATCAGCTATTAATGATCTCAAAAGCCCCTTAGCCAGACAATCCCTCTAGATTTAGCTCTGACTTTATATAGTGTATGCTGACAACATTGTGCTTTAGGTGCCTCCATGCTGACTTATGTTAGATTCCCAGGACGTGCTTGTTCATTTTATCATTTGTGCTTTCATGCTTATACAATTCAATAGCAGATTTAGAATCATAATGAATAGTATAAGAGGTATATGAGCAGGCCTAATAGGAATTTTAAAGAGTAAATTTCTAATCCATTCAGCTTCAGTACAAGTAGTGTCAAGTGTAATTAGTTCAACTTCCATGGTTCTTAGCATTAAGCTTATACTTAACAAATTTCCATTGAATAGCTCCTCGATTAAGTAAGAATACTTGGCCATATGTGGATTTTAGGTCCGAAGAGTCAGATATTCAATTGGCATCCTGTATATCCCTCAACTATACCAGGAACCCCTGTGTATCTTAGTCCTCAGGACATAGTTCCCTTAAGAAATCTGAGGACCCTCTCAAGAGCAGTCTAGTGCTCAAAGTTAGGGTTATTTGTGTACCTACTAAGTTTGGTCACAACATAAGCGATGTCAGGTCTAGTTTTGTTAGACAAGTATATAATAGATCATATAATTTGTGCAAATCAATTTTTCTCTACAAGTTCACCCTTATTTTTCTTCTTAAGATGCAAATTAGGATATGAGAAGTAGAAAAAGGTTTGCAATCAAGATAGCCGAATTTTTCAAGTATCTTCTCAGTATAATGTGATTGTGATAGTCAGATCTAGTGAGTTTAATACCTAAAATCACATTTACTTCTCATAAGTCTTTCATGTCAAATTTGCTAGACAAGAATTTTTTGACATCATTAATCACATGCATATCAAGAGAAAATATAAGTAAATCATCAACATATAGGCATATGAGGATGTATATGTTATTCACTTGCTTGCAATATACACATATGTCATAATTATTAACTGTGAAGCAATAGGAGATGATGGTGAAATCAAACTTAGCCTATCACTATTTAGGAATTTGCTTCAGTCCATATAGAGATTTTATAAGTTTGTAGACCTTATACTCTTGTTCTAGAATAATAAAGCCTTTAGGTTGCTCCATGCAAATCTCCTCTAATTCATCATTCGGAAAGACAGCCTTGACATCCATCTGATGTATTTTAAATTTAAACACAGAAGCAATTGAAATTAGGATATCTTGATAGTAGCAGTGTGGGAAACTGGTGGTTAGGTGCCAAAAATAATCTAACCCTTCCTTTTATTTAAAGCCCTTGGCAACTAATATGACCTTAAATTTGTTTATTGATCCATTAGGTCTAAGCTTCTTTTTAAATACCCATTTGCATCTTAGTGGCTTGTTCCCTGGAGTTAAAGTGTTAAGAATTGTTATTACTCGGCATTGAATTTATTTCATTGTCAATTGCATTTTTCCAAAACGAAGAATCAACAGATCTCATGGCTTCTTGATAGATAGGAGAAGTGTCCTCAATAAAAAAAGTAATAAATCATTTCCTAGGTTCTTCTCTATCCTATCTCTCTTGCTCCTTCTAGATTCTTCTACAAGTTTAGGAACAAATTTAGTAGAAAAAATTTGAGTCACAAAGACGGGATCAGAATAATGAGGCATTATAATCCTCAAAGGAAATATAAAGATGCATGTCTAGCTTCAATAATTGTTTTGTTAGCAATTTCACTCACCTTTTAGTTAATCACTAAGAATATGCTAACATTGCTATCTAGAGCATATCCTACAAACATAGTGTCAATTGTTTTGGGTCCAATTTTTCTATCCTTTGGTTTAGGAATCTTGACATTGGCCAAACACCCCTATATTTTGAAGTAATTGAGCTTAGACACTCTTTTCTTCCAAAGCTCGTAGGATGTTACATCATGGTCCTTAAATGACACCCTATTGAGCATAAAGCTTAAAGAGAGCAAAGCTTTCTCCCACAAGTTCTCGGGTACTCCAAAACTTAATAACATGACATTCACCATATCCATTAATGTTTTGTTTTTTCTTTCTTATACCACATTGGACTCTAGAGTATAAGAAGTTGTGAACTTGTGGATGATGTCATTCTCTTCACATAACTTAGTCATAACGTGAGATATGTACTCACCACCTCAACCAGACTTAAGAGTCTTAATGGATTTCCCTAACTAGTTTTCAACTTCAGCTTTCTAAATCATGAATTTATTGAGAGCTTGATCTTTGATTTTAATAAGGTAGGGATAACAGTATCCAGAGAGGTTATCTATAAAGGTTATGAAATACCTATTATTGGCTCTGTTAGGAGTTCTTTTTCAATCATAAATGTCACTATGAATTAATTCAAGTAAATCAAAGTTTCTACTAATTGTGTTGGAATGGCTTTTTAGGAAATTTGGTTTGAACACAAATTTGGCATTTGAAATTTGATTTGATCTTTGATTTGGGTATCAAGTTTAGATTTATTAGTCTTCTAATTGTTCCAAAATTCACATGACACAATCTACAATGCCAAGTCTCACATAATTCAACATTCATAATTATAAATGAAGAAGAAGAATATATACTTTTATTGAATAATAAAGTAGAGAGTTCAGAACATTTAATCTAAAAAGAGCACTAGATATAAATCTCTTTCTTACAAAATGATTTCCTTTAGTGATTACAACAAGTCGATTAGATTCTAATCTAATTTTGTAACCACTCGGAGTCAAGAGTGAGTTGCTAATCAAGTTCCTCATAATGTATGACACTTGCTGAAGATGAAGTAGAGTAAAGACTTTGTCCAATGTTATCTTTAGGTCTATCTGTCATTCCCCCAATGTGTGTACAACTAATCCATTCGCAAGAGCCACACATCCTCCACTTGAGACCTGATAACTGGAGAACCAGAAACGATCAGTACAAACATGAATGTTAGTACCAAAATCAAGGCACCACTCTAAGTTTTGATAAGTCAAATTCACATTCGGGGTACAACTGACTATTAAACCGAGTCTTAATGGAAGATACATGCATTTTAAGTACATTTACTTGTAGTTTAGGATGACCAATTTTTTTTTTATCGGTACAATCTTCCTGAAAAAGAAGTCCCTTGCCACATGGTTGCTTCTACCATGACAAACCAATGTTTAGGGTTCTTCCCAAATAGCTTAGGAATGTGTGGTCTAGACTGAAAAATAGGACTTGTGTGTGATTTGTCCTATATTTAAAGTTCTTGCCCTTATGAGAGTGTTGTTTGTTCTTAGGAGAGTGTTGAGGACATCTTGGTTTATTACAAGTTTCGGTCAAATAGGCCTTGCCCTTAGACAAGTATGCAAACCTAAAGTAGATGTGGTTTTCCTCTTCGATCCTAAGCATATTGGAGACTCCTAAAAGGTCAATAGTTTTAATTTTGTGTCTGAGTGAATCAATAAAGTCAGACCAAGAGATTGGAAGTCTACTTAACAAGATGGAGACAATATCGCTTTCATTAAAGTGGTTGCCATGTTTGTTGAATGCAATGACAAACTCCTGAAAAGTGTTAATCTGGTCTTCTATGGGCATGCCATCAGTCATTCTAAAGTTACCAAAGTCGACAGTCAGATGACTAATCTTGGTGACATTATTTGGGTTATCCTTAGACTTTAGAGAATCCCAAAATCTCTATAGAATCCCAAATTTTCTTAGCATGTTTTACATTCATAATATCGGTTGCGTAGTCGATTAGAGAGACAACTAAGTAATCAGTATTTGCAATAGTAGTTAATCTATTTTGGGGACATATCAGCTTTAAATGAAATTTGGGGCTGATTAGAAGCAAATATGGAGTGTTGGCGAAAGCCATATAGGCCAAAGTCATTGGAATCAAAATCAAAGTTCCTTAGAATCGAGTCTAAACCTTGAGTGGCTAGCCATAATTTAACTTGGGCTTGCTACCTCTTAAATAAAGTCTTCTCCTCAAATTTTTTAGGGTTTGTATGACATGTCGGGTTGAGTGAATAATATAATGAGCTAATTCAATGAAAGTCGAATAGGTTTGTGATCTAGTGATCAAGTATTAAAATGAAATAAATAAGCTACGACAAGAAATTGCAATTAAATAAAATATAGCAGCAGAATTAATACTGTAATTAAAGACAATTTAACAAGTACTTTTCAATAATTGGTCAACAGAAATCAGAAGTAACTAAGCATAAAATATAGTAGTAAAATGGAAGTAACATGCAACAGAATTTGGAGCATTAAAATCAGGACTATAGGGTAATGAGTAACAGTTAACTAATTTCAGGGCATGCAAAGCAGCTACATTTACTATGAACAAGTTTAATCAAGTGCGAAAAGATTTATAAGTTCTGAATTAAGTGATAAATTTAAGCTAATGACCATTGTGATGCAGCAGATGCTAAAATTTCAGTTGAAATAAGAACAAATGCGTTGTGATGATGCAGGTGTAGTGTTTCCCAAAGAAGTAATGATGCAAGTCAAGGCTTTAAATACTCGAAATCAAAACAAATGGGTGGATGATTTAATTAGTTTAATCATATTGAATTGGACTTAATATCGTGAGTGTAGTGTTTCCTAATATAATTATGATGCAATTCAAGGCTTTGATACTACTCAGTTGAAATTTAGGAGGTAGCCAAATCTAGTTGATTAAATGCAAACAAATGTTAACATCAGCGTTAATGAAATGTAAATAGGATTTCAAGGAGTACTCAAATCCCAAATGCTAATGGACTGATTAATGGGTTGTAGTTCCAATTTTCATATATATTAAAAAGGGTTAAAAGCGTTTTAGTCACTTGGAAAGAAGGTCTATTGATTCATTTTAAATTCATAAATTTGAAAGTTGTTCAATCTGATACTTGTATTTTGAGTATTCTACCACATTTGGTCTCTGACGCTGATGTGGCACTAACGTGGCATACAAATGAAATACATGCTTTTTATTTATTTTTTTATTTTTACAGGTGGTTGTCTTTTGATGACGTGGCAAGCTAGCTGGACCGCTGACGTGGCATGCAACGTGGCAATTTTTTAAAAACTATTTTTATTTTATTTTTATTTTTTATCATTTTTTTTATTTTTTTTATTTTTTGAAGAAATAAAAAATAAAATAAAATAATAATAAAATAAAAGATAAAAATAAAATAAAATAAAAAAATTAAAATTAAAATAATAAAATTAAAAATTAAAAATAAAAATATTTAAAAAAATTTGCCATGTGTCATGCCACGTCAGCAGTCCAGCTGGCCCGCCACGTCATCAAAATATGACCACTTGTAAAATAAAAAAACAAATAAATACCATGTATTTCATTCTTATGTCAGGTCAGCGTCAGGGACCAAATGTGACAGAATATTCAAAATACAAGGACTGTATTGAACAACTTTTGAAATTGAGGATGGAAATGAACATTGGATCTCTTTCCAGGGACCAAAAATGACTTTAACCCTATTAAAAACTATAGTTAAAATTTGTGAACTGAAGTAATGTGATAGGGATGAGATTGAGAGGGACACATGTCACCATGACAATCAGCCACATGGGGACATCGCAACAACCCTCCCAAGGCCCCTCACCACCCAACTCAAGAGCTGAGGTCCTCAAGTGACGAGGTGCTAAAGTACCGAGTTCCTCACGTACTCGGAAATGCCCCCCAAGTGTTGAGTTCCTCAGTACCTCGGCCCCTACCTTCATGAGAGGAGCACTTCCCAAAACACCTTCACAGCAGCACTCGAGAACCTCTGTAACCTTCTAAAAGCCCAGGCAGTTAGACAGTTGAGAGTCAGTTAGGCAATTAGGAAAATAACCGTCTCCAGGCTGGCATCTAGAATCATCTAGAAGATTGATGAGCTGGATCCCAAATTGCCTCCAAATTAGCCCACGCGTGCTCTATTAGCGGCTGCTTGTCAGCCCAAGCATCACCCCACTCCAAAGAAATTCTATAAATACCCAAATCCTCCAGCTCATTGAGAGACTTCCTCCACCTGGCTAAGTCCTCACTGCATTTCAGTGAATCGAATTCTCTCCTTCTCTCCAATTTCTCCATTCCAAGCTTTTTCATGGAGCTTCTTTTTGTAATCTTTGAATATTGGTAGTGGATCTTTGCTCCTACTGATGGAGCTCGTGGTTTTCTCCCCAATTTTGGGGTTTCCACGTTAATTTTGGGTGTTCTTTCTCTGATTTAGGGTTTTCTCTTTGATTTCATGGTGATCTTCTTCCTTCCCTTTAATATAAATTCAAATGTTGGGTGAAATAGGGGCTCCTTCTTGATTTCGACCTCAACATAATGTAATGTAATGACTTAGTACAATGCCTAATCAAGTGAGTAATCAGCACCCTGGTTTGATTAGAATAATAGATTAGTAGTTTGATTAAGTGCATTCAATGATAACTGGGAATAACAAGGATATAACCTGTGTTAGTTTTTAGAATTTTAGAAAAATCAATATACTAACATGCCCTAAGTGACCCCATTAATAGAATCATTCAACCCAACAACACAATTAATTAATTTAAATATTCAAGGTTAGGAAGGCCAAGCCCGGGAAAGGGGCGTGCTTAAGAACTGCCCTAAAGACCGATTTTGCCCCTTTGTGCAGGGTCTGGTGATCTCTTCTCTTGGTAGTGTATAGCTAGCCTTCGGGCGAGCCTTCTTCTTTCTTAGCATGTCTCGGAGAGGAGGAGCTTCTGTATCACCCAATAAACTCAAGGATGGAGGGAAAAAGCTTGCAAGTCAGTGATGAAAGGATGCAACAACTCTCACAGCTAGCAATAGTGAAGAAGAAGAGAAGATGATGAATTTCAGTAAAAAGTTAAGGCTGGTTGAAGATGGCAAGGGTTTTATAGGCATCTCAATCCAAAGGTCAGAAATAGATCCATTAGATTAGATCCAACGACTTGAAAATTAGGGAGATAAGTAAATAAAAAAGGGGCTTTTTGTAGGTGTAACCTTGAATAATTTTGAAATTGCATATTTACCCCTAAATAAAACATAATTGCATACATACCACTGAATAATAGGTATAATTATGTATATACCCTTAGGGTTAAAATCAGATGAAAAATTGTCAGTTAACAAACAGTAGACATGCAAAATCTCTATTATACCCTTTGCATATATACCCCTGATTATTTGTTTGACTATAGATTTAAAAAATCCCTTTAAAAATATGAAATTTAAAATAGTTAAAATATATAGAGAGGGATATTTTGGACATTTTCAAACCCTTAACCTAAGTTGAAACCATGGTTAAGATTATTTGGTTAACTTCTGTCAACGGACCCTAACAGTAGGGCCATATTCGCAATTCAACCTATTTTTCAGGGGTATATAAGAAATTAAAATTTTTTTTGAGAGTAAATATATAATTATAAAACTTTTGAGGGGTGTATAACCAATTTCTCTAAAAAAATAATAATGAATAAAAAAAAGGGCTCATCAGAGAGGTCGCACACGCACCGCAACTATGGCCGAGCAACACTCGCGTGGGTGTGTTATGGATCTCACCCCATCACCTACTTACAATCAAGTGGGTGGATTCGGGTGGGCTTGCATTTAAAGAGTGGAGTTTTCCACCCCACCTATGTTTTATGGAGAGGGAAGTGGTTCATCGGCTGATTTGTGTGTATGGGATGAAGTGGGCTGGGCCTTAGGCCCATTCACTTCATTATCAACAATAATTTTTCATATAGTTTGGTTAGGATAGTTACAAACGGAGAAACAACAATTAAAATGTAATTTCGTGATTAGTGTGGTGAACAACCAATATGGCATAACTTTAGCATGCCGTATAAAACTAGAGTTTTTAGCTCACTTAGAATGAATAATTTATTAAATGTAAAGCTAACCTTTTATATTTGAGAAAAATTTGTATTTTTATCTTCATTTAGACTACTCTAACATTCATCTACCCATGTAACTCTTAACTTACCTAGATTTTCACCTTCCTAGATAACTCTTTAATGTCTATCATTCATCAACTCTCCACTAATCCATGCGACCTCCACATACATAGCCTAATACCTATTGTCATATTTTCCCATTTGTTGTAAGTTTTTTTAACAGAAAGAGCGGCTAGTCAAATGATTAGCTACTAAGTCAAAGTTTAAAGGTGTGCACAATCTTCAAGGCGAGACACTGAGAGTGAGGTTGAGGCCTGTGCATAAGTGGTGTTGGGAACTCCTACTCACTAACCACTACTCACACTTCTCAGAAAAAAGCTCTTATCCGCAGATCGAACTCGTGCCAAACTAGACGTTAAGCCCTTAGTGAGGACCTGGGTATTAATAGACAATTTGGTCATTGGTTCCATTTGTTGTAAGTTGATATTTATCATATTAATAGAACATCCTCTTATTCCCTCATTTGGTTATTCTTTAGATTTTGGAGATGTACTCAAGATAACATGATGGAAAAGTCAAAAAACACCCTCGGCTTTCATGATTCACCTTTGTTTGTCTTTATGGACTATGGTGTATGCATTGTTAATCAACTGAACAAGATTGGCAATGTCACTCTCTAGAAAAAAAAACAAACAATTGAATCCAAAAACGACTATATGCTCCATAACAGGTGATAAGGGTAAAAACGGTAAGCGACGTGAACACATCAGGACCATCCAAGCCAGCCAACTTGATCTGCCCACGAAGCAATTCGTCATCATTCCTCGTATGCCTAATAAACCACATCACCTCAAATATACCTCTAGCTAACCTAAGTCTCTCTCACCCTGACAAGCAATTAAAGCCAAAACCAGAGCATAGGGAAAAACAATGGCAAGGAATTAATTGATCGAATGACCTGTGTCATAATGAAAATACGATCAGCAAAGGATCTGAACCCAAAAAGGACGAACACCCCTATTGATTAGACAACCCCCACTTGTAAACCGACTTGACAAGAGGAATGACCCACTTGAATCCCGACTGGACATATAAAAGAGCCCATTCGTTTCTAGATGGGACGGACAGGACAGCTACATAAAGCCCCCGGGTTATAAGTCAAGAAAAACGGCCTGGTTCTTGATGGAACATGAAAAAAAGATATCCCTAACACTGAAGGGACTGATTTGAAAAAAGCCGACCCAACATAAAGGAGAGTCCCACCCATCACGTCCGTCATAATATCCATCACTGCGGCCAAGGCTATATATATACGAGAAGAAGTTATCAGAACAGGGGTAAGCAACAAGAGAAAACACTTCATCCTACTTCATACGAAAAGGAGAATCCCGCAAACTTGATAGTCGGAGCTAAACCCGGGCATTCAGGCCCAACTCCGACCGGTTACTCTTCTATGCAGGTATCTCGATCTTTGAAAGCGTTCTTGGATTCCCTCGGCGATCGTCAAGGTTAGCCCAATCAAATATAAATTTAACCGTTGATCAGGAGTCAGTATCAATCCCTAGGTAGATACCGATTCTTGCCGCAATAACAGGGATGAGCAAACTCATCAATAATTTGAACTTGAAAACCTATCCTGACCGGGAAGGGAGGGAAGGACTTTTTAATGTTGTTTGTCATTAAAATTTTTTTTTTGTTTGTTTTTCAAGGTTCCAACTAGTAAGTTATTTATCCATTGAAAAAGAAAGAGAAAATTACTTACATACACCTCCAAAACTACGTATTTACTTAAATACTCCTATAAAAAATACTATTTTGTTGTATACCCCTCCAAAATTATTTGTTTTTCTTATATACCCTAGTCGTTAGCCATCGTTAGCCGCCATTACAATTTTTAGGGTTAATTATTGTTAAAACTTATCCCTAGTTAAAAAATAATCTTTTTTTTTTTTTCTCTAATCACTTTCCCTCTTTCTTCTCATGTCTCTCAACTCTAGCTCGTTCCCACTTTCCCTCTTTCTCCTCTCCGACGATCTCTAAAACTCTAGCTCGTTCCCACTTTCCCTCTTTCTCCTCTCCGACGATCTCTAAGTTCTTTCAGCTCAATTTGGCCTCAAATCAAGGGTAGTGGTGCATCTCTGTCCATCAGAAGCAGCTCTTCATCTCTCTAAACTCCTCGCCAGGAATTTTCGCTCGTGATCTCTTTGAACTCTCGCCCGCAATCTCTATCCCACTTTCTCGCTTTTCTTCTTATCTCTCTAAACTCATTGTTAGCTATCTCTAAGTTCTCACGGCTTGATTCGATCGTAAAATCAGGGGTAGTAGAGCATCTCTATTCATTAGAGGTAGTTTTTCATCTCTCTAAACTCCTCGCCACGATCTCCGATTTCCCTCTCCTTCTATTCGGCCGCAAATTGGTATGAGTTTCATTCTTTCTTTACATTGTTTTGTCAATAATGAAAAATTTTTCATATATTTTTAAGTTGTAATTGTAAATAAATTTTTTAGGTTGAAGTTGAGGATAGAGTTTGGGTTGTTGTTATTGGGGTTATTTGAATATTGTTATTATTTAGAAGTTTAGACTGTTTAGTTGTGTTTTTGTCTAAAAGAACATATGTATTCTTTTTTTGTTAATAAACTTGAAGTTGGATGTAATTTGTTTTAAGAATCTGATGGGAAACTTGTTTGTTTCAAAATTCAAAAAAAAAAAATATTGGACTTGTTTGTTATAAATTTCACATGTCATTATATTTTCACTAGGTATATCATAGTTTGTTGTATATTGTCACATGTTGTACAAATCACACTTGCATTTTGAAATCATGTTTACAAATTTTTGAGGGTATATCTATAAAAATCATGTAATAATGTAAAATTTTGTGTGCATGTTTATTAAAACCAAATAAATATAAAGGACATTCAGTTCAATTTTTTTTTTCAAAAATTAAAAAATAATTAAAACTGTATATAAGAAAATTTATCTTGGTTATTTATAATTTAAATAACTTAAAGTCCATAAAATATAGTAAAAATGTTAGAGGGGTATATTAGCAAATCCATTTATTATTATATGAAAGAACTAATGTCTACAAAATAAGGAAAAAATTTAGGCCTTGTTTGGATTTTTTTTTTTTTTTTTAACTTCCAAAGTTAAGCACTTTTGGGACAAAATAATCAATTTGGTGAGTTTTTTTCAGAGAAGTTGTAAAAAAAAGTTGAAGCTATTTTAGAAAATGTCAATTATCACCACCTTTCTCAAACATTTTCAAAGTTATTTTGTACAGTGTTAAATACCAAAACACACTTTATTATTATTATTATTATTTATTTTTATTTATTAAAGCACTTTTTTGAGAAGTCCTATCAATTTGTTTTTTTTTAAAGCCAATCCAAACCTAGTTAAGTAATTTGCCCTCATTCCATCCATTGATTTAACACCATCAAGGATCTAACTAGTCTTAGGGTGTGTTTAGATTGGTTTTTTAAAAAAGAACTTTTTCGAGTTTATTAGGACTTTTGAAAAAAAGGACTTCTGAGAGCAAGCTAAGTGTTTTTGTTATTTTTATGTTTGGATATGTTAATTCAGAATTACTTTTATAATAATAATAAATAATAAAAATAAATAATAAAAATAGTATTAATGGTATTTTGGTAATTGACCCTTTTCAAAATAGGTTTATAAAGGATTAAGAAGGGTGTTTTGGTAATTAACATTTTTTAAAACAACTTTTATAAAACGGCTTTTTTCCAGAATCACTACATTACTAGCTTTTGAAAAAAAAAAACACTTATGGGGCTTTGTTTTAGTACTTTTATTTTGTTTCAAAAACTCATCCAAACACTTTTCTTCTTCCCAGAAGTGCTTAATTTACTCCAGAAGCATTTCTGGGGTGAAAAAAACATTATTCAAACACCCCCTTAATCACCGGGGCATATAAGCAAAATAGTTGATTTATTAAATATCATTTTTATAGAGGTATTTAAGTATTTTTAATATTTTAAAGGGATATGAAAAAAAAACAAAACAAAACAAAACAAAACAAAACAAAAAAAAAAAAACCAAAACCAAAAAGAAAACCATGTATAAATCTATGTCTCAAAGGGATAATATAGAAATAGATTTTGAAACAGTTTCATCAGAAAAGAACATTGAAGGGATTTTCATTTTCCCTCCTATTGTCTTGGTCAGTTGAGATTGTTCATTGAATTGCTCATATTATTCATTTTTAATTGAAATGGATGATTGCTGAAAAGCTTTGAAATCCATGCCATTCAATCAAAACATACATATAAATAAACCTCAAGTCACAAACCCTCGTCTTTCATGCTCTTCAAATTTATTTCTGAAAAAGACCACAATTGTTTCTCAAATACTCAAAGAGATTTTATCACTGCAATCGATTCCCTCCACCTTTCCCCGTTTCCCCGACTCCGTTTCACGTCCCTCCCTCTTTTTCCCTCCGCGACAGCTCCCACCGAAAGGGATATAATCTACACCGTAGATTCCAGATCGGACGGCTCAGAACGACAAAGTAAACCACCGTACGAAACAAAAAAGATGGAATCCAGACCGTAGATCATAGATCGGACGGCTCAGAAGGAGGGGACGACACCATAGCTGGTGTCTAAGAAATAAACCGGGTCGGGGACAGGTTCAGCGACGTCGGTTCTCTTCGCAAACCGGCCCTTGATCCTGGGCCGGGTCTCAGCGTAGGCTTTTCTAGAAGCGTAGCGGATCGTCTTCTCGAACCTTCTAGATTTACGCTTCTCGCGATACCTCATCACTCTCGCCTCCCTATCCATCCTCGCAGTCATCTCCCGGCCGCTGCCGCCGCCGCCGCTCACCTCCGCTGCCGCCTCCGGCACTACCCCGACCTCACCCTGCACGAAAAACACGGTCAGGTAAGCATTTAGATCGATGATCAGAGTCTCAGAGATGTGCGGATTAGAGGGCTTACGCTATGGCTATCGGTGTAGGCGCTGAAGGAGAGCTTGATCGGCTCCGGAGCCGGCGCCGGCACTAGGCTGTCTGCCAGATGGATCGAGCTGCCGAAGTCGAGATCGAGGTAAGAATCTGAGTCGTTGAAGTAGAACTCGTTTGACTTCAGATCTGGGGATTTGGGGTTGGGGGTGGGAAGGAGCCATGAGGATTCTTCGGAGAAGAGAGGGGTGGGTTTGGCCGGGGTGTCGAGGAAGGGGAGGAGGGGCTGGCGCTCGTGGCGGCGGGAGAGAGGGTTGGCCGAGTGGGATGTCTGCGTCGCAGGTGGCGCAGAGCGCGGCCGCGTCGGCCTTGCAGGAGACGCTGGCCGGCGCCTGCTCGCACACCTCGCAGACCCACACCCGCTCATGCCGGGATGCCACAGTGTTCGCCCCATGAACCCTCGCGTCGCACGTACCGCAGAGGTACGCCGCGTCCGCCCTGCAGTATAAGTGCGCCGGCGCCGACCGGCATGTGTCGCACGACCTCGCCGCTAGCCCCCAGTACCGACTCCCGATTTCCACTTCACTCCCCATTGCTCTTTCTCTCCAGGAGGTAGAATGAGATTGTTCTATTGGCTAGGGTGTTCTATATCGCCATGGAGATGGGGGCCCTCGGAGTCGCGACAAGTCAGCAGTCCACACGTGGAGGACTGTGTGCCTCGCAAATGGTTCAGAGAGAAAGAGGGAGGAGGGTTTAGTCTTCTCTAGATATCATGTGTAGTTCATACTTTTTTTTTCTCTGGCATTAGAATGGACTTAATTAGAACTTGAGAATAGTGCACTCCAAAGCAGGGTATTCTTTTTTTTTTTAATTTTTGGACCATATAATAAAAGGTATTGGAGAATGAAGTGATCAAGATTGTTTCTTTTTGAGGATATTTATATAGATTTGAACAGATAGGTTGTAGACAATGTTTGGCAGTCAGACATATTTGTCACATCATCTGTTCTAATGTCTATTTAGACAACTGAGTTTATTTAGAGTTAAGTACAGTTATGTTTATGTCTGAAAGTCATAATAGGAGTTGATGAATTTATGTACCTAAGTTAAGTTTCACAAGATTTAGAAATGGATTTTGATTTCAGTGACTAAATAGTATCTCTGTTTATTTGATGTCTTGTGCTCAAACCTTAATACTCTTGTGTTTGGTGCAGAGTTATCCCTTTGGTGTAGAATAACTGCTTAAGTACAGTTCTAGTGCACTGTTTTACTAGAAGGACATAATAAGAGATTAAAACTCGAAAACTGTGTTATCTAATTGTTCTGTCTAAGGATGGTAGCTGTTGATCTCTGGCTGTCGCTGAGCAAACTCATGTATCTCATAACTGGGAAGTTTGTAATGCCTACACTCTTCCCTGAAGGGTTATTCCTCCTGGCTTTTGTTAATTTATTCTTGCTTGCCAGCCTTGCTTAGATAGTTATCGTTTGTATTTAGTTAATTGATCTTAGATAGAAGAGAGAAAAATAGCATTGGTATTACTTATTTCTTTCTTGAACTTCTTTTCATAATGGAGACTCTTTTTGCGGACGAAGTTTATCTAGAGGTGTAATTTACTGATCTATTCAGAAGTCATAATATCATAATAGGAGAAATTCGCTTCATCATGAGAGGAAAATTATTAGTACACTACCTTTTTAGAAATTCATGATAGAAGTCAATAGTTATCCTTATCTGGAGAGAAATACTATCTTGCTATATGCTTATTTTTTTTTTTTCAGAAATCATGATAAGAACTATGAAAAGTTGCTTGCTAATTAACATCATCTAGAATTTAACAGTTCCGTATTTTGTCAGGAAGACCAGAAATGGAATAGAATCTTATAGATAAATGTCTGTAAAGAGAAGAAAGCTAGCAAAAAAAACTGCATTTTTGTTACCAAGTATTTGTAGATGAAAATGATGAGAGTAAATTTATCTAGTTTTATAGTTCACTGCTTTGTGAGTAAATGACAATAGAAGGCAATAATCTTCTGCAAGGAGATAAAAACTATCTAGCAAATCATAATTCAAGTCAATATATGTTTGTAAAGAGATAAAAAGCAGCCAGCTAAGTTTACTGGTTTTGTGCAAGGTTTTGTTAGAAACAGTAATGCGAGCCAAAAGATTTTTTGTCGGAAGATTGATACTGTCTTTTGTTTCTAGCATAGACTTATGAGCTGGCCTTTCTTCTAGGTTTGAATAGGTTGGCTGATTGGAAATACAACTACCTAGTTGTGATTAGCTAGATCAAATACTTAATGCTATCTTTTATTTCTTGCTTTTATGGTTTACATAGTTCTTGTGAGTTCAATTGTTTGTTTACTTATAGAACTAATCTGGTACAAGGTCATAAATTTATAGTTGTTTGGTATGAATCACATAATAAGTATTGTTTGTTATCTGTACAAAAAGACTTACCAAATGGTTTAAATCATGTTAGGATGGTGGTATTGGTAATCTCCATAAAAACTTAATTCCTATTGAGCATTCGGAATGTTTATTTATTTCATACAAATAGATTACTTGACTTGCAAAATACTTGTTAATTAATACAAGGATGCATGAAACTGTAGAATAACTACATGAAGGTTGGCATTGGCGTGTCTGAGATAATTTGTGAAGTATATTGATGGATCCCCACTCCAGAGGTCTGAATTTAATTTTCTCAGTTCTAATTTTGCTGTTTATTTCAAAATGTTAGTAACGGTTAATTTGCAAGAAATTTAATCTTGAAAGTAACTTTGATTGACAATATAGTATAAATTGTCGATTTAGTTTTCATTTTTTTATATACATTTAATTTACTTCGACCTTTATGTTAATTTCTGGGGTTTTATTTATACTGTTGACCTGCCGACTTGATCAAATTACCTGTTGTGCCCCTCAGACAGCAACAAATGCTCGTCCTTTGGATGTGACGAGTGATGCTGTCGCGGATCCCACCGGCTCAGGAGCTACAAAACCATCGCTCAGTCTCAGCATCCTTACATGATCTGACGCGTGTCATGTATCTAGTTTTAATACACGTGTCAGTCGATAAACCCCATTGGAACGTTGGATGCGTGCAACGAGTTTAGCTTAGCGGGAAGCGGCCCAAGCGGATGGAGAATCACATGGTGGGTGGTGTTAACAAGCTGGGAGCGCACGTGAAGACGAGGGAACGCACGTGAAGACGAGGAGGGAAGGGCCCATTTTAATCCAATCAGCACCGCGCGTGTGACTTTTCAATCGACTCGTGCTAGATTTCCACGCGGCACTCACGGCAGCCTTTTCCTCGCCGTGGAGGGCACACGCACGCGGTATCACCGTCCGTTGGATCAAAGCCGTTGGATCTCTACTCGACGGACATAGGCATCGACCATCTTATCCTTCTGTTTGTGGCCCTTGTGGGACCCAAGCAAACTGGGTACTGTTGGCCGGTCCATTCCATGTGTGACCATTGAATAGTTAGCTGCAAAAGTGATGCTTTTGTTTTGGTGTGAGATGCGTGTTTCATGTTTTAAATGCATGATTCCCATCCTTGCCTTGTTGGTCGGCTGAGTATAATTATAGATTTCTCATTTCTACCAAAAATAGAATTTAAAAATGATTAAATTTTAAGGTTAGAAAAAAAATCAGGTGCTTGTAGTTACATGTTTCACTATAAATAAATGTTTTTAAGATGGACAGTTGGATTTAACTATTCACATGTTTGATGATAAAATCGAAGTTGCTTTTGTATTTCAAAGCCATAAAGGAAAACCAAGATATTTTTGATGTACATGGGCCGTGAGTGGGACAGCCTGATTAAGTACTTTGGGCCTTAAACCACAAGAAGACTTTCACCTAATAAGGTCTCTCCCCAATATAATTCCCAGGGGGGTCATAATTGCAAGTGATGAACACATCCCCATCATCACACACCATACGTGCGCAACCAACCCGGCTCGTGTGGCTCCACACGAGCTGCGTATAGTGTCCGCACACTCTGCCCGGCTCACATGTGTTAGCTGCATACGAGTAGTGCTTCTCTTCCTCAGCCCAGGCTTGTACGGCATCATTGGGCCTCCAACCGGAGCCCGGTCCCCAGAATATGTTCTCACCTAACTTGAACCCGTCCTCCGGGAAAGAGTGCGTGGGCTTGCAATCGGCCCGGCGCATTCCAGCCCATGCTCGTGCATACGCCTCTAGCATTGAGTCCCACATGAGTGGCAACTCCCAATGGGCCGCACGAACGAGATTATGGGCTACAAGGAACTCCAATGACTCGGCCCAACAACCCCAACAAAGGGCCTTGGAGGTCCTGTAAACCATCTCGTTGTCCGGCCGGGCTTTGGTGGGCTTCAATGACGAATGGGCCGGAATCAAGGAAATGGAGAGGAGGAGGAGGAGGAGGAGGACTGAAAGGAGGAAATGAAGGGAAGCCATTGTTAAGGTTGGTTTTAGGGTTTGGTTTGATGGAGGTGATGTATGTATATATAATGTGTGACACTCTAGAGTTCTCGTGAACGGTGGGCTAGGGTTTCTAAGTGCACCCGTGAAGGATGAGAATGATTGGGTTCTTTGTTCTACTTGTTGTCTTGCAAAAGATGTGGCCTTGGAATATGCTAGCCTGACATGGAATTGAAGATAGTTAAGTTGTGCTCTTGCGGCTTGACAAGTGGTTGGTCAAATGTTTGCACTTTATCACTACTGTCTCACTCTCCATGTCTTTATATGAAATGAAAATGAAATACACCATCATTAATTGCTACTAACATGTCATTGAAGAAGAAACATTTGTCTTCTGCTCAAAAAGGCTTCTGTCCCATGACATTGCCATGAGGATCATAGTTACAAGTAATGAAAGTATCACCATTGTTGCACTCTACCCTTGCACACCCTAGCCATGAACTGTGCTTCCATACCATCTGTGTATAATGTGAGCAATCTTGGTTAGCTTGACATGAATTTGATCCATAGTTATAGTACCTCCCCTCGGCCGCCCACGCTCCGACCGCGTCCTCCGCCCGCCATGTCCCTCCTTCGCCCCAAAATATGTTCTCTCCATAGTTACCATTCGAATGTATCATTGCGCAATCTCCAATCCTTTGGTTTGCCCACCAAGAAGCGTACCTTGCCAATGAATCCGTCCATTGGAGCGGTGGAAGCCTGAGCGCGGCTCGAACCTGGTTGTGCGCAGATAAGAAATGTTGTGCTATGCTATCTTGGTTGCCCGACACTTGAGTGCTTGATAAAGATGCCGAGATCATGATGATGATGAAGAAAATGGAAATGTATCCATTAGCCATGGAAAATTGGACAACTTGTTATGTTCAGCTTAATTTCTTTGACTTGAAGTACTTGCAAGTGTTTGAGGATTCATTCTTGGCTTATATAGCAATCTTCATGATCATTTCAGTTTATTAGATTAAGTTATATGTCAGTAAAATTAGAATCCTTTCATGTGATGAGCACATGGAATGCAATAAGCTTCTGAACATGTTAGTGGATCTGTGATATGGTTGAATCTAACCTCCATAACTGCCTTCAATCATTGTAAGAAGATGGCATTCTTGGTTAACTAAAACTAATTATATATAATAGGTCAGATAGCATGTGTGTGCTAAGTCACTAACCAAATAATTAGTATGTATCAAATGGCAAACCCTATCAATTAAACATTTTTTATTGGATTGAGTTTATCTAACGTGGCAACTACACAATGGCAACACATTGAAGAAGAGTTTAGAGACTACAACGGTTCACATGGAAAATAATTATGTTCAAAAAACTCCATATTCTTTTGAAAAAACACTATATGGGATACAAGAACTAGTATGCAAAGATCACATCCTTGCTGACATACAAGGTAAAAACTTTTTAGATGGATTAAGCTCATCTAAAATAGACAATCAAAGTAATCAAATCAAAGATTATAGTATTAATCACAAGCTTATTAATGGTAAGCAAGGATGGAACTCCATGAGGATCACACATGGCCCTCCATGTGAGATGTAGTTACACACTACTTAATGCACTATTAATTAAGATTGAGAATGTAACATGCCTTGCCATTTTCTAATTGTACTTAACTACAATCAACTTTTGCAGAATGCTTTGATCATCAATTAATTTATAGAAAATATTTTAAATAATTTTGAAAAAAATATTGTTGTGAGCTTGAGTTCATTTCGATCTGATGACTTAATATGCTAAAAAAATTCTGAGTCAAGCTAGTTTATTATTTTATTTTAATTAGGGTCATTCTTTAAAAACAAAAAAAAAATTAATGATTTAAAAAAAAAAACTCTAAAAATTTTATATATATATATATATACACACACACACACAATTGTGTTAGAGTGAGGCCGGTCGCATTTGCGGCCGGCCCACTATAACACCCAAAACCAACTCTTCTGACTCCCTTGCCATTCTTGCTAATGTCTTAGCACATCTATTTGCTTCTCTTGGAATGTATACCATCTCCCAGTGTTGAATCAAATTCATCATTGCTTTGCAGTCTTCAATTCCTTCCCTTGCCCTTAAGTTAATATCTTGTAACTCCTGCTGCATACTTCTGGCCAACCCCTGATTATTAGTATGGATCAATGCTCTGTTGCTTTGCATTTCTGTTAACCTTTTAATTCCCTCATTCACAACTAATAATTCTCCTTCAAAGGTTAAGTTGGCCTCCAAGTTCCTTTCTCATGCAATTTAAAAATTCCCATTATTAGTTATGATTTTATAGCCTATATCTGCTCTACATACCTCTGCATTCCATGATGAGTTTGTGAAAAGCAAGTGTTTGTATGATCCCGTATTCCATTGCCTTTCCACACATATGCCAATTTCCTTAATTGGTTGCTAAAATTCCTTAGCCAGGGTGATGGCCTTGTTAGCTGTTATAGCAAGGTTGCTGACTACATTTCTAAAGATTTTATTGCACCTAGCTTTCTATAACTGCCAAAGGGTGTTTGTAATTATGAGCTTCTCCACTGTTGAAGTTCTATGCCCTCCTAACTTATTGTTTGTCATCCATTGTCCCTCTACTAAGTCCCCTGTGTGTATTTCCAATTTCTCAAGTAGCCTTTCTCTTTAACTTCATCCCATACTTTTTGGGCAAAAATGTATTTTTGGTCCCTGAATTATAGTATATTGTTCATTTTAGTCCCTGTATTATTAAAATATTCATTACGTTTCCTGTATTTTCATAGATCTGCAATTACTGGCCCCTAGAAATGACGTATACCACCTCTAAGATAATGCTTTTAAATACGGATATATTTTATGATGACGTGGCGTGCTGACGTGGAACATAAATAAAATTTTGGAATATGTTACTAAATTAATGCTGACGTGGCATGCCATGTCAACATGCTGACTTGGCATGCCACGTGGCAGAAAAATATAAAAAAATGAAAAAATAGAAAAATATCTAAAAAATATGAAAAAAAATAAGAAAAAATATCTAAAAAATGAAAAAAATCTAAAAATTATGAAAAAAATCAGGAAAAAATTTCATATTTTGTTTCCTATTTTTCATATTTTTGAAAATGTTTCCTGATTTTTTTTCATAAATTTTAGATCTTTACTGATTTTTTTTCATATTTTTTAGATTTTTTTTTTCTGATTTTATTCATATTTTTTTTAGATTTTTTTCTTACTTTTTCATATTTTTCTGATTTTTTCATATTGTTTAGATTTTTTTCTGATTTTTTTTCATTTTTTTGGATTTTTTCTGATTTTTTTTTCATATTTTTTTGGATTTTTTCATATTTTTTTAGTTTTTTTCCTTATTTTTTCATATTTTTATATTTTTCCTGCCATGTGGCATGCCACATCAGCACGCTGACATGACATGTCATGTCAGCATTAATTTAATAACATATTTCAAAATTTTATTTATGTGCCACGTCAGCTGCCACGTCATCATAAAATATATCCATATTTAGAAATAGATACTGTGGTCGCCACGCCACCGAACCGTAATTGCCAGATCTATGAAAATACAGGGACCGTAATGAACGTTTTAATAATACAGGGACCAAAATGATCAATATACTATAATTCAGGGACCAAAAATGCATTTTATCCTACTTTTTGTGTCCACCTGTAATCATGTAGAATATGTTTAGAAGTTTCTAATTGAAGATTGCACATGGAACAAGGGTCATTTGGATCTATATTCCTAATATTCCTATGATTCCTAGTTGGTAATCACCCATGGAAATATTTTCATAGGAAAGTTTTGATCCTTGGAGCAATGTCCAACTTCCATAGATATTTCAAACCCAACCAGTACTCATTCATATGGATTTTATTTCTAAATGCTCATATATTATTACAGTTCTTGATCTCCCATTTGTTCCTTCCTTCCAGCTCTATACCCTCACTTTTTCTTCCTAGTTAACCTACAAATTGTTAAATATCTCATTGAGTTTCTTTTGTAAGTTGTACTATGTGTGTATTACTAAAATCAAAGTCCGTATTAATAAATGCGGGTTATACCTCTATAGGTATGTCAAATTGCCAAGGATCATCAAGAACCGCATCCAAGATCGATTGTTTTCTCTGTTTGATGTGATATCTATGATCCTTGGAATCATTTGAACCAATGTTCTGAAAATATTTGACACCTCGGTATACTTTGGAATATTCCAAATATTTATAGGTTTGTATTTGAAATTCATAAACTTGATCCATTTTTTTTTATCAGAATTGTTGATCAAATCTAGAGCATGTTTTGAAAACAATGGAGTTTTATTATCTTCAAATCTTTAACATCTAGACCTCCCTCAGTTTTGGGGCTAGTAACTACTTTTCATCCTATGAGATGGGCCTCACCACCATTGTTTTTGCTTCCCCAAATGAATCTCCTAATCGGCATGGATATTTTTTCAAGTATAGCATCTGGTATAACATAGGTATTGAGTCCATAGATTAACAAAAACATAATGGTTGAGTTGACTAGGGTTAGTATCTCAGCCATTGGTAAATGCATGGTTTTCCAATGTGCTAATGTGTTTTTAATCTTCTGAATCATTGGCTCAAACTTATTTTTAGGGATTCTAGTAGGTGAGATCCAGCTTCCTAGATAAATAAATTGGAATTGACCTTGATGCAGATTTAGATTATTTAGTATTGATTTCCTAAGTTTCCTATTTATCCAAGATGGAAAATATGTTTCAGATTTACTGAGATTCATTCTATATCTAGTGAGTAGGCGATAAATTTCTAAACACATATTTAGGGTTATAGCATCTTTCCTAGTTGCCCTACTACATAATAAAAGATATTTTGCTGCATATAGAATGTGATTAATATTTGTAGATTCAAAGATTTTAATTCCTCTAATCAGTTTCATTTCTTTTGCTCTAAGCAAAAGGTTGGTTAACACATATGAAACAAGGATAAAAAGATAAGGGGATAATGGATCCCCTTGCCTAATACAAGCCCTAGGTTTTACTCATCTTCTCTTCCATTAATCATAAAAGCTATAGTTGAGGACTCAATACATGTTTTAACTCAAGTAATCCAAATGCTAGGGAATTTCATTTTTGTTAGTACAACAATTATGACAACACATCTCATGATATTATATGTTTTCTCCATATCTATTTTTGTTAACATCATCGGGAGTTCTTGGGTGTTGTATTCTAGTGTGAGTGTCAGTTCTTGTGTCATGAATATATTATCATAAATGCTTCTTCTAGATACAAAAGTTGTTTGCACTTTGCGTATAATATTTTTTAGGAGTGGTTTCATTCTATTGGCCATAATTTTTGTAATGACTTTATAATTAACATTACATAAAGATATTGCTATATAATCACTACTTTTGTGTGTGAGCGTGGGGTGTGAGGGGTAGGGGGGTTCCTTATTTGCTACAAACAAATGTGGGTTTGATTCGAACTTTTTGGTAACAAACTCCACTAAAAAAAAAATGACATATAGCCCTACATATTGAATCCCCTATCTCACTCCAATAAGCTCTAAAGAATTCATAATTTAAACCATTAGGGCCAGGAGACTTACCAGATGTCATTGCAGCGAGTGTTTTGTAGATCTCTTGGCTTGTCACTGGTCTTATGAGCATTTCTATTTGTAATTCATACAGACTTGGTAGATCATCAGGCTGTGCTAGTAATAAATCATTGAACTCCCAATGCTTTCTTTGTTGCCACAACTCTGTATAGAAATCTATAAACTATTCTTCTATGAGTTATGGTTCTATCATAATATTTCCAGTATCATTAATAATGTGATTGATTCTGTTATGGTTTCTATGTGTTTTTGTTAATTGATGAAAATATTTGGAGTTGTTATCTCCATTTTTAAGCCAATTCAACCTTGATCTCTGAGCCTATATTATTGTATTTTGCCTTAACAAAACTTGTTGTTTATTATATAGCATTCTTAGTCTTATATGTTCTTTGTTTTCATCTGTGAAACACTATCTTCCTCTTCTATTTTCCTAATTTCTTCCTTTATCCTCTATATTTGATGTTCTAAGTTCTGTTTAGGTCTCCTACATTTCCTTGTTAAGTTAATTTTTAAATTGTGTATCTTGTGGCTAAGATCATGCATGTGATTCCTTATATGGTAGTTTTCTATATTCTATCAACGCTACTTCTACATTCTGGGTCATTAATTCAGTAATTTTCAAATCTAAAAGATCTCAGATTCCAAATCTTATAAAATTCACGTTCTAGCAGGAATGGGTTATGGTCTGATTAACATTTAGGAAGGTGTTTAATTGAGTATTTGCTTACTTTTTCTATCCAACTGTCATGAGCTATATATCTGTCTAACCTTGCTCAACTTCTGGCTCAATCTGTCTAACTGTTACACCATATATAAGGTGAACCCACGAATTTGAGCTCTATTGGATTGTTATTAATCAAAAAGGAGTTAAAGTATCTGGTTTTCATACATGGTGTTCTGTTCTCAGATCTACCTCTCCTTTCTTCCAAATTTCTTACTGCATTGTAGTCTCTAATGAATAGCCATGGATATGATATTGGAGCCAATCTGCCTAATTTCTTCAAGGTGGTTCTTTGTTTGCTTATTTCCTGACTATTATACACAATAGATATTAACCATGTGTTAGTATTACTTAGAGTAATGATCAGATGGATAACATACCTTGAAACTAAAATTGAAGTAGCCTTTTTAATTTCTTTGTTCCACATGACTATGATAGCTCCTGAGAATCGATCCCCTAGCTGGAATGGTCATCCAGTACCATCACTTTTGGAATTTTGTTACAGAAATTGAGGACTTTTTCCTCGTTTACTCCTGTTTCTACCAAGCATATCCGTGAAAGGTTAAAAGTTTTAATCATTATGTGTATTCTACTCACCGTGTCCCAATTGCTACTCCTCCTGCAATTCCATTGAGGATTTTCATTTATTATATTTTAGTTGTGGGTATTCCCCTTTGTCCACTCTCTCTTTCTTCCGAGCTTGACTTTCAGCATTTGCTAGTATATCTCTTGCTATTGGATTCACCTCTTTGTGCAACTTCTGTTTCTGTTATCATGACTTCATCAAGGTCCGGGGGTTTATCTATTTCAATCATGTCTCCCTCCCTCTCATGTTCTTCAGGAGGTTGACCTAGTGTCCCTGTAACCTGTTCACCAGAGAAAAATGAGAGTCAATTAGTGCTAATTCTAACAAAGGTTGAACAATACCTAATTTATCATTTCTTCCTTCTTTGCTTTTCCTAATTGATTCTTCATCAATTGAGGTTATTAGCCCTTCGTAGCCTTATGAGTCAAGGTCCTCGTCTCACGTGTCCATCTAATCACGATCAGCTTCATCATCAAATCTCGAGGCACCATGTCTTTCATCTCTTTGTATATTTCTTTATGACTAGTGCCTCCCTTTCCTCTTCTTGATTGCCGATAATACCCTTGATGCAATCAGATCTTGAGAGATATTCCCGTTATTATTTTTCAAAAGTTAATCTCCAAGAAATTCAACTTCTTGAAAAATAATTCTATCACCTTAAATTAAAAAATAAAAATAAATTCTAAATTAATGCTTAAAGTGATAAATTATTTTTAACAATAAAATAAAAAATAAAATAACTTGTTATAAAACTAAGGTAGTATTTGTTTGGTTGGATGGGCGCTACATCCGTGGATGGGGATGTGACCATAATTTTTTTACTTTTTCGCTTATTTGGTTTTCCATATGGGGATGTGCTCATTCAAAATTATAGGATGATAACATCCAAGAAAAACCTTTAGATGTGAAACATCCAAGCACATATTCAATTGTTTATCTCTTCTCTATTTTTTTTTCTTTAGAATCGTGGATAAATCACATTCATTAAGATAGGCTCTAGCTTTTGGTGAACCATACTACATGAGTCCTAGCTTGAGGCTAGATTACATTCTATATGAAAATTTTGAAATTGAGGAGGTGGGTTGGAGTGGCCTTGGTTGCTTTGGTTGTCTGCAGTCCTTATTGACCTTATTTCTTTGGCCTTACTCTTGTTGCTCCTCATCCTCAAAGTCGATGTTGGGGGGTTTAGTGGGCATTGTTGGTTCTCCTCCTGAGTGAATTCCAGGTTTTCTTTGACAATGGATTCCACTGCCAATAACTTTGGCTTCATTACGTGAGCTACATCAAACCAATAGAGTATAAGAAAATCGATATGACGAATTAGTTTCGTACAAATACATTGTTTAGCATGGAAACATCTTTTGTTTTGTTCCAGTCATACGCTCTAGGTGATTGCCATTACCACAAGATTCCAACCCTTACTGGCTTCTTTTGGTAGTAGTTTTGTGAGGGTGGAGTCTACCTATAGGTCTTGTATTCTTGTGGGGTGGTAATTTGTTTCGAAGAGGCAGTAGAAATGGGTCTAAATGCATATGCTCCCTTCCAATTTCTCTTTTTTAGGTTTTGTAGCATGAGGATCTTGTCATTTCATGCTAACCAAGCGAAGAGTTTAACTTTCATGGGGTACGGGGTCTTCCAGAAAGAGGTTGTTAGTGGGTTTTGTATTCCTCTATCAACCCTGAAACTATATAGGGATTTGACACTGAATTAGCTATTTTTAGGAGAATAAACATTCCATGGAGTCTAGTCCATTGTTGTTTCTCTATTGTAGGTGTTGGCGTAAACTACTCAATTGTTGGTAAGCCTCCCTTGATAACATACCTTATTTAAGTAGTGGTTGCCCCACTTCCAAACATTTTTTTTTTCTTCTACAAGCATTAGTGGTTGTATGCTTGTAGAAAAATTGTGTGGTGCTTGTCCATCCCCCAGTTTTCATGCTAGTAGTTGATGGTGTGTCCAATTTCTATTGATATGCTCATATTTGCTATGGTTGTGTCTCTTTGGTCAAGAACACCTTTCAAAAATATGACATCCTCCTTGGAGGTCGGAGTAACGGGCTTATGTAACCATTTTGAAAGTAGGCTTGTAAGATAACTCTCTTGTATATACCAGCCTCCCATTGTCTTGCCTCATTATAAGTCTTGAGATTAATAATTCCCCATTCTCCTTGTTCTCTTAGTCTGTCTATATATTCTTTCCCAACTAACCAAGTTGTATGTGTTTGGCACTAGTCATGTACCACTCCACATGAAATCTCCTGATGTTGTGGATTACCCACTCTAGGAGCTTGTAAATAGCCATCCATTAGTTTGGGATGATTGTGAGCACCTATTGACAAGAGTTCCCTTTCTCAACCACTAATTCACCCCCTTGCAATAGTTTATTTTTTTTTTAATAATTATTATTATTACAAGTATGTACATGATTTTATATGATTATTTTCATATATTTTAATTATGTAAATTTAAAAATTAGATTAAATATTATAAAATATAATGTAATTAAGATATAATAAATTTAATTTATTAAATAAAAAATATATTATTATTTAAGATATATTAATATAACTAATGTATAATTTATTTTATCACACATATTATTCATTATTAAAGATAAATAATTAAAATAATAAAATATTTTTTTAATTAAATAATTAAAATATTAAAAAGATTAACCAAAGATAATCACACCACGTACACGTGGAATGAGTGCATCCCTATATCGAATAAAATTTGTTAAACAATTACAAAAATTCCATATCCATGATTCCATATCCTTACCTGTCATTGTCTATACAACCAATTTTATATACATTCTTCTTCTTTTTTTTTTTTCCTTCTCCAACTAATTCCTTATTTGTACATCATTATGCATCTTCAACTAAAAACTTAACATTTTTAAAAATTTAAATATTATTTTTATATAAATTTTAAATTTAAGTGAGCAAAATTAAATTATTATATAATTATTTTTATTTTAATCATTATGTAATTAAAATGTTGTCTTTGCTTTTTATTACAATTTTAAAAAAAATCTAATTAATTCGGAAGAGATGTCATTTGTGTTTGGAATGATGGTAGACTTTAAAACCAACCTGGTCCTATAGGCTTATGAAAAAAGGGGTTTTTTTTTTCAATTTAATTTAGTAGAAAGACTTTTGAAAAAAATGTTTCTCAAACCAGAATAAGTCTGTTATTTATAAGTTTGGATATATTTATTTAGAAGTATTTTAATAATAATAATAATAATAATAATAATAATAATAATAATAATAATAATAATATTTTGATAATTGACATTTTTCAAATAACTAACTTATGAAAAAAGAGGTCAAATTCTTTATTAGTCCCTGACATTACTTGATATTATTTTTCACCCAAAACACATACACTCAAAATACTATTATATTACACCTCTACCAATCCTAGGACTTATAGGTAATTTGAGCACTATTCAAGAGATGAATAGTTAATTATTACTTTAAAAAATTATAGTTTCTATTTCTTTGAAAAAACTAATATAATTTTTTTTCCTATAAACCTAATAAAAAGCGTAGAAAATAAAAAAGATGAGCCAAAGGACCTCCTAGTCTTGAAGCCGTTATTTGAAATAGTGGGTCAGACCAAAACAAGACGATATTCACCATTATCTTTGAGTAAGAGTCGTTTTTGCTGACTTTTCTTTCTGGGTTTTTTTTTTTTTTGTAAAATAGCCCTTTCAATTATATGTATTAGTTGAGTTCAAAAAATTAATTCCATTCTAAGTCAAAGAAAATTTTGTTTTTAAATTTAATTATTTTCTAATAAAATCAATAAGAAATTAATTTTCCTTTACTTCTATATATACCACAAAATATTCCCGCCAATAATTAACGGTAAAATTATTAGTATAGTTTAATCTCTAGCTAAATGTCCTCCCGAACCGCTTGCAATGACCAAACTGCCCTCCGGGGCCGCCACCTCCACCGCCACCACCGACTCCAACTCCGTCCACCTCTTCCTTGAAATGAGGGTTTAGCTGTCAACCCTCTGCTGCTTGAATCCTTCTCGATGATCTTTCATTCCCTGCCTTTCTTTAGCCTTTTTGATGATCGCCGTCTATCCCAAGCTTAAAGCCCCAATCTTTAGCTCCGAGTTCACCGGAATTAGCCGGGGTTTCAGGGAAGGCACAATGGATTGGCTGAATTTACGGTTTTTTTCTAGATCTGCTCATAAATCGAAGAGTGATAAGCCGGACACCATCGGGTGGGGAGGTTGGTTCAAGGAAAAGTCGAAGAAAGGGGAGAAGGTGGAGGTGGAGGTGGAATCAGTCCGGGGTGGCGAGGATCTCTGGAGTGCTGCCACTGAAGATTGCGGTGTGTTCCCGGAGCACCTCGTTGTAATGGTCCATGGCCTTGTCGGAAGGTACTAGCTTGAATTTTTCAATCAATTGATTTTTGTGCTTTTTTTTGTGTGTGTTTTAAGAAGATTTTTTCCTGCAAGGTTTGATTTTTTCTTTTTCTTTTTAAGAGAAATGGTAGCAATTTATCGAGTATGATTCAAAGAGACATTTTGCTAAATAATGATAATAAAATAAACAAATGGTACCAAAAAGACATAATTCTTGAACAATAGTTACAAACAATTATTGATTATTGCACTTCATCATGGCTTGGGACACACATTCTAATACTCTGCCCATATTCTTTTCAAACAATGATCACATTTTTAACATTTTTTTTTTTTTTTTTTTGGTTTTTGGTGTATGCGTTGAATGGTAGTTAGTAACAAAGTATCAGGCATAAACCAGATAGACGAATCTTCATGTTTGGTTTCCAAATATTGTTTTTAGTATTTGCGAGTTGTAAGCCATGACTTAGCTCTAGAAAAGTCACAAAAAAACAAAAGAAAAAGAAAAATAAAAACAGATGGAAACAAATTTCAATCCATAACTGTAGCCATTGAGAAGCCCCTCTTGCTACTGGGAGTATGTTGTGTCTTGTATTACTTATTAAATGGTTTTGTTGAGGTCCTTACCACTTAACCTTTCTCCAGATTAGACTTAAGCGAGTTCAGTTAAATATTTACTAGGACATTTGAAAATAAACATTACCATGCATCCCCTTACATTTCTGAATATTTGTTTTCAGTGCAGAAGATTGGAGATTTGCCGCTGAACAGTTTGTAAAGAAAATCCCCACTAAAGTAATTGTCCATCGTAAGTTCTTCTAATCAGAACCAACTCTTCCTTAGACTTGGAAAGCTCTTTGGTGAATTTCACACTCTTTCAAAACATAGAGCACTTTGCTATCAATTTGGAGTGTTATATATATATATATATATATATATATATATATATTCATAGATCGTTTTTCTCAGATGAAATCTTTTAGTGCACATGTTGGAAATTATGTAGAACTGTCAATGCCCAACCCCTACCATCTCACACCAAAAATTTTAGCATATATATATATATATACATGTATCTATATTTTTCTGGGACATCTTAGGGAAACATTTTCTCATTTTGATTTAACTAGCATTCTTACACACAAAAGATACTTATATATGCATGCGCAACAGACGCAAGTTTGAGACCTTATGGTTTGGAGTGCATATCATTGTTGCTTTTCATCATAGACCTGCAAGGCAAGTTCATTAGGTTCAAATGAGCTTTTACATATATTTTAAAAATCCATCAGAATTTTTATTATATTGAGTCATAAATGTGAGATGGTACTGTATCTATTGTATATACAAATATAGTACATGGAATCTGAAATGTAATGGTTTTTTGGGCAGGCAGTGAATGCAATTCTTCAATATTGACTTTTGATGGTGTTGATCTAATGGGGGAGAGGTTAGCTGATGAGGTAAATATCTTAGTGGAAATACTTATTTATTTCTTTTGTTGCTTGTAATATTATCATCTTTTCTCATCATCCCCATATTTATTCATATTCTTAAATGCAGGGACTTCATATCTTGAAGGAAATTAGTATATATGGCAAAACAGATGTCGTGGGTCTCATTTAAGGCTTCTATTTTTTTGGTGCAGGTAATGTCCGTTGTCAACAGCAGAAGAGGCATTCAGAAAATATCATTTGTTGCCCACTCCTTGGGTGGTCTTATAGCAAGATATGCTATAGGAAGGCTCTATGAAAGTGTTGGTGGTGTTGAATCTTCTCTTCATGTTGGGAACCACTCAGACAAAGGAAAAACTCGGGAAGGTCGGATAGCAGGATTAGAGCCTATGAACTTTATAACATTTGCCACTCCTCACCTAGGTTCAAGGGGGAATAAACAGGTAATAATGATGTTTGGTTTAACAGAATTAGCTATCCTATTCTTTGGTCGTGTGGATATTCTATATTTTTTCATCTTTTAAATGATATGGTTGGATGAGATATATTTCTGGAAGGGGGACAGCTTGTGATGATTTTGACTGGTGAGTTTATTTTGATATTATGCGGTATATAGGGACAAAGACAACATATGCCTGTGCATGGACATTTTTTTTCTCTCATTATATATATTTTTTCTATCAGACAGACTCCATACCCGCACATACTACAAAGTTCAATAGTTAATAATCTTAGGCTAAAGCCATTGAGATAACAGAACGGAGTTAATATCTTCGATCTCTGTCTATCTGTAAATTATCAGGGACATCTTTAATAGTCTGGTCATTGATTCGTTTGTAGCAATACCTCTTAAAAGATGCCACTTTATTGTTTGTTTCAACCGTTTGTATCATTTTATTCTGTATTGCCTCACTACCTAGTCTCATTTTTGGATCCTGTTTTGCTGATTTGCTTCCCTTTTTTTTGTGCTGCAACCAGCTTCCTTTACTTTGCGGTGTTCCTTTTCTGGAGCAAAGAGCATCCAAAACTGCACATTTCATTGTTGGAAGAACAGGGAAACATCTATTCCTTACAGATGATGATGATGGGAAGCCTCCTCTTCTCTTACGAATGGCTGATGATTGTGATGATATAAAATTCATGTCTGAATTTCTGACTTGTGTTTAGTTCGTTATTATGAAACTTGAATAATTTGTTATTTGTTTCTCTTGATTTTGTATGCAGATCAGCTCTAGGTTCTTTCAGGCGCTGTGTTGCCTATGCTAATGCCAATTTTGATCGTATCCTTTACCTTTTGCTCAAGTAGTGCAGTATCTTTTTTGTCTCTATTCTAGTATTATTGGATCCCTTTAACTGACATAAAAGATATGGTTGGATGGAGGACATCCTCAATTCGGCGTCAACATGAATTACCAAAAGTATCATACAACTTCATAACCTATTTTATTTGTAAAATTCTTGACTTTTCCCCATAAATGACCCTATCCTTTTTTTTTGGCACCTTATTTATTCAGTATCATCTTCTTGTAAGCAATGAGAAGTATCCACATATTGTTTTTGTCGATAAAGGACATACTGAGAATGCTCGTAGCGAAGAATCATTCACGGTGGAAGCTCAAAATTATGACTTAGAAGGTCTGTCTATGTGACTATAATTTTATTAATGTTGAGATGATTAATGCACATTATTGTGAGGCGTGTTAGGTAATACTTCTTGAAGAGGTCTACATTTTGTTCAATGAGACATTGATACATGAGTTAGCAGTCAGTACATTCAAGAAATTGCCATGGCAAGATATAATTTCCTGCTGCTATATCTGCTTTATTAACTCCTAGTTGTTTCCCTATGAGATATCAATAGAGGAGCTTATAGATATTCCTTGAAAATTGGCAAAACAGAGATCCTTCACTCTGTATGTTTGCCCATTAAATTTTAATAGTCAAACTGTTTCAATCGTGATTTTGTTTCTCAAATTTTAACAGTTTCTTGGAATAGTTAGACTTAAAGATCATTGTTTCTACCAGTTTGCCCTCTTATGAATAATTTTTTCTACTTCTGAAGTAACTAGTTGGATAGTATGAATCTAATAGATGTAAACCAGTTTATGGCCACAAGTTATCGGGTTCAGTATTTGCCGTCCAGTTGTGTTACTTAACTTTTGCTATGTACATAAAAAATAACCATGGATTGCAAAAATAAAACAAATTTTCTTTGGACATTATATTTATACATTATACTGTGCATCATTTCCTTAATAGTGTTGACTTTTGCTATTGGAATAGCTTTGTTTTCATTTAGCAACAAACAGATAAACCTTTTGGGTGATGTGTTATCTAAAGTACAAAAATATGGGTGCCGATTTACTGATTTGTTTCAACCTTATTAAGAAATCATATGTTGCTCACAGATGAGATGATTAGAGGTCTTACTAGAGTACCTTGGGAGCGGGTTGATGTGAGCTTCCAGAAAAGCAAACAAAAGATATGTTGCACATAATACTATACAGGCAGGTTCATGATCCAGTTGGATCTGCTATGAGTCTATATGCTAGATTTTGCAATTGTTGGCACATAGTACTTGGCAACCTACCGCCTTGCTTTACCCGCCTTTTAAAGCACATATCCTGATTTACTGTTTTTTTTTTCTCTCAATTTCATTCTTTACTAGTAGCAAGAAGTTTCTTTTAGATGATTATAATCTTTTGTTTTAATATATTTTGCCAGAGATGTTGAAATTTGAAAAGCAGCTTTCTGCATGAAACAAATATTTATAATTTATAACATCACTAATGCATGTTTAACTTATCAATGCCTTGTGTTCTTCACATGCAATGATGGTCCATTTCATGTGAAGCATCCAATGTTCCATTGGATTCTACAAGCTTAGATTAAGTACCTTGATAATGTGACTCTAATACTTGTGCACGCTTGCACTTTGCCTAGGCACAACAAATTCATGGGAGTGGATCAAGCTGTATTCTTTTTAGTTTATGATTGAAGACAAACAAATTTTGTTTGTATTAATTTTTAGTCTTCCTGGTTCATGAACTAACAAATCTTAAGAGATATTGCCACAAAATCTACATTTAGCAGTGTTGGATATTATTTCTCTTAAAAGGGAAATCTTTCAAAGAGTTGAAAAGTTTACACTTTCCAAACACTTTTCAAGAGGATAATAATCTTCTCCAATCCAGGAGGATACCTATCAATCATGCTTAAAAGAATATCACATCAATAAGTTGGTAAACAGATAATTTTGATCCATTGCTTAATGGACTTATTATTATATCCAGTATCTATTTCTTAATTGCACACATCTGTTTATTTATTCCATTGGATTATCTCAGACCCCCATTCAATAACTCTTGGTTGAATATTTTAACAGTAATATCTCTGATAACATAAATTAATTGTTATTCTATATAGAAGTAAAAACTCATGTTTACCTTACTAGGGTATCGATAAGCTATTAGTTTGTGCCTGTGTTAGCTTTTCCAAAAATATACTTGATTCATTTATTACTATTTCCTGTTATCCTCTTACATATGACTTCCTGACTTGTTTGAAATTGACAGACATACCCCAAGCTTCTTATACTCAATGCCAGAATTATAATGTTTTCTTTTTTCTTTTTGATTTTTTTTTCAGGTGAAGAGCTACTGGTTGAACTCAGATGGTGCAGATGTGGTCTTTCATATGATAGATAATTTTCTCATTTAGCTCCTCTACAAGACTCATGCTTCACATGCTAAGATGGTTAGCTTCATGTATGTAACTTTGCATGTACCCATCTTCTGTCCAGCTAACTGTTAATCAAAGTCATACTGTATCATTGTATATTGTGTATAAAAATCTGATTGCCTGGTGTTAATGGGCATAATACATGTAAATTTTTCTTCATTCCTTATCTATGAACTACCAGAAGATGCTTAAATTTCATGTGACTCAGAAAAGCAAAAATTATGCTTTGATGGAACTTACAAGAAAATATTTCAAATTGTTTATGGTTTCTGCTTACTCTCTTTGTTAATTGATTTTGTTTTTGCTTTTCTTTTCTCACTCTGTTTTATATGGACAACGTACATGCTTCAGATATCTTATCTGTAAAAAGAATAAAAAATTAACACTCAAAAGCTGGGGTTGTAAACTTGGATATGCAACTGTAGAATAACCTATTCTTGTAGTGTAGCAAGTTTGCATTGGATTGCTGACTCTTAGATAGGTTTGCATTCTTCCCTGAATTTTGAGAATCATCAAATGTCAATACACTCTTTCCTGGTAACCAATGTTGAGCTCCTTTTTTTGTAATCTGGTTTTATCTTTGGCCAAATGCCTTTCATGTCGATGAGCAGAAGTCCATGTGATTATCTGTTTTCCATGGACAGGATGATCAAGAAGGATTGGAAAAGCAATTTTAGATACAAATAGTGGCATGAAAGTTGATGATGGTGAAAGTTGCTATATTTTCCTAGTTGATATATGGAGTGACAAATATCTTTTCAGTAATTATTTATACCAAATCAAAGATAATTCACCATAGCATGTTGTTGTTTGAGTGATGGTAATTCTTATTTCAATAGTTTTCTATTGTCTGTTGCTATTTTAGGCATTGGTTTAAATTTGTGGTAACACCATGTATATATTTTCCTTTGATCAATGCCAATTTTTCTTTATCTAATTCTTCATTCTTTTCCCAAGTTTTCCTAACATCTGTCTTCATCTTAGTCTGAATTTGAACACACAGCGAATGGTTAATCATATATTGCAGAGCTATCAAGCACCTAGCTTAAATTCTGACATTTACTGAATATCCTATTTATATCCCACATATTTGGTAATCCTTATGATAATTAGGTATTTTAACTTATGATATTACCAAGGTATCATAGTTACATTATCTAAGGTAAGTATAAGTTAAGAAAGTAAATATCAAGGGAATGTTTACTGTGACATTCACAAATATATATTGAAAACTCAGAAGTTTACAGGTTTCATGAAGTGTACGGCTTATCATAAAGCAACATAAATGTTATGGTAGGGGGTCCTAGTGAATCATGTGGAAATCTCAAAACTAATGAATTCAAACTTTGTTGGCTCTGTCTTCAAATCTCTCTCATCAGTTAATTTTAATTACTTCAGATCTACATAATTGTACATTATGTTCAGAAATTCCATTTATTAGCTCCACTTTTGGTTTTTATTTGCAGTGAATTTGACTTAATTATTGACTTACTAATGTTTGGATCACATGTGCAAAATCATGTTTCATGTCTGAATTTCTTTAGTGCATGGAGAGTGCTTGTGGAATATACTTTGGTAAAGAGGAAAGCAAAAATCAAGCATGGAAAATTACATTCTTGGAGGAGACATTCATGAAAATCAACGCAAATTATTGTATATTATGCTTGTCAATTAAAGAATCTATAAGAATGAATACAGAGTTTCATAGTCTCACTGCCAATCATGTGAGGAGCCTAGACAGTAGCTAGCTAAAATGACATATCACTTGGTCAGAGCTTTTGGTTAGTACAGATCATATATGAGGATTGAAAAAAATTAGAAAAACGAAAAATCATCGAACTGTTTCTTATTTTTTTTATAGTATTCTTCAATGGAAGATGATGGCCCGAACCTTCCCCAGACCCCGCGCATAGCGGGAGCTTCGTTGCACCGGGCTGCCCTTTTTATTCTTCAATGGAAGATGATGGTTGAATAGCAATGTTAGCTTGTTTATTCGTCATTTCAGATATATTCGTGTGCACTTACAATCCACTCTTTGCTATCTTTTTCTTGGCCTTTTTGCCATCATTTCTGTTGAACTTGAGCTACCAGTGTTCTTTAGCAGCAAATTCGCTAATCTTCTGCAGAACTGATTTTAGTTCAAACAAGAAAATTAGTATGCAATATGGCAAAATCAATGACAAGAAAGTTTTCACCTCTTCAAATATGTGTGGATTCCCTGAAGATTTTGAAATTTCTATCATGCAAGCTGTTGGTGTCACCTGAATTACCTGTATTTGCAGCAAACCAGAGGTAAGACTGTTAAAGAAATCAGAACGAGAGTAGTGTTTAACTTGCTACTACTACCTCTGCTGATACTATAACATGTGATCCATATCTAGACAAGCTTTTGTTCTCATGAAGCTTCACCTGTGAGTTGTGGAAATGGAATATTATTATTTTATGTTAGGAATGCAGCAATTTCTCAATCAGATGAATAGAGAGAAAAGTTTTGTACCTGGGAAAAGTTCATTCTCTTGACCATCAGATTTACAGCTCTGGCAGTAAATTCAATTTTTTCGATTGTTTCATCAATTGGATACTGTGAACCTATTTTTGTTGTCTGCTGTCATATTTCGTTATGCTTCAGAAAATTACTTGCAGCATTATTGCAGAAAAACTACATTGGTGAACAAATAATGGATCTGGAATCACCTGTTCATGAAACAAGCCTGACAAATTGAGGCCATTTGACATAGATATTAGTTGGAACGCATTGATAAAAGTTGATGTCTCCCCTTTGGTTGCATTATTGATCTTCTCCTGTGAACACTATAAAGCCATTTAATTTGATTTGATCTTTGTTTTTCAATAGAAACACTCAAAGAATTGTAAACTGCCATCACCTTGCTGTCAAATGTTCTATTTAGATTCGCCACTTCCGTGCCTTGTTCTTCTTCTATTCCTGCAGATAGCTCATAATCAACTCGAAACCACTCATGTTCAATAATCTGTGCGATCGTCGCCCTCTACAACACAAGAAATGCTTGTTTCTCAGGTAACCAGATGCTCAAAGTTCTCTCTTTAGCAAATATATTTTTAAGACTTTTGCAGAGTACCCTTCTTGGAGATGGATCCAGTATCCGAGAAATTAGCGATCTCTGACTTGCAGTGAACCAACTCGGACACGTGTATTCTGCTCTTATAATCTTTCCGGGATAAAAGGCATTAGCAATGCAAATGGCAGAGAGAATATCGGCATTGTCTAAACTAAGATGTGGACCACACCTTCCGATACAAGTTCGTGAGGCTTCCATCTTCGAACGGCAAATGGCCGGCGAGCAACTCGAAGAGAACTACTCCACAAGACCACACATCTGCATCTGCTCCCTTGTAGTTTTTCTTGGTAATCACCTGTTGATTTGCAGGTACTTAAAAACCACTGCTTTCATAAGTTAAAAGTATCAGATTGCACATTCATACCTCAGGTGCTACATAACTTGGAGATCCACAGGCAGTTGACAACAGTGCTCCAGGCTGCAAAATGGAAGCATGATGTCGAAAAGAAATCATCTCAAGAACACAATGTTGCAGTTCCTACCAAAATCGTTTCAGAAATCACCTTCCTCAACACGCTGAGTCCGAAATCAGAGACCTTCAGATTCCCCTCACTGTCCAATAGCAGGTTTTCCGGCTGTTTCACATCGACGGTATGGGAGATTTAAAGTTCAGCAGCAATGGATGAAACGAAATTTTGATTTAGATTTGAAGAGTTGTAACCTTGAGATCTCTGTGATAAACCCCTCTTCCATGACAGTAATCCACAGCATCAATCAACTGTTGGAAATATTTCCTGGCTTCTTTCTCAGCCAATCCTTTGCACTATCAACAAGAAATCAAACATGAAATGAAAGAAAACACACAATCAAACTTTTCAATCACAATGTTATGTGGAGCTCAGATTACCATTCTGTCAGTGAGCTGCCCTCCTGAAACATACTCCATTATCAGGTATATCTTCTTCTTGGTTGCAATCACCTGCAGTGAAATTTGCCCTTCTAAAACTCCAATTTTGAGCTCAAATATAAACACTTCACCACAACGAGCTTTACCTCATATATCTTCACAATGTTTGGATGATTCAACAACCTCATTGTGCTGATTTCTCTCTTGATCTGAAATCAGAATTGTCACTTCTAACACATATTGAAACATTTTAAAACCGAATAAACTGATTGTCAGATAAAAAAAAAAAGAAGAGAAGACCTGATATATGATCTTGTTCTTGATCACCGTCTGCTTATCGATGATCTTCACAGCGACTTGCCGGTTGGTGTGCACATCGACAGCGAGCTTCACCTTTGCGAATGCGCCTTCTCCGATGGTCTTGCCAAGGCAATACTTCCCTACAATGCTGGCCATGTTCCAAGTGCTCACTGAACAAGTATGAATCCTTGGAGATCAAAATGAAGATGGCTTCTGACTCTCCACAAGAATTGGATCCATGAGAAGTTTAGAGATAGAAAGAAGAGAGAGAGAGGGATGGAGGACGGGTAGCCGAGGAGGAAAAGCACGAGTGAACCGGGAAACGTGATTTGAATGGCAGGTCTCCTTATTTGTTTTTTCTCTTCATTTTCTTCACTTATTTATTCAATAAACTGCATTATTAGGTCATTAAAGTATAATTTTTAACCTTTGTTTTTTTTTAATTACCTTTAGGCGATGGCTGACAGTCATGGTTTAGTACTGTATAATATGGTATGGTACTGTAATTACTGTTTATTATGTTTGAAAAGATGGTATTGTATGATTTGGTTTATAAGCCGTTTGTGTTTATTTTGATGGTATGATATGGTTGTAAAAATAATAAAATGGCAAAAATTCTCTTAAATACAAATTAATGTGAAATCATATTAAATTTAATGATTTAAGATCCAAAAATTAAATTTAATGATCTGAAGTGGTGGTGGAGAAAAAAGGGGACTAAAGTATTTGTTAGAAGTGGTGCCCGTGCAAAACCAGGATTTTGATTTTTGAGACATTATTTGTGAATCTTATTGTATGTATATACAAGGTTTATTTTTCTAACTAATATTCACTAAGATGATTAGTTGAGCACTAGTATGAGATGACTAGTTGTATAAGATACAAAAGCATCCAAATGTGATCTTGTAGGATATTTAGATAGTCACTTATCTTATTGTGCGAGAACTGAAGGGTCAATTCCTAACACCTTAAATTTGTCTCAATTTAGAGTAAACCTAGATGATTTGCTAACATGGTTGTCATAATAATATAGGACAATTAGATGGTGATAACCTTTCTCGGTTATAGCATATAGATACACTCTATTGTTTGGGTATTATTACTACACATGAACATGCCAACCAAGAGAGTATGTCGCTGAAACACACTATTAGGGTAATGGCAATGTTCTTTTAGTGCAAGCACCTAGGTCCATATCTTTCTAGCATTGCTATCAAGTGCTTTGAGGATAGGTTGTGTGGTCAAGTCGTGTATCTCTTTAATTCTTTCCTTGGGTGCTTATGATCAGTCTTGAAATAATATAGGATGCTCAATAAGGGTTCTACTACCTCAATTGAGGAGAACATCTAAAGTGAAAGACAAAAAACTGTGATTGAGATAAAACCCAGATGGTTATATGTCAAATGACATTTGACAATATATGCTGGTGTGATAGAATCACGTCAATACTTTGATAGGTTTTGATTCACTCTATGAGTACTAGTTATGAGTTTTGACAGTGTGACGTATTCTCCACGATTAATACAGTGATGTTGATTTAGTAGAGGGCGCTGCACATTAGATAAGGTGATGATCTACAATATTTCATATTGATGGTGAGTTACTTAGATGCTATACTTAGTTCCCAGATCCCTAGCATCTTTGGTTATGTTATATATGATGAGAACTATAGTTGATCAGTCATTTTTGACTGAAAACATGACCAATATCTCCGCATATGATTCCCTTGCTTGGCCTACTTGGATGTTCTAATATACTACATGCATAGAAGAATTTACTTGGGTTTATGAGATTGTACTCAGTTGGGACCTGAGTGCATTATAGACTTGAGACCAGATTGATATTTGAACAGATATTAATTAGGGCTAATTGATTGGACCTGATTATTAAGAGTTCATAATCGTGGTTTAATGTGATTGAACCAATATGATCTAATTCATTATTCCATCCAACTTGAGTTAAAGGGATAGGTAAGTGATAAAAAAGAGACAAACATAATTTCATTATGATTTGACATTTGAATTTGAATTGGATCAAGAGTGTTTATGATTTATATCTATCTCGAATATGGATAAGAGTGATACTAGGACTCTCTCATCTATATAAGGAGATATATAATCAGAGAATAGAAAAGCAATTGTGTGAGATAATTGAGTGATCCCAGTACTATTCTTTCAGGTTCCCTCTTTAGTGAGAATAGTAAGAAGGTTGTTAGGAAAGGAAGAGATTCCAAGTAAGTATCCTTAGTTCATTTAACCAAGCAATTTATATGATATATTGTGATTAATATTAGATGCATTGGGACATATAAAGTAGGTTAAGAAAATTTTAAACCTAACCTAATAGTCAACCCTTATTCTGTTGTGCATGTGGGTTACTGTGTTTTAACCTATTATTTCCAACGGTATTATATTCCTAAGGACAAACTTGGTATTTGTAAAAATTATTATGGATATTTTCTTGTTTTTTCTCTTTATTTTCTTCACTTATTTATTCAGATAAACTGCATTATTAGGTCATTAAAGAATAATTTTTACCTTTTTTTTTGTTTTTTATTTACTTTAGAAATCAGGCTCTTTTGGAGAGTCCATTATAATATAGCTTGTTTTGGCCTGAAGTGTTGAAGATGCCAACTTTTGTTTTAAAAAAATAAACTTATATAAATTTGTTTCAAAATCACCGACTTTTCCAATAATTTGAATTCAATAATTTAAAAACTGAAATAACATCCTCAATTTGATATACTTGGATATGAATTTTGAAATATATATATATATATATATATATATATATCGAGAATCTATTATTTCAAATTATTGTTTAAGTTTATCTTAATTATTAATACTATTTAAAAATAAGGTGTAATACTCAATTTAGTTCTTTTGTTATATCGAATTATCCTTTTTGATTCCTTTATTATAATTTGATCATTTTTTGTCCCTATACTATCTTGATTGAGAAATTTCAATCATTCCTTATGTTATAATTTTGGTACTAAAATTTCTCAATTGTAAAAGTATAGGGACCAAATATGATCAAATTATAATAGAGGGACCAAAAAAGAGGTTCAGTATAATAGAGGGACTAAATTGGATATTTAACCTAAAAATAACAAATAACTATAATTAGTGTTTGCTGATAAGGATCCACATCAGCATATAATCTAATCCACTCCTTGATAAACATCACGCACGGATGAGATGGATGGCCGGGATCTATTTGGCGTTTAGGTTTGGTCCACCCTATCTATAAATATAACATATCCTCCTACTCCTTTCTCCGAAGTTATTAGTTTTGATCGCTTTCCAACACTCCGCGATTTCCCAACTGGTAATTCATGATCTTGCTCCAATTTTGATCTTTCTTTTTCATAATTTTAGTTGTTTTTTCACTTCAAAATCAGTGATTTAGTTTTAATAGGTTCTACAAGGGCCAGAGCTATCCTTTTTGTGGGGTCCTGTTTTGGTTATTAAAAAACTTTTTTCAAGTTTTTCTTCACTTTGTAGACTGTTCTAAACGGAAGGAAATTTTATGATTGCTGTCAATATAAAGTTTGGTTCTTTTTTCTTAGATTTTTGGTTGATTACAATATATGTAAAATTAAAAAAAATTTAAAAAAAAGAAAATTTTGATTGTGTTAATGGTTAAAGGTTTTATTTTTATTGTTTTGACTGCAGGTGTTTCTTGGTTGAGTTGCAGAATGAAGACTAAGGGGGGGTGCCTGTTCTTGGTGCTTTTTATTGAGTTGATCATATTGGCTTATGTAAGTTTCTTGCTTCGTTACAATTCTCATCTGAACAGGCCTATTTCTTTGTGTTTTTTTTACTTTATTTATTTATTTATATCTATTTTGGACAATGTGATGCTTTTTTTTTTTTTTTTTTTTTTTTTGTGTGTGTGTGTGTGTGTGTGTGTGTGTGTGTGTGTGTGTGATGTATGTATTATGTTTCCAATGGCTACTCTTTTTGCTTGCAGGCTTATGGCATTCCTCAGACATGCCCTGCTGATTTGGTGGAAGGATGTTCTGCTGTTTCTGATGATGACTGGAAAGGGGAGTTCTTTCCTGGAATTCCCAAAATTAAGTATGAGGTGAGAATTTATATGGTCCTTGCATGGTTTTGGTAGTCAGAGTGATTGTACATTGGATGAGCATTGTGGCTGTCTGATATTCCTTGTTTAGATTAACTTGGTGAAGCCTTATAAATTTCGGATGATTAAAACATGTCTTCTTGTTATCAGGGCCCTAACAGCAAGAACCCACTTTCTTTCAAATGGTACAATGCTGAGGAAGAGATTCTTGGAAAGAAAATGAAGGTATTTTTTTCACATTGCTCATACAGATTGATTTCTAGTGTACATTATACACATATGGATATGTGTAAGGGGTGTGTGTGTGTGTTTCTTTTGGTTTTGGTTGTTATCAATCATTGTGGCTTCTGCTTGTTTTCCTTAGGATTGGATGAGATTTAGTGTTGCATTTTGGCATACATTCCGTGGAACTGGAGCTGACCCTTTTGGTGCTCCAACAAAGATGTGGCCTTGGGAGGATGGAACAAATTCACTAGCTATGGCCAAAAGGAGAAGTAAGATCAGATGACTAGTTTTTGTTCTTTATGTGGAGCATTGGCATTAACTTTATCCATCTTCTTGATTTAGTGCGGGCCAACTTTGAGTTTATCAACAAACTAGGAGTTGACTGGTGGTGCTTTCATGACCGGGATATTGCTCCTGACGGTAGAACACTGGCGGTGAGTCTATACGTCCACTGGTTGTTTCAGGTCAAAATGTTATGCGTAACAATAATGCATACCAACGCCATGATGGCGCCTTATTGAGTCTTGGGTTCCCCTTTCTTAAGAGGTGGAGTCACGATCTTAGGTGGATGGGTCCCGGGATCGAGTCCCTCCTCTTACAAGGTGTGGGCACAAGTGCGTTGAATGGGTTCCGCACCTGTTGCCCATCCTTAACTTCCTTTGGGGGGCGTTTGTTGCCTTTGTCAAAAGAAAAACAATAATGCATACTTTTCTTAATTATGCTATGTATATTACTCGAAGACATCATCCAAACTATATCAGATGAATGTTGATCATTAATTGTCTTATCTAATCTAATGTTATAACTTGTCTTTTTGACAACCCAGGAATCTAACGCAAACTTGGATGAAGTGGTGGCCCTTGCCAAAGAACTTCAGGTGATTGTACTGCACCAGCATAATGATTCAGATCACCAAGAAATCCACTGATATTTGGACTTCTATCAAGTGTAATGCATCACATGTGTTTGTCCTTTTTTCAAGTTTTCATTTTTTGATGGATCTGCAGGGGACAAAAATCCGGCCTTTATGGGGCACAGCTCAACTATTTATGCATCCTCGCTACATGCATGGAGCTGCCACCAGGCAATTTCTTAGGACATGACCTTATTATCTTCTCTAGTTCTCTGTAAACTGTGCTAATTTGATGGGTTCCATTAATTGATATTTTTTCAGCTCTGAGGTCGGAATTATATGCATATGCTGCAGCTCAAGTTAAGAAGGCCATAGAGGTTGGTGTGCCTGGCTTTTGTTGTGCATTAGAGTTTTAGAACTTTTTGTTTTTGTTCTTATCTCGCACTTCTGGTTAGGTCACACACTATCTAGGAGGGGAGAATTATGTGTTCTGGGGCGGACGAGAGGGCTACCAGACTCTCCTTAACACAGACATGCAAAGAGAACTTGATCACTTGGTATGGAATAATGTTTTCTTGTAACTTTGTTTTCCTTTAACCATATTCAAAAAGTACATGTTTATGATTTTGCACCTTGGTTGACAATGTCAACTTCCATAGGCAACTTTTCTTCAAGCAGCTGTTGACTGGAAGAAGAAGATTGGGTTCAATGGTATGTGTTATGAACTATAAAGAATTTCATCTTCTCTGTTGCTATATCTTGTGCCTTGTCAAGGTACAGTGAATTGATTTATTTCCTCTCTCCTCCAGGGACACTTCTAATTGAACCTAAACCGCAAGAGCCTACAAAGCACCAGTATGTATTTTGGTTTGAGTTCTTGTGTTTTTTCCCCAATAGTTCAGCATGTTTGGGGTTTGACAATAATTGTGTCTCAGGTATGATTGGGATGTAGCTACAACAATGTCTTTTCTGCAAAAGTACGGTCTTAAAGGTAATCTCATTTGGTTTCCCTAAGTTGCTATGTTTCATGTTTGAAGTGGAACTGTAGTCACAAAGAAAAGATCGAGTACTTCCTCATAGATTATTGTCTTTGGAAGTGGTAATAGTTGATGACCTCTCCACTAGCTCTACCATCTTCAGATCTGTGCTTTTAATGTTTCATTTCCATAATCCTAAGAGTTTCATTGAATTTGGTGTTTATAGAAGGAAAGACATGGGCTCTATTAGGCCAATATTTGCACGACTACCTCTGAAATTCTCATTTTACTACTTGGGCTTGCCAGCTTCATGCTTCATCCTTACATATTTATTATTTATTTATTTTTTCTCATACTGTTAATCATACATTAGTCATAGCCCCGCAAGGACCAATCTATAAGTTTGAGATTACTCAATCTGTTCTTTCTTATGAAAGAAAACTTGCTATCAATATCTCTTGTTTCTGGTGCTTATTACATTGATGCATTACTAAATTTAATATTAATGTGTAATACTAAATGAGTGCCATATGGATTTTGATACCAATTTTATATAAAATTTGACAATCTTTTGTTCGACTCCTCCCTTTATTCTGTGGTTCTTGTATTATTATAACATTCAGATTCCGGTTTAATAATATATTATCAGTTTTTCTATTTGTAATGGCTTGACTTAAAGGTAAGGCACAGGTCATTGTATTACTTTTTGAAATATTCAGAAACAATTGCTTTTAACAAGGCCAGTAAGTGAGCCGGTCCATGTAACTATATCTTTTTTCGGGTTGCAGGAGAATTCAAACTTAATATTGAGTGCAACCATGCCACCTTATCTGGTCACAGGTATATACCATTATTAGATATTAATTTCTGCAGAATCCGATTGATCATACAGAAGTAGACTTTTAAAAGCAAAACTCATTTTGATGATAAAATACTTGTAGCTGTCATCATGAGCTTGAAACTGCAAGAATAAAATGGACTGCTTCGAAACATAGATGCCAACACCGGTGATCCTCAGATTGGTAATGCGTTTGAATCCTAGTTTAATTATTTTCTTCCACTTTCTCCTCCAAATACCAGTGCTCTTACATGAACACTATCAATGTAGGCTGGGATACAGATCAGTTCCTCTCAGACATAAGTGAGGCGACCTTAGTCATGCTCAGTGTCATCAGAAATGTAAGAACTTGTTAATCTACATTAGTGCATAACATAACACATCTCATGTAGCAATTAGTTGATGGTTCATCTGTTGAATTGACATGTGTACAGGATGGACTGGCGCCTGGTGGGTTCAACTTTGATGCCAAATTGTGAGTTGCCTTCTGAGTGTACACGTGTGGACTGGTTCAAAGTCTTTATAAGGCATCATTATTGACCTTTTCTTGTGTTTACATATCCAATTTTAACAGACGAAGGGAGAGCACCGATGTGGAAGACTTATTCCTTGCCCACATCTCTGGGATGGACACTATGGCGCGTGGACTACGTAATGCTGCCAAACTAATAGAGGTATTCTCATAAAATATATAAAAATTTTGGTTTGATTCTCATGGATTGACTCAATTTGCATCTCATGAAAAGGATGGTTCTTTGGCTGAGTTGATTCGGAAGCGCTATCAAAGCTTTGACACTGAGTTTGGTGCTCTTATTGAGGTACACTTCTCCCTTTCTATACAATTTTGATAAGACATTCTTCATATTGAACCACCAGAGAGGAAAAAATGTACCTCCTATTCAGAGTTCTTAATACAGTGCTTGAAATATCAAATTCCATTTGATCAATTCTAAATGTATGACCGTTTGAACAGGCCGGGAAAGCCGATTTTGAGACACTGGAAAAGAAGGCCATGGAATGGGGTGAACCATCTGTTCCCTCTGGGAAGCAGGTCAACATAGAGAATTATTTTTGTTTAATTTAATCAGTTCTGTCTAATGGAATGGTTGGTGAAATAACATATGTTCTTTGTGCAGGAACTTGCTGAGATGATATTCCAGTCTGCCCTGTAGATTTGGGAGCAGTGCAAAGAGTTTCTAGGAGTGAATGATGTAAAGAGTTGTTAAAGACTCACAGTATGGTTTATCAAATAGACAATAAGTTTATCTTTAGATAGAATCTAGCACATGTTTATAGTACTTTAGTTGAGAATTCGAACTTGGGTAATAAAAAGCCTCCATTTCTGGTTTATCTCCTCCTGCTTGATGTTCTATATATATATATGTGATTGGTCTCATGTGGTGTTTGATGTTCACTTTAAAAAGATTGAAAAGATGTTAAGCATGTATATAGAAATAAAAACTCCATGAGGAAATTAATGACACCATTTATTCCAAAAAGGAAAACACTCCATATGCATTGCATCAGATTCTGCAGAGCTCTTTGTACAAAAATCAAAATAGATTCCATTCCATCACATGTATTCTTTCTCTCTCTCTCTATGTATAAATATATATATATATATTAAAAAAGCAGTGGCATCTATTCATTCAATGTATGAAAAGCACATAAATGTCTGCTGTTGAGATAGATGTGGGCAAATCTGAAAAAATGAATAATACACAGAGCCAGAAGGAGGAAAGCAGGAAAAAGGAGAGATTGAGAAAAGATGCATAGAAATGGCGGTGGGAATTGATTCCCATTGCTAAGAAGAGAAATTCTCCAACTTGTTCTGAAAAGAAAAAGGGAAAATTGATAAAAATAGAGAGAAGAAGTTCCCTCATTTCTTTCATTCACAATTGTACACTCTGAACATCATCATATCATTAGGGTACAACAAAAGGCTGAAAAAGAAGAGGGGAAAAAACAAAGGGTGAAAAATAGGAGAGAAGTTCCAAGCTGCTAAAATATAGAGAACTTCTCTATTATAATTCATTTGATTCAAAGATGCAATCTTTTTTCTTCATTCTATTATACATTCAGGTCGAGTGGGATTCTTTCAATAAGAAACAACAAAAAAGATCCCACCTTTTGGAATTCATCCTTCTCCAATGGAAGTGGGGGGAGGAGGAGGTGAGAAGAAGAAAGGAATCCAAAGAGCTAAGGATGTGAAACAATGCTGGAGGAGTAGGAGGAGGATGAGGAGGAGGGGGGAAAAGGAGAGACCTTGGTTTGGGTGATGAAGACGTGCTGCAAGAGCTGGGCGGCGGAGAACCTCCTCGCCGGATCTTTCTGGAGACACTGAGCAATGAAGTCGCGGAACTCGAGGGAGGCGGTGGGCGGAGCTTGGGGAGGATCGGAGTAGCAGATGGCGACCATGAGGCTAGCCCAATCTCCTTGCTTGCCGAGCTTCTCGCCGAAGGGGAAGCGGCCGAGATAGAACTCGAGAATGCTGATGCCGAAGCTCCAGATGTCGCCGGCGTAGCCGTCATGGAACGCCGTGGTTGAGGTCGGTGTTGATGCGCGCTCAGGACTCATGTACGAGATGGTGCCGACCGCGGACTTGCAGTCCATGGTCTGGGCGAGGATGCGGCTGACGCCGAAGTCGGCGATCTTGACGCGGCGGCGGCTGTCTATGAGAAGGTTTGACGGTTTGATGTCGTGGTGGATGATCTTCCGGCAGTGGAGGTAGGCAAGGCCGGTGAGCACTTGCCGGGCAACATCAGCGAGGAAGGGTTCCGAGCTGATGCGGCGGCCATCGAGGGAGCTGCCATCCATGTACTCAAGGAGGACCTGGATCTTGCCGAAGCGGTCTTCGAACCCGTGGCACCGGATGAGGTTGGGGTTATCGGTGGTGTGGAGGATGTCCATCTCGCGGCAGATCTGGTGGCGTACGATGTCGTCGCGGTTCCCGTAGATGACCTTCAAGGCATAGATCCTCCTGGTGAGCTTGTGGCGGACCATCCACATGGTGGCGCCGGAGCCTGAGCTGACTCGCCGGAGTTGCTCAAGGTCGGCGAAGTTGAACATTTGAGAAAAAGGCGCTCAGGCTGACGGTGAGGTGGTAGTGGAGGAAGGGGGCAGTAGGGGAAGGGGCACAGCGAGGGTATGATCTCGCTGAGGGAGCGGGAGGGTTAGGTCCGGCTTTCGCCGGGAGCGGGAGGGAGTGGCTACGCCGGTGCCGGTGTTGACATTGCTCGGCTTCATCCTCTAGGATCAAAGGTGGGTCTTTCTCTCTCTCTCTCTTTGTAGGAATGAATGGTTTGGCCAAGTGGAGAAAGGTGGGATTTTTAAGGGAGGGGGATGGGGTGGGTGGAGGATTGAGATGGAGATGGCTTCTTCCAAGTGATGAGACACAACTTCTCTTTCTACTTGGAATATCCTGGAAATCACATATATTTATTTCTCTTATTATTATTATTATTATTATTATTATTATTATTATATATATATATATATATATTGATAAAGGTAACAAACACCTCCCAACGAAGACGGACAAACATGCATGCTTTATAGCTATAGAGTTCAAACCTGAGATTATCTTAACTAACGAAGCTCTATACAAAGAATCTGGTATTAATAAATTGTTGATATTTATTATATATTATTATTTTAGCTGAAAATTTGCTGGTAGTTAAGTTAAATTTAAACTATCCCACAAATTAATTATTGAATTATTATTTTTTATAAAGAATTTGTTGATACTTTAATTAATAAAGTAAAATGCACAAACCTGCCTAGGATCTAGGTTTGTGTCCGATGTATAATAGTGAGTTTGATTTGATATTATTTTTTAATTAATCATAAGATTAGTTAGCTCATTTTAATATATTGATTCACGTGGCATGAAAATCAAAATGGTTAATACTAATTTTCACAAAAAAAAATTAATTAGTTTATTTTTTCCTTAAAAAAAAGGTGGAGACTCAAATCACAAGTGGTATATTTAGAGTTTATGATTTAAAGTTTAGTGGTGGATGTGTTTTTAGTGATTTCTTCATGTTTATTTAAAAAAATTTGAATTACACAATATATATATAATTTAAAATGAAACTGATCAAATTAGTTTATTAATTTCGCTAGGGGCATTTTACAATTTAGAAATCTAATAACAAAATTAAAATTTTTGAAATATACTTTTCTAAACATTTCAATTTTATTTAAATATCTTTTAGATTACATATTTAATTTGTTACATTTCTTTTATATATTATATGTCTTCTAAGTGCATAACATGCAATTAGCATATTGAAATTACATATTTTAAGCAATTATTTTTATGTATTACATTTAGATTATTGATTTTATATTCGTGCACCAAATGCAGTAGAAACCATTGATCAAAGTGAAGAATATGATGTAGATTGTTGATATTGTAAACTGGAGGATCCTTGGTATCTGTACTCCGAGAGATCAGCTAAAAAAAATCAAGATGGTCATTGGTAGTTGATTAAGGATGAAGGGAAACGAATGAAGCTCGATGATGGGTTCTTGGTACATCACCATCTGGAAAAGACGTTGGACTTTAGTGGACTAGTTAGACTCCTTGCAAAGAAAGTTTGAGAGCTTCTTTCCGAACTCTCCGATGATCAAATTAGCAAGAGAGGTGATCGGAGAAGAACAGAAAGTAAAGACGAAGCTCAGTGAGTTGTAGAGAGGGTGAGAGATCGGGAGGATAAGAGATCTCTCGCAAGATGGCCCTAGTTCCAAGAAAGGAGAGAGTAGGCGTGGGCGTTTTAAACCAAGAACCGATGAAACCAAAAAAAATCCGAGTTGATTAAAAAAGTCAAAATCTAAGATCCAAATCGAACCGATCCGAATTTTAATGGATTAGTTCATGGATTTTGCTTCATAAAATCCAATCCGAACTGATCCGAAATAATATTAATTATATTATATTTTATTAATATAATATAATTAATCAAATAAGTTAGGAATTTATTTTATATTGTGAAAATCATGATTTGAGCACTTTGCTAAGCAATTTGGTGTATACATTTGCTTAGCCCTTGTTTTTATATTAAAATCCTGCTAGTTTTGTTGGTTTTAGGCCTACACAACTTTTTGAAAACTCTCTGGAACTGAAGAAGTTTATCTTGCTTGAAGTGTTCATCATGCAAACACTTGTGGTTATAGTGCTATTTATTTTAAATGAACACTATGTATTTTATGGTTTGATGATGGGATGCCATTAATTTATCAGAAATTTTACTACGAATTAGGTATCTATTTTTATTCTAGAGAATTTAATTTTATTCGTTTATTCGTATGTCTTGATTGTGGTATATTGATTTGAATTACGAAAGTCAAAAATCGAATTATACGATCCGAAAATTCGAATCCGAACCGTGATTCGAACCGAATTAGTTGGATTTGGATGACATTGGATCGAATTATTTTTATCTCTAAATCCGATCCAATCCATGTCCACCCTAGGAGAGAGTCCCTTTTTCTCTATCCCCTCCTTCTTTTATACCTCATGAGTCACTGTTTCAGAAAATCTCCACGTGGCCCAACGAGAGAGAGGTGGTTCATCATGTGGACCACATTACCTTCAACCCACATGATCATGGCAAGTATAGGACATACTTTCCCCCCTAACATAGATGATAAAAATGACTTCGTAGCACATTATATTATGGATTTTGTCTCTATTTTTATGAATCCATAATTTATTTATTTATTTTAAAACATAAATATTTTCTTGGCGCTAGAACATGCTCATTGAAATTGTAGTTTGGAAAAGGGAAAATGAATTCATTTCTCTTCATGTATAATATATAAATATAATTATACAAGATAAAATTGGAGCCATGTTGACTTCAATTTCTAAGAGAAAAGAGTAACTTCCATAATGAAGCCAAGGGAGTGAGTTAGATAACATGCTTCATTTATAGATATAATATTATAAGGAGTGAGAACCCACCTTAATAATATAATAGATTTTAAATTTATCAAGGTGTCTAGATTTTGTCGGATTTTGCGGTGTTTTAGGCTTGTTCTCAATTGTTTACTAGTTTGAAGGTGTGGGGTAATCATAGTTGGAGTTAGTGCTTGGAATTGTTCAATAATTCAGAGTACTTAATTAGTAAATTATAAAAAAAAACAGTACATATATATGTTAAGTATACTTCATTTATTTTGGCAATCTTGGTGGGTCCTTCTCTCTCTCTCTTTAGATGGTAGTTAGAAGGAATTCCAATAACATTGTGCCAAAAATAAAGGAACTCCAAAATTTCTCTTTTTCTAGAGAGAGAATGAACTAATCCTCAAATTTTTTTCTCTCTCCAAATTTAAGTTTGTCATTCACATTAGGGTAAATTGCACCCATAGCCACAAAAATACTAATGTTATAACACTATGGCCACAAAATAATTTTTACTATCAGAAAAATTATAAAACTTCACTCCGGCTACATGTGAAGTCAAAAGGGGCGAATCTCCAAATTGAGCGCACTGCGTGTCACTGATGTGTGATTGACATGTCAAAAATGTCACATTAGCGGTCACATCATCGACACAAAATTGTTTTGTAACCATAGCGTTATAATCATACTACTTTTGTGACCATAGCGTTATGATCATGGTTCTTATTAAAGTTTTTTACTTGCCACCCCCTCAAAAATAGTCAAATCACTTATCATCCCTTCACTTTTCAATAATATCCTATAACCCCCTCCTTTATTTTTATTTTACTTGCCACCCCTTGACTAAAGTTTTATATTTTAATATGTTTTAAATATAAAACTTAAGGTTATAATATATATAAATTGACAATTTTATCTTTTTTCTATATAATATAATTTTCAATTATTTTTCTCACCTTTTCTATTCTCAATAATTAAAGATGTATTATGTTGGTGATAAAAAAAAAAATTATTACTATTATTATTTTCATTCTGAAAAATGTAATTTTTTTAATGAAAATCTAATTATTTTATTTTACTTTGTATATCTTACAAATAATTTTTTAATGTATATTATTAAAATTTTAAATATATATATATTTTAATCATATTTTTATAAATTAATATAAATTTATTTGTAGGTCCATAAACTCATAATTTACTTATAACCTTTGTCAGAATTTCTTAATTATTTAATTATTTATTAGTCGTGGGTAAATAGCAATTATGAAAAAGAGGGGTATTTTTGTCTTTTATTTTATTTTTAAAATATTTTTTTAAAACTATTCAAAGCTTTTGATTGGATAACTAATTCAATGGGTGACAAGTAAAATACAAATAAAAGAGGGGGTTATGGGTATTATTGAAAAGTGAGAGGGATAATAGTGATTTGAAATTTATTTTTTTTTTTGTAAGAAAAATAGAATTGGAGAATTTAATAGAACACTCAACAAATAAGAGTATAAGATGCACACTTTGGATTCTAGGCGTGAAACACTTTCCTAAAGGAGGATTAGCCCCTTATAATGTGTGCCAAGGGTAAATGCTAAACCTTTAGGATACAAAGAATCCCCTTACAAAGTTGCACACAACAAATTAAGCTTTAGAGAAGGAAGAGTGTGTTTGTTGTTGCACTTGAAAAGAAGAAAGGTTTTTCATATTTTTAACTAGCACTCTAAAACTTCTATTTATACTAGTTTAAAGTATTGGAAGTTGTAACTTATTTTTAAACATGAATAGATGTCTTATAAACTCCTTTATTACACCAAGGCATGCATCCTAACTTGCCAAAGGGTCGTGCTATACTTACCGACGAAGGAACATGAAAACGCGTCCCGCATCAGTTGATTTAGCATCGGGATCAGCAACATCTCGATGCTAAAGCAACCGATTCGGGACGCGTTTTCGTGTTCCTTCCCGATGCTAAATCAACGGATTCGGGACGCGTTTTTGTGTTCCTTCGTCGGTAAGTTTAGCATTTCTCCTTGCCAAACTTCCATTTACATAAAGAGGTGTCATCTAACCACTATAACTACAATAAGACATGAAAAGATGCAACTTTATAAAAACTTTTAATATTTAAAATATTATGACATTTTTTAGGGGGTGACAAATAAAAAACTCTAAGGGGTTGTTTGGTTGGGGGAATGTGATCACATTCCCACGTTTGTAGCAGTGAAAATGTGGTGGGAATGCATATTCCCAACTTATCCAACATTCCCACCAACTCGAGAATTTAGAAATACACCAAAATAGGTGTCTTTCTGGATTCCCAAGTTGGTGGGTATGTGAATACCCATTTTGCCCTCACCATATTATTATTATTACTATTACTATTTATATTATTATTATTATTATTATTATTATTATTATTATTATTATTATTATTATTATTATTATTACTATTACTATTACTATTACTATTATTATTTCTATTATTATTATTAATATTACTATTATTATTATTATTATTATTATTATTACTATTATTATTATTATTTGATATTTGATCAAAATTTTAGATGCAATGGTATTTTGGGAAATGTGGCATAATTATTTTTTTGTATTAAAATTTAATAAGTTTTAATCAAATATTTAATTTTAATTTTAATTTTAATTTGCTCAAAATTTTTATATACAAGGGTATTTTGGGAAATTTGGAACATTACCAAGTTGATTACCATGACCAAGCAAATATGAACCAAACATGGTAATGCAAAATTCCCACAACATTCCCAAGAATGTAGCATTCCCGACTACATTCCCAGGAATGTCACATTAATCCCATGGTAATATCCCAAAACTTGAACCAAACAGCTTCTAATAAGAACCATGAGCAAAACCTATGGCCACAAAAGTATTATGAGTATAACACTATGGCCACAAAACAATTTTGTGTCGATGACTTGACCGCTGACTTAGAATCTTCGATACGTGTCAATGACATGTCAGCGCCACATGTGCAGGTTTGTTGGAGATTCGCCCCTTTTGGCTTTACATGCGGCCGGAGCGAAGTTTTATGGTTTTTCTAATAGGAAAAATTATTTTGTGGCCATACGTTATAACCCGAGTACTTTTATGACCATAGGTGCAATTTACCATTTACAACAAAACCATAATTATAGAGTTGTTTATAACACCCATATATATTATTTCTAGCAGTTAATTTGATAAAAATATGTAAGTGAAAGATGAAATATAAATATAGTTTTGAAATTTTCATGTATTGGTGCGCGCACACACCCTCAAAAACCATATAATACATACTCCTACAAATTTGTCTATATAACTTTTAAAAATTAAAATCACAAATAAAACCATACAAGCTGCACCTTGCATTTTAAAGAGAAATTAATCATTTCGCTAGGGTTAAAATTACTGTAGGTCACTAAACTATTGACTTTTATCACTTCGGGCACCAAACTTTAATTTGTATCAAAACGGTCACTGAACTTTAATTTCATTTCACCGGCAAGTCACCCATGCTAATTCTGTTCCCCAAATTTAAAAAAACTAGTGATGTGGCGCCGGAGAAGCTGACTCATCTCTTTTTTTATTATAAAAAAGCCACATCATTTCCCCTTCAAATGGGAAGGAGAGAGGAGCTTGTCGCTCGCTGGAGCTCATCGAAGAAGAAGAAACGCTCGCGCTCACATGGCCAAGAGAAGGAGACAGAAGATAGCTGTCCTCACCTATCGACGGTATGAACTACATGTAATTCCGGCAGCTAGGGAATGACAATTCAACTACCATTGCTTGCTACTATGAAAAGCCGATAATTTGTTACTGTAAAATGAAACTATTAGCATCATTCAAAACCAAAAGCATAAGTTTTCGGTCAATTAAACATTAATCTCAAATTAGGGTTACACTTCCACGAAGCACAAATCAAAGGAACCTCAGAACCCAATAAAAAAAATTTAGAGAGAACCATTACAAGACATTTATATTAATATTAAAGAAGCTCGCCGGCCGGAGTTGAGCTCTTCGATGAAGGAGGCCGGGGCTTGTGCCGCGAAGAGGAAGGGGAAGCTTCGGCCCTGCAGGTGATCCAAGAGGGAAGGAGAAAGGCGCGCCACCTCACCGGAGTCTATGAGAAAGTGTGGCTTTGCCGTGGTCGAAGCCCATCGATTGGAGCTGATTAAAGAGAGAAAGTGGGCCGGAGGAGATGGTAAGGGGTGAGAAGAGCTCCCGACCTTATGCCTCACTGGCCTGTCGTGGAGAGAGAAAGGACCTCGCAGCAGCTCACCGGAGAAGAGACTGGCTCGCCTGTGGTGAGCCCGCCGGCCAGATGAGAGGATCTCGTGCGGCTCATCCAAGAGAGAGAGAGAGAGCCCAAAATGACAAAAAAACCCTTTTGAAAGAGAGAAGGGGGTGCTGACATGGTTTTTTATAATAAAAAAAAGATGAGTCAGCTTCTTCGGCGCCACATTAGCAGTTTTTTAAATTTGGGGATCAGAATTCACATGAGTGACTTACCGGTGAAATGAAATTGAAGTTCAGTGATCGTTTTGATACAAATTAAAGTTTGGTGCCCGAAGTGATAAAAGTCAATAGTTTAGTGACCTACAGTAATTTTAACCCCCATTTCTCTACATAGCCATGTGATGTACATAATAATAATAATAATAATAATAATAATAATAAGAGTTTTTTTATTTTCCACCCCCTCAAAAATAGCAAAATCACTTACCACCTCCTCACTTTCCAATAACACCCTATAACCACCACCCTCAAAAATAGCCAAATCACTTACCACCTCCTCACGTTTCAATAATGCCCTATAACCATTATCTGAAGGGTATAATGGTTTTTTCATAAAATTAAAGTCAAAATACTTGATGAGTATATACGTAACCAAAAAAGAAACTTTGCTGTATATCTTCAATAATGATTTTTTCTAAACAAATGTATACAAAAGTGTCAATTTCGACATTTTTCAGAGACAGATTTATTAAAAAAAATTAAATCTAAAAAAAGTTTTATTTTTTTATAAATATAAACAAACCACTAAAGAACACGTGGTTGATGTCATTCCAACTCTCAATCTATTTTTACGAGAGAGAATGGAATGAATTATTAGGGGTTGTTTGGTTCGGTAGATTTTCAGGCGTTTTCCGCGTTTTAGGTAGATTTTCCATTTTACGGAAAGCAGCGAACGCTTCAGCGATTTATTCGCATTTTACAGAAAAGCGAGGAAAAGCGATTTGGGGTTGGAAAATGGAAAACGGAAAACGTTTAAAAGTCGTTTTCCAAAGCTGAAAAACGCGGTAGCATGGATGTAAATAAACCAAACTCCAAAAATAATTATAAAAATATATAAAATATCATATTTTTCATTTTTTTAATTTTTAAAATATATTTTCCTGAACTTTAATTAATATAAAATATATAAAATACCATGTTTGTTATTTTTTTAAATATTTTAACTTTATAAAAATATCATGTTTGTCATTTTTTTATTTCTTAAAATATATTATCTTGAATTTGTTATTATAAATATATCATGTTTGTTATTTTTATATTTTAAACTTTTATAAAAATATCATGTTTGTCATTTTTATTTCTTAAAATATATTTTTGTAAACTTTATTTATTATATATAAAATATATAAAATATTATGTTATGCTATTTTTATATTTTGAACTTTATAAAAATATCATATTTGTCATTATTTTATATTTTGAACTTTATAAAAATATCATGTTTGTCATTTGTTATTTTTATATTTTGAACTTTTATTTATTACAATTATTATGTTGGTTTATAATTTTATTTTACATTTATTATATTGTTTTACAATAATTAAAAAAGCTGTTTATACATATTTGATAAAATCAAGAAAAGCATCTTACAGCTTTCTATTAAACCAAATGTATTTTTCATTTTCTGTTTTCAAAACGCTTCCAACCATCTGACTTTCATTTTAGGTTTAAGTTTTCCATTTTCCACGTTTTTTATTTTCTGCGTTTTCCACCTTTTCAGAAAATGGAAAATGGAAAACGAACCAAACGCTCCCTTAACTTTCCAAGGTTGTACTTGCACTTTCATGAGCGATATTGAAGAATCGGTTGGCCATGGTCATCATGTTGTTTTCTTCTCATGGCCAACCTTCACAAATGTTTGATTGATATGATATGATATGAGAGACAGAGAAAATGCATGCGTGGAAAATGATATATTTTAACATAATTTAAATAAAGTTTTTTTTTTTTTTTGGTCAGTTGCTGAGTGTTAATACTTTCACCCACTTACAACAGAGCACTTGAAGATTTGTGAACTTCAATTGATGTTACACAATGCATGTATAGAGTTTTCTTTTTCAACTAAAGGGTGTTGCATGAATTGCAGCAGCATGCATTGTGAAAATCAGGCATTCAAACAAAGTCGGCTATAATAGTCCAAAACTAAAAGAAAAAAAAGTCAATATAAAGTAGGGTAAATTTAAATATATAAAAAAAAAAGCGATATGGTTTCATAGATTTGCACAACAACAAAAGTTTTTTAAAAAAAATCGTTAACTCCCATTAATAACATTAACCCCTATTTAGTTGGCAAAGACATTTTTATCAATTTTTTTTTTTATCTCTCAAACAGATAGGGATTTGAAAGAAATCCAATTTAGGTCAATTTTCAGCATCTATTTTATAAAATTTGACAAAAAATATCTCTGCCAAGAAGTAGAGTATTAAAACCAAGTAACTGTAGTTAGCACCCTGCTTTTTCCCTTTTATTTTTGAAACCATATGAATTTTTTTTAAAAAAATTTACCTTAATACCTACAAATATTTTAAATAAATATAATTTATCTAAAGAGTTTACATCTGCTAAATTAAAACCTGAAGTTGCTTCACGCCAATTGTAGCATTGACCTTCTCTCTATTGCAGGGAAGTCATCTCAACATTCAATTAGAGATGTTAATTAAGGGTCATAGAGTGGTTCAATTTTGACTTGGGTTGCCACAGGTGTCCTTCCTGGGAACTTCATTTGAGTCAAGACATGAGAAGTCCAATCTTGAGAAGATCCAAATCCAGACAACTAAATCAAAGATCCAATACAATGCAGTGTGTATCTTGCTGAACCGGTTGAGAGAGACAGCATTGTCTTGAATCTAGCTTGGTGCCAGTCTTGCAAGGATGGACACATTAATTAATTATAGTCGCTATCGATCTATGAACCAGATGCGTTTGGTAAAGCTTCGATCGATCTCAAGCATATGAGGAGTTTAGCTTACGGTGTAAAACAATAACCATCTATGAATAACTGAACAAGGTCGCAATGAACTGTACAAGCAAAAGCCGTTAAGTACCAAGTCACAAAAGAAATAAGTGCCAACTTGTGTCGAGTAAACCAAAAACTGAAGTATATCATGTAAATCACTTGGAGTCACTAATTATTTATTAGCCATGAACTGAAAGAAGAAAAATAGATTTAGTGAGGTGATGTATGCTTAAAGTAAACAATTCATGAAATGTCAAAGTAGTAATTGTTAGATATACATGCTATCCCATGTGGCAAGGTGGGCCCTGGTGGTCATTTTGCATATAGTGAGGTGCTTCCACAGTAGCAATATACGAACACTCTCGGTGAGACATTCTCCTCTTTCTTCTAACATGGTATCAGAGACAACCCTAGGCCTTTTCCTTCTTGCCGCCGTCGGCCCTCTTCTCTTGTCTTTCAATGACGCCACCGCCCTCTGTGTCTCCTCTCACTGAGATCGTGTCATCTTCCACTGCGCCTCTCCAGAAGCTCCGCTAGCTCCTCACTGAGCCCGCATCGGACCTCGGTACCGCTCTCACGGTCCCCAGCTTGGACCCGAGACTACAAGCGCACTACCTTCAGCCATCTTTGGCCATCTCTACGCTGCCCATGATCCTCGCCTCGGCCACCTTTCACCGCCTCGCCTCCCCAATTTTCAGCTTGTTCCAGTCCTCCCGTGGAGCTTCGCTACCATCTCCACAAGAATCGCCTGTGATTTGTGATACAACTACATCATCCCTCTTCAAACCTTCTATTGTGTGCTCGAGGTTTTTGCTCCCAGGACTTCTACGCACATCTCCTATCTCCAGAAGGCCGATGTGATGCTTAATGAAAAAAAATTACAAAGCGTGGTCTTCCACCCTTCTGTGCTTCTCCGAGGTCTTAACCTCTAGGGTCACGTTGATGATACCCGGCCGGCTCCATCTCCTCCTAATGTTTCTGAGGGCTCCACTATCAGCACTGAGGTTTCTTCCCAGTTACAGGCTTGGACCAAGTGGCATGAGGATGACTCTCGCACTATTGCTGTCCTCTGTCAATCGTGCGAGCTTCCCATTCGTTTGGCCGTCTGCGATTTTCCTACGGCTCAGTCGATTTGGGATCACCTGCGCAGCATTTATATTCCCTCCAGTCAGGCATTGCGCTACTCCCTGCTGCAGACCCTCACCGTCACCTATCAGCATGACCGCTTTGTCTAGGATTTCTTTGCAGAGCTCAGCGACTTATGGAGTCAGTGTGATAAGATGACAACATCACCTAGTCCGACTTGCACCCAGTGCCTCGCCATTACCCAGGACCGTACCCACCTCCGCCTCTACGAGTTCCTTATGCAACTTCGACCCAAGTTTGAGGCTGTTCGTGCTCACTTCTACACCGGGTCACTTCTTTGTCTCTTAGTGATACCTTGGCCTACTTGATTGCCGAGGAGACCAGTCTTTGTTCCCTAGTTATGGTTTCACCAGCTGCTGCTCCACACACAGTACTTGCTGCTCCCCAGCTCCCACCGTCGGCCTCTACTCAGTCGTTGCCCCTGCTGTCTACTCCAGGTTTTGGTGCCCCGGTGCGCCCTACTTTCCAGCCTCTAGCTCCAGTTTCTTCCTCTGCACCACAGGGATCTGGTGCTCCCCAGTGGCGGTGGCCTCACTGCCACTATTGTCATGCTCTTGGCCACGTTACGTCAGGCTACTTGCCGCAGCCAGCTGGCTGAACGCCAAGCAGCGCTGCAGACACCAACCTCATCTTCTGCTCCTCCAGTTGTTTCTCGTCATCCCTGAAAGGTATTCTGACTTTTGCCCAAGCCTCTCACAGAGTCAGGTTTCCCCTTCCTCGGCTTCCGTGCTCAGTCATGCTGCCTCGCATACCTCCTCTCATCAGTCAGCCGCCTCTGCCCTTACAGGTATCTCTCAGTCCTCTTGGCTGCTTGACTCTGGAGCCTCTTTCCACATGACCTATGATGCCACCCATCTTTGCTCTGTCAGCCTGTTTCCTCTGATCTTCGTTGTTATCATTGCTGATAGCACTACCCTTTCTATCACCAGTCGCGGTCTTTTACATACCACTTGCTTTCACATTCCTGATGTTGCTTATATACCCTAGCTGTCCAGATACCTGAGTGGCAGGCTGCCATGTCTGTTGAGTTGGAGGCTCTCGAGCGTTCTTCTACTTGGGACCCCGTTCCCCTTCCGCCTAGTACAGTCCCTATTACATGCAAGTGGGTCTATAAGGTTAAGACTCGCTCCAATGGTTCAGTGGAGAGGTACAAGGCTCGGCTTGTGGCCCGTGGTTTTTAGCAAGAGCAGGGCAAGGACTATGATGAGACTTTTGCTCCAGTGGCTCACATGACTATTGTTTGGACACTTATTGTCGTTGCTGCCGTCCGCCGTTGGTCTCTTTTTCAGCTTGACGTGAAGAATGCATTTCTTCACGGTGACCATCAGTAGGAGGTGTACATGCTTCCTCCCCCAGGCCTCACCTCTCCTCCTGGCCTTGTCTATCGCCTACGCAGGGCTCTCTATGGTCTCAAACAGGCTTCTGGGCCTGGTTTGAGCGCTTTAGTTCTGCAGTGACAGCCGCTGGTTTTCAGCCGAGTCCACATGATCCGGCTTTGTTTGTGCATTCCTCCTCTCGTGGCTGGACTCTTTTGTTTCTCTATGTGGATGATATGATTATCACTGGTGATGACCCTTCTCATGTGGAGTTCATCAAGCATCACCTTCAGCTAGCTGCATTTAGATCGATCTTGGCCGACCGAAGCTATTTTTGGGCATTGAGGTTACTTCTACCTGCCGATGGGTTTCGACTCTCCAGCGCCAAGTACACTTGATCTCTTGGCTCGGGCTGCTCTCTCTGACTCTCGTCCCATGGCCACTCCTATAGAGCTTCACCTTCAGCTACGTCCTGATGAGGGGACTCTCTTGCCCGATCCAACTCGCTACCGCCACTTAGTTGGGAGTCTGGTCTACCTTACCATCACCCGACCCGATATTGCTTATGCTATGCACGTTCTGAGTTAGTTTGTCAGTGCGCCTACTTCTGTTTACTATGCTCATCTGTTACGGCTCCTGCGCTACCTTCGGGCGACTCAGTCTCATGGTCTCTTTTTCTCTCATAGCAGTCCTCTGCAGCTTCGTGCATATTCTGATGCTACCTGGGCTAGTGATCCATCTGATCGTCGCTCCGTTACTTGTTTCTGTTTGTTCTTGGGCTCTTCTCTCATTCCCCGGAAGTCCAAGAAGTAGACCGGTATTTCTCGATCCAGCACCGAGGCTGAGCTCCACGCTAGGACCACTACTACTGAGGAGATTGTTTGGTTACACTGGCTCCTTCAGGACCTTGGTGTTGTTTCTCCCGCTCTGACTCCCCTTCACTGTGACAACACCGGTGCTATTCAGATCACTCTGAATCTGGTGAAGCATTCCCTCTCCAAGCACATTGGTGTTGATGCTTTCTTCCTACACGATCAGTACAGCCAGGGCATCCTCGCTCCCCAGTTTATTCCCTCTGAGCGCCAGCTTGCCGACTTGTTGACCAAGTCCCAGACTCGGGTGCAGCATGATTTTCTTTTGTCCAAACTCTCGATGTATGATCCCTCGTGCATTTTGGGGTGGGTGTTAGATATACATGCTATCCTATGTGGCAAGGTGGACCCTGGTGGTCGTTTTGCATATAGTGAGGTGCTTCCACAGTAGCAATATACGAACACTCTCGATGAGACATTCTGCTCTTTCTTCTAACAATAAGGATCAGAGTGGTGGCACAAACCTTGAGACTATTTCTTTATACAGGTAGTGTGTATAAACAAATCACAAGAATCAGGAGTACTGGTAGCAGAAGACTTCAGACAAATTTCACCTGAGCTCTTCTATCATCTATGTTATACAAGTGTAGCCAAACTACAAGCAACTTCTAGATAGAATATACAAAGAAATTAATTCCTGGGTACCTACTCAAGTCTGCACAATAATGGTATATTATTCTGCAAAAAAAGAAAATATAGATAACTGCAAGAACAAGGTTTAGATAAGTGTGACTTCCATAACTTCCATACTCAGAGTGCGAGGGAAATTTTCAGGACAACAAACAAGTAATTTTGAAGTTTCAACATCCAACGAACTGCATGCAATAGCGGTAATATTAGTATGAAACAAGCATGCCTACACAAATACAATAGATGCGCACACACCCACATACGCCTTGCCATATTTATGGCAATCACCACCTCCTCCTACGCCACCGTCTCACCATAAGACAATTGTAGAATTTAGGAGGACAAGTCCTCCACCATTTGAGGGTACCACTGACCTTAATATGGCTAAGAAATTGGTGGACGAGATGGAAAAGACATTTGAGCAAAAAAGCTTAGGTTTGCTACATGTATGCTACATATGAGTGCCAATGACTGGTGTAAGGGTAAGTTACGCATTTATGGAGGAAGGAACTTTGACACTTGGGAGTAGTTACATACAACCTTCTACAACAAATATTTCCCTAAAAAGCAAGATGTTGGAGTTATAGAGGTAGTTTCTTTGCCTTAGACAGGGAAGTATGACTGTTAATGACTGATGTGGAGTTTGATAGACTTTCTTGTTGAGATTGTCAAAAACAACGGTTGTTGACAATGTCAAAAGTAACGGCGCAGAATGGTAGCAGTCAATTCATGGATCTGTTTTTTTGTTTTAAAAACTATAATATTTGCACTCTTTAAATATGCTCAATGTATAATGGTTTAGTTAGTAAATGAAAACACTCGTTTCTTCATGATATCAAAGATAAGGGAAAAAATGGAGAAAAATCCTTTTGAATCTACATCTGTTGTCATTCAACCTATTCAATCTGATGGCGTGTTCAATGCCGAAATCATCCTTATTGAGACTAACTACGATGTTTGGTCTCAGATCATGGAAATGTATATATCTTGCCGAGAGAGAAAAACTCACATATATTTGTAGCTGTAACAAGCCATCCAACGAGTCTTCAAAGGAATACGAGAAATGGTATACCTGAGATCATGAAGTGATATTTACATGTTCCTACAAACTACGAAATCTGGAATGCACTATCAAAGGCCTTCTATGATGGAAGTGATGAATTATAGGTTTTCACTCTAAACCAAAAGCCGTTCTCTACCAAGCAAAATGGACGACCACTCTCTAGATTCTATGGTGAGTTAATCAAAATATTTTGAGAACTTGACTATAGAGATAAAGTGGTTATGAAGGATCCAGAAGATGTTGTAATGTACAAAAGATCTATTGAAAGATTGAGAGTACATATTTTCCTTGCTGGGCTGGATGAAGCAGTTGACCAAGTTCGTGGAGAAATTCTACAAAGAGATACTATCCGAAACTTTGAATAATGTTACTTTCAGATTCGAAGAGAAGAGGTACGACAGAACACTCTTAGCAAGAAGGTGGATGATTCTGAAATGTCTGCTATGATAGCACGAAAGCAACCCAACCAAAGGCAACAACCTTAAAAAAAGCATGTTGACAAGTCGTCATTCCAGTGCACCTATTGTTGGAAAAAAGGGCATACGAAAGAACAATGCTTTGAGATTGTTGGATCAACAATCCTGACTGGTGGGAAACGCGAAGGGACAACACCAAACAAGGATCAAAAACTGTTGTAGTTGAATCCACAACCACCACCGACTCTTCAGCGCAAATTGCAAATGACGTCAATCAAGGTACGACTCTTAAAACCCTTGCACATGTTAGTAATAGTATATGGATAATTAATTCTGGGCAACTGATCATATGCCTTTTTATTCTCGACAAGTTTCGCAATTAAAACCATCTTCACAAAAACATGTTTCTACTGCCAAATGAAGCTTCAACCTCAGTTATTGGGGCCACTACTCACAAGTACTTTAAAATTAGACTCTGTGTTAGTTGTTTCATCTTTAAATTATAATCTTTTATATGTGTCTCAAATAACCACTTGCTTATCATGTGTAGTAATTTTTTGGCCTGGTCACATCCAAATGAAGCAAACGATTGGTTATGGTATTATAAGAGGGAACTTGTATTACCTAGAGATGACGTCAACAAATACTGAAAAGTTAAGTCTGGCATTAGTAGCAACCGGTTCAATGGAAAAGAAGAAATTAGAAATTTGGTTATGGCATAGACATCTCGGACATGTGTCATTTGGTTACTTAAAAAGGTTGTTTCCCAGTTTGTTTATGGAAATTGATATTTGCAGCTTTAAGTGTGATGTTTGTAAACTTTCAAAAAGTCATCGAACTACTTTTCCATTGTCCTCGAATAAAAATCTAGTTCCTTTCATGGTAGTACATTCTAATGTATGGGGACCATTTAAAGTTCCCACAATTGGAGGAGCACGTTGGGTTGTTACATTCATTGATAATTGTAGCAGAATGACGTGGATTTGTTTGATGAAGTCAAAGGCTGAAGTAAACTCTTTATTTCAAAACTTTCACAAGATGGTGGTGGCACAATTTCAGACACAAATTCGAGTTCTACACACTGATAATGTAGATGAGTATATGAGCACAAAAATTCAACAATTTCTGAAATCACAACGAACTGTCCATCAAACCACTTGTGTGGGCATACCCCCAAAAAAAATGGTATTATTGAGTGAAAAAACATACATTTACTAGAAGTTGTTCAAGCGTCATTAATACAGACCCACATGTCACTATCTTATTGGGGAGAAGCGCTTACATCCGCAACGTATTTAATTAATCGAACATCTTCTAGCTCCCTGGGATTCAAAACCCCTTTCTAGGTTCTAAATGAAGTAATTCAATCACCAAATGTGCCTAATTTACCCCCACATGTATTTGGTTGTGTTGCCTTCATCCATCTACAACAACAAGAAAAATTGTCTCCTTGAGCACTACATTGTGTGTTTGTAGGGTATGCCATGCATCAAAAGGGGTATCGATGCTATCATCCTCCAAGCAGGAAGTTATACATCACCATGGACGTTTTTCATGAAGACATCATGTACTATCCATCGGAGGCTAAATTTTAGAGGGGGAGTATAATGAGGAGGAAATTCATACTCTTACATATCGTCCACCTGAGGAAGATCAATCCTCCATTGAGGTAGTCAACCTTCAAAATATTGAAGCAGAAAAAGATGATTCTGAGACTAAGACAGGTGAAGACGCCTTTGAGGAACAAACATTTGAGAAATTGACACAGATACAACAACAATAGAGCATGAGTCTCTCGAAGAACCATATGAAGAAATACATAACCAATCATCTGCAAAGGATGTTCCTACCACAAATCCAAGTCCAATCATAAGAATACTTCCCCAATGACAAACTAAAGGTATCCTTAAACCCACAGACGAGCCTGACCTCTCTAGTAAAGTCAGATATCCTATGAGTCATTTTGTGTCTAACCATCACTTGTCGGAATCAAATTAGTCATTTTTAAATCAATTATCTGTTGTATCTATTCCTAACAATGTGTAGGAAAGCTTAAACAATCCAAAGTGGGAAGCTGTTATAAATGAAGAAATGAGATGATCTCTTCATAAAAATGAAAAACCAGACGTGAGAACTACTTGACCTTCCACCAGGAAAGAAACGAATGGGTTGCTGATGGATCTATACTATAAAGTACAAGGTCGATGGCTCCATTAAACGATACAAAACAAGACTTGTAGTTAAGGGTTACACCCAAACCTACGGGATAGATTAGACTGATACATTTGCACTAGTAGAAAAAATCAATATTTGTTCATATTTTACTATCATTGTCAGCAAACTTGGATTGGTCAGTGCAACAGTTTGATGTGAAAAATACGCTCCTCCAAAGAGACCTAATTGAAGAAATTTATATGGATCTGCCACCTGGATGTAGTGGACTAGTACAACTCAATCAAAAAGTATGCAAATTGAAGAAATCATTGTACAGGTTGAAGCAATCTCCAAGAGCATAGTTTGGTAGGTATGAGGTCTTTTGGCTACAACCAAAGCAATTCAGATCATACCTTGTTCATTAAAAGACGAGAAGGCAAAGTTACTGCCCTTTTTGTCTATGTGGATGACATGATAGTTACAGGCAATGACGAGGAAGAAAGGGAAGCCCTTCAGAAGTATTTGTCAACAGAGTTTTGTTATATATAAAAAAAATCATATATGAGCCTTGAAAATACAAAATGTCTCAAGAGCCAATATGAAATATTTCATATAAATTATGATGAAATATATATTTTGAAATATCTTGAAATTAAAATATTTTTTTATAAAAAAAATATATTCGGTCGTATCCTAAGGCAGGCTAAGGACACAAATCCCGAAGCAAGCTAAGGACACATATCCCAAGGCAAGCCAAGGACATGAATCCCAAGATAGCCCGAGAATACATATCTCGAGGCAATTTCAAATTCCAAGAGAGCCCGAGAACACATATCTCGAGGCAATCTCAAGATAGCATGAGAATACAAATCTCGAGGTAATCTAGAGAAATGCAAATCTTAAGATATTCCACGGGCACAGATCCTGGGGCAAATACAAGATAATCCAAGAGAACAAATCCCGAGGTAAATCCAAGATAATCCAAAGGAACAAATCCCAAGGCAAATCCAAAACAAAATATAAAACAAAAAAAATGAAATAATAAAATAAAAAAAATAAAAAATTCGCGATCTTATCAATAGCTCGTGACCTTGAGACAATTCAAAAGAATATGAATCCCAAGGTTTAAAAAATAATAATAAAATAAAATGATGGTGATATTATGTATTGAAAATGAAAAAAAATAATAACCACCTGGTATTATCCTAACGAGTCCATAGCACGTTGTAGCGATCGCGAGGTCGTTGCAAGGATACAATCATGGGGGATAATCCATTGGGTCAATAAAAAGGATACTCAGATGAAAAACAGGGGAGGGGAAAGATGTAGAAATAGAAGATCAAGCTCCCTCTCCCATATTTTCGTCACTACCCCTTCTCCTTTCATTGATAAGCTACCAATGATGTTGATCGTCGTTGCTGCTGCCCCTGTTATCTCCGGCCTCTCCCTTGCGGATGCCGTTGACCCCAGTCCTCACCAAATCATGATTGTAGACATTAATGACTCCCCTAGTTCCCCCCAGAAAGCCCTAAAAAATATGCATTAAAGCCATTAGGGCCAAGGGACTTGCTTGCAGGCATTTCTTTAAGAGCTCTATGTATTTCATACCATGGTCACTGGAGCAGCCATGAACCTTTTTTTTTTCTTCAGTCAAGGATGGAAGATCATCATGGAGTTCATGAATTACCCCAATTGGATCTTTGCTTGCATTACCCTGCCATTACTTAAGATAAAAGTTAATGAATTCTTCCTCAATTCCTTGGGGATACAAAGGAAAGCCAAGGTAATACACAGTTGAAGATGGATCTACTTCAAGACTAAAAATGAAAGATAAGTATTGACCTACTATTAGGTTTAGAATTAATGAATCCAATAAAGAAGCCTCATTCATCTCAACCAGAGAACAATAATGGAGAAGTAGAGACCATTGATCCTTATAAGATGCTCTATGTTCTAGTTGATGTTGCTGAGGATGAACTACGAATGACAGAAGGAGAATGCATTGGAGATTTTGGATGATGATGATGAGTACAAAGAGGAGGAGTGGAACGAGAGAAAAATAGTAGAGATTGAGAGGAAGAGGAAGCAAAAAAAGTCGATTAGCACATCGAATTTGGCCGATAATCTGAACATCCACCGGAATGTTGACCGGAACATCCACCACAACATCCACATGAATGTTGATAAGAATGTCGTCCATTTGAACATCCATTAGAACAATCAGTTTCTTAAATGCCATTGAAGGAACTTCTTAAAGATCCGCTAGGTTAGAGGAATAACCACCTGAGTGGTTGGCTCAAGCAGTAGAGAACATGGGTGGAGTCATCTTGATGTATATGTTCAAAAAAGTGCTAAGGGAAAGCGTTGTGGAGGCACAACAAAGCCGATTACTCCCTTCTATAAAAGATATGAACATTACAATACTACCATACTTGTTAGAAGAAGAGAGACACATTATCAAGAGGGATTGTGATAGATGTAAAGGTAATTGATAGGCATGGTACAAATTACGATATGGTGATGAGATAATACGACACTTTGAAAACTAACATGATTATTAGTTTCGGTTGGAGGACATTCTTGGAGAACAATAAATTAAAGTGTTACCAACATGTGGTTTATGTATGGACATTTAGGAAATGAGCTTTGGCTTGCAATGGATCATGGTGTGAATCCACAATGGTCAATTGCAAGAGAGGATCAATAAGACAATTGCTAATGTTGTTGACAATGTATAGGTGAACTGACTGGTGATAGCTAGTGAAAGATTTCAAGTGCTTGGTAGCAATGTAGTCAAGTGTATTTATTTATTTATTTATTTTACAATGGAGTATTGTAATTTAACATATTAATACTGTTATGATTTGGCAAAAGTGGATTGGACATGGTTTGAAACTAATTTGAAGGGAGTATATGGGATTTTAGTGTTGATAGGGGTAAAAGTGAAAAAATATATGACGAATATGCACTGAATTGATAAATTCTATGCTACCGTGACTTTCAAGGTATCCCATTTGAGAAAACTCTTGATGGCTTTCAAAACTGAAGATGCGGGAATTGGTCTTGACCACTTTCCCGAGTGTACCAGTTTGCTGCACTTGCACGTTGCCCTTTTTTCCCGACTCGAAATGATTCCCTGATGCCGCGATGAGTCATGATGATCTTCTTCTCCAAGATCACATCTTCAGTTAAGGGTGTGTCACTTTGATAAACCAAATCTTCCAAAGATGGCAATGTCTCCTCAAGCTCATCATCTAGCATGAATGGCTCAAAAAGCTTGAGATGCTCAACATTGACCACAGAGTATATATCCATGTAAGGAAGAAGCTCGAGTTGACAAGCGTTATTACCCATTTTCCGTAAAATTTTGAACGGACCATAACGAATCGGTTTTAGCTTTTTACCTTCACCCTTGAGTCGTTCCTTGCTTAAGTGGAGCCAAACAAGATCACCTTCCTGGAAGTTTGCTTCAACTCGGTGTCGGTCGTGCCGCGCCTTGTACTTCTGTTGAGCTTTTTGCAAGTTCTTCTCCACCTCACCATGAAGACGACGGATGCTCTCAAGAAAGCGTTGTGCATTTTCTTGGTCATTCTCCTCCTTGTTGGTTTGTGGTGTAGACATGACCGTGAACTCCAAGTCGAATGGTTGAAAACCCAAGCACACCTCAAAAGGAGACTTCGCTGTAGAGCTATGTACAGCTCGGTTGAAGGCAAACTGTAAATACGGGATGCTATCCTCCCATGTTTTTGGATGACGCGAATTATAGCCACATAGGAGATGAACAACGGTACGATTGACCACCTCGGTCTGACCGTCAGTTTGAGGATGAAAGGCTGTACTTCGCTTCAACTTTGTGTCCATCATCACCTAAGGGGATTGCCAAAAATGATTGAGGAAGCGCGCATCACAATCGGACATAATAGAGTTTGGTAGCCCAAAATATGCCCAAACATGTTGAAAGAACAGTCGCGCCGCCTCCACGCCGGTGATAGTTTTCTTGCAAGGCATGAGTACCACCATTTTTGGAAAACGATCAACTACCACAAATAAGTAATCATTACCTCATCGGGTCTTCGGTAAGCCTCCAAGGAAATCCATTGAAATGCTCTCCCATGGACGAGATGGAACCTGCAAAGGGGTATATAAACCCACATTCCGATTCGCGGGCTTGGAAGTGCTGCATAGAACGCAACTCCTCACAAAACGAGCCACCACTTGTTGCATGCGTGGCCAAAACACATGTCGTTGAAGATTTTGTAGGGTCTTCGTCACTCCGAAGAGGCCAGCAACCTTTGAGGTGTGTGCTTCATGCATCTATCGAACCCGGTCCGCCTCATGCGGCACATACAAGAGTGCGCCTTTGTAAAGAAGTCCATCGCGTAAGGCAAACTCCGATGGTTTTCACGTCTCAAGGTCCGCTAGTATATCGCGGAAATCGGGATCCTCCTTATACCACGTTGCATATTCCTCATGATAAGAGGGTTCAAACTGCATAAAAATAGATAAGCAAAAGGCCGCTACTGATGGTCGTGATAGCTTGTTATGGGTGCCCTTCTTGTACTTAATCACCAAGTTGAATTGTTGCAAATAAGCCATCCACTTCATGTGATGTGCTTGTTGTAGCTTAGATTGAGTTTGCAAGTATTGGAGCGGTTGATGGTCGGTTTGCACCACCGTTTCCTTGCCCAAAAGATAGACACGCCAATGCTTCACCGCTTGATGGAGGGCGAACAACTCCTTGTCATATGTTGGATAATTCTTGTGAGCTCCTTGGAATAGCTCTCAGTAATATGCCACGGGTCGACCATCTTGCATAAGGACCGCACCCATAGCATAACCAGATCCACCAGCCTCTATCTCGAAGGGCCTTTGAAGATTAGGCAAGGCAAGAACTGGAGCCTCGCTTATCTTCTTCTTCAACAAAAGAAACGTGTCCTCATGTTTTTGGGTCCACTCAAATTTCTAGTTGGCCTTGGTTAGAGCATGTAACGGAGAAGCCAAAACAGAAAAATAACGAATGAACTTACGAAGGTATTGACAAGCACCCATAAAACTGGGACTTCCGTCACCGATCAAGGCCTTGGCCACTCCTTGATGGCCTTCACCTTGTCGGGGTCGATTTGTAGCTCACCACCACCAACCATGAAGCCAAGGTATAATAAGGTTCGCTTGGCAAACTCACACTTTTTGTTGTTGAGGCACAGTTGATGTTGAGCCAATATTTTGAACACCTTTTCCACATGTACTAGGTATTCCTCCCATGATCGACTATAGATCAATATATCGTCGAGGTAGACTATCACAAAGTCATCGATGAAAGGCTGCAAAACGTCATCCATGAGCCGCATAAAGGTTGCAGGGGCGTTGCAAAGTCCGAATGGCATCACTAGCTACTCGAACAAGCCTTGGCGCGTTTTGAATGCAGTCTTCCAAGTGTCTTCCTCACGAACCCGAACTTGGTGATATCCGGATTTTAGGTCCAGCTTGGTAAAGATGGTTGCATGCTTCAATTGGTCAAGCAAGTCGTCGATGCGAGGGAGAGGATATCGATTCTTGATGGTGATCTTGTTAAGGGCGCGGTATGCACATGCGCTAACCTCCATCTTTCTTAGGTACAAGTACCACCGGGGACCCGTAAGGGGAGCTACTTGGCTTGATGACACCATTCTCAAGCAACTCATTAATTTGTCACTTGATCTCTTCAATCTCCAACACCGAGTTACGGTACATGCTGAGGTTGGGTAGTGGTGCGTCGGAGATGAGTTGAATTTCATGCTCCACTGTTTGCTTTGGTGGCAGCCCACGGACTTCCTCAAAAAGTCCTGAATATTCCTTGAGAAGGCTTGTTAATTTGCTATCATGCTCCATGAAAGACAAGGTTAGTGAAGAAAATTCATCTTGGGCCACTGGACGAATCATTACCAACACATATTTTTGGCATGCATTGATGACTCGCTTTGCTTGACAAGCCGTTACTAACTCGGCAGTGTTGATGTGGCTATCCTTGGCGATGATGAATTTCTCCCCATCTTTTGTGAGCTAATATTCTTGAGCTCGTCGGTGAAAGTGAGCGTCGTGGTCATATAAGAATGGGCTGCCGAAAATCACTTGGCAAATGTCTATAGGCACGGCGTCACATTGCACCTCGTCGATGTAGAGGGAGGATATTGCAAAGCGTACAATCCATTGGCGGCTGATTTGCTGGTTTACGTCGGAAGTGAACCATCCTAACGGGTATGGTTGCGGGTGTGGCTTCGTCTCCAAGCCAAGTTGCCGAACAAGCCTCGCTAATACTAAATTCTTTTGGCTCCCGGAGTCAAAGATGGTTGTGACAACTTCTTTCTTTACTTGTATGTTGATAGTCAATAGCTCTTCTGCCGTATTACGGTTTGAGGATGGACTCGAGCCTGTCTCCTTCGGCTTTGCCATCAGAGACATGGTCGTGTCCGCTTGCTCAACTGAATTCAACCGGACAGCTTCACCTTTCGAAGGTGCCATCGTAGCTATTGCTGCATGTTTGCCACGTTCATCTCTTTTCCCTTTGTTTGGGCGAAGCTCTGGATGAAGCTTGAAACACCTTTCTTTGGTATGCCCTGCAACTTTGCAATGCTCACAATTAATGTCAGCATTAGAAGAAGATGTGGAAGATCTACCTTTCTTATTCATTTTCTTCTTTGGCTTAGATGAACTCTCTTCGGTGCTCTTGTCACCACGGGACTTGTTCTTCTTCTCTATAGCCATAGCATTTGTACTCGATCTAGAGAGGTCATGAACCCGAAACAAGTTTAACTCCGCACCAATCGCCTTGTGTAACCCCGATGTGTACTTTCTGAATGTTTGTGGGTCTGAAAGCGATACACCAAGTGCCACCGCTTGTCTCCGAAATTCAGTGGTGTAGTCCTGAATGGATTGATCACGCCGTTGATACAGACGGTGCCAATAATCCCACCTTTCTTCAAGGTATCCCATTGGAGAAAACTCCTGTCTGAGTAGTGGCTTGAATTGGCCCCATGTGAGGTCATTGGCTTCGCCACTTGCCACATAAGAATACTCAAGCAAAGGGGCATGTACAAGCTAAAAACAATACACAAGTTGAAAATTGTACTCAAGAAAGTGTGGTAATGTTATGTTATTTAATTTATGTTCATCATGGTATTGCATAAAATATTTTAAATATATTGATTGTGTCTTCTTCTTCTTAGGTGAATTCAAATTCTCTTCCACATGTTGTGAGTATACCTATTGATAGCAACACAAGTGATTCAAATTCTATTGCAGGTGAATTCAAATTCTTCTTCTTTATTTTATTGACTTGAGTGCCATATATTGACCTCCAACTATTGTTGTTCCTCAACTTTTCCAAGTCATGCTACCTTATTTAGTTGTGTTGTTGATTTTTATTGATCAGATGATGATAAAACATTAATTCTGAGATAATTCATACTTGTGTCGATTCTAATTGTCTGCCTTGTTTTTTTGCTGCAGATTTTCTATGCAGCAGTAGCTGAGGTAGGGTATTTTCTATGCAGCAGCAACAACTTAAGTGTTACTGCAGCAAATCTGCAGATTTTCTGTGTTCAGCTGGCCACAAGTGCATTATCATATAGTGGCCCTTTTGCATTTTGTGATGACAAGTTTGGGTAGTTTGTTGATTTCTGGATGTTTTGCTTTGTCAAATTTTGTTCAGTAGCAGTTGTCAAACATTGTTCTGTTGCACTTAGCTTCATAGCATGTTAAATACTTGTGGTTGATGCACTCAGGTTGAAGTTTGAGGTGATACTAGCAATAAACGGCTATTTGATGCCATGGTTGCCACATTCCTTGCATTGACTATATATGTGAGTTTAATTTTCACTATTATGTTTCCCCAGTGTCTGGTGGTGTTCTTACTATTCTTCTCATTGTGTGCTGCTGTTTATGTTCTCTGTGATGGTTCAAGTGTCTGTTAATTCAATTTGGTTTCATCAATTACAAAGCTTATAATTCAATTACTTTGCTTCCATTATAGCCCTTGTTTTTCCTAAGCATGCATTTGGTATGTGAAATCCTTGAACCTTGTGAATCATCTAAAGAGAATGTAAGGAATTGTCATGTTTAATTCATCACGTTCAAACATTACACTGCAGCAACACAGAGAGGAAAAAAAACATTGTTTTCATTTCATAACTTGTGGCTTATCCCACAACTAAAGAATGAGATTCATAGCCTTCTCCTTCACAATACCCTCTCATATACATGACTAAGATCCACAACATCCATTCCCCAGCACATTAGTGTCCACAACTGCAGGGGGCAACCATCTCCACATTGGCACACCAGGGAATGCTGGAGAGGCAGAAGCCTTGGTTTGATGCAGCAGATCTTCAAATTGACATGATGTCCGTCTTTAGATGGTTTGGTTCAACAGTAGTAGCAAATTTACCAAGGTTTGATGCAGCCAATCTTCTCACCATAGGCATGTCATCCTAGCATAACCGGCCATAGATGGACCTAAACTCTGCCTTGACAAGCTCCGGTGCACTTGGATAGGCAATGTGAAAGAGTCCACATGAGCAAACTCAAGCAGTAAACCACTCACCAGCAGCCAGTCTCTAGAAATAAGAACCAATAGCATGAGGCAGTGCATAAGAAATTATCTTGGGATGTTGTTAGTCTATTACCATCTCTAGCATTTAGACTAAACTGAGCATAGCAAAAATGAGTGGCATATCAGTTTATAAAATCATGGTTCCAGATTAAAGTACTGGAACCTCATTCATACTTTGCCAAAGATATAGATATCTTTAATTATGACCACAAATATCTATTCCACTTAAGTCAAAATTGAATTTCAAGCTAATCAGTAAGATTCCATTCAGCTTCATGAGTTCAGGTGGCTTCACTATCAAAATTTTTTGATGTTCTCTAAGTGTTAAACAACGTAATTATCAAGTTAAGAGCATCACCACAATAACTAGAGAGAAAAGGAAGCTATTTGCTAGGGAAAAGAAGAAATCCTTGAACAACTGGATAAAGTTCTCAGAGGATTAAACCAATAAATGCATAATTTAAATTTTATGAAAAACTACAGAGATTTGACCACAAAATTCAAAGATCAAGCAAGAAAACACACTAGTGATGGTTTATCTTGAGTTTACTCCTTGTAGGATAAAATGATTACTAGATTCTCTTCTATCTTGGATTTTCTTGAGATGTTATTTGCCCAAGGTCTTCAAGGTCTATTAAATCATGAGCAATAGATGATCAACAATTCTTTTAAACATATAAATATTTCAATTATTCATCAAATATAAATATTTCAAAAAATATATCAAGAGAAAGGAGATACCTATCATGCCAAAACAGATTCCTTATGTTTAAATATTTATGATTCATATAGCAAACAAGCATCAACACCAAAGTCAAAACCACAACTACCACTAAACATGTGTAATGATTATATCAAATAGATCCCTTAATTTTTACATGTTTCTAGTTTAGATGATCTACACATAAACTACAAAAGTCACACCCATACACACTATCTACCAATAATAATTATGTTTAGAAAACTTATATGAAGTATACCTTAATAGCAAATCACAAAAAGCTAGTACAAATAAGCAAAATAAATTGGTTTGCCTTACCTTGACAAGAGGTATGAACCAATCTACAAGATCACTTTCCTTCATTTGTGCCCCAATTCGACAAAGTGATTCAACTGCTTTGTCTCTAACACATGTTTCCTCTATAGTGCATAATGTTTCTAATGGTGGAAGCAGATCACACGCATATTCGATTCGACTCCCCCAATATATGGAATAAAAACACCCATCTCTTCCGCCATAGCAAGAAGCACATTGTCATCATCATCAATCCTTTATGGTTCTTTCCTCACCAAGAGCTCGTGCAATTGTAGAAAGCCTCCGAATGAAGTTTAGCCTCAGCTGAATATCTTCATTTTTCAACTCATCGATCAATATAGCAATCGGATACAATGGCTCATCAATCATAGCCATCACACCTCCCTATAGTTACAGCTGAAAATGCATGAGAGGGATTCAAATTAGTATTCTTTCTAAAGTCATTCAAAACACCAGACTAATAACTAATTTTTCAAAGAATAAACAAAGAAAAATGGCTTGAACCAAATGCTTACCTTGAGGGTTCCTTTGCAGTGGCTGCAATGAAAGACATCTCCTCTTTTTCTCTGTGATCTGAGACGAAATCAAAACCAAAACTATTTCAAGATCTAGACCTACGCAAATCCGAGCCGGAGAAAACTTGTACAGAGAACAAGAAGCTGAAAACACTTCGCAGATGCCTCGCTCCCTACCCCGACTGGGATTCAAGATCGCACCAGAAACAGAGGCGGGCGATTGGGGCGGAGGCGGAGAGAGAGGGTATCCTCGTCTACAACGCAACGCGGAGAGAGATGGTGGCGTGGTGTCTGCCGGAGCGAGGGGGAGGCGGGAGTCGGGACGAGTTAGGGGTTTGTGAGTGAGAGGTGGCTGTCGGAGCAAAGGGGAAAGCGGGCTTATTCAATTTTTTTATTTTTTTTTAATATTTGCTGAGCAGAGGAGAGAGAAAAATAATGACGTGGATGCCAGCACATTCGGGTGATGGATTCGGAGAATTATTATCCAATGGTCTCGGTACCATGGAGTCATCCATGGTACCGAAACGTGGCATCAACTCGGCCGTAAAGGGCGGCTTGGGATATGTGCACGTCACACATCACGAGGCTTGCTTTATGGCGTGCCTCAGGATGTGTAGCCCGAGTAGCCCTTTGTGACCGAGATGATGCCACGTCTCGGTACCATGGATGTACTGAGACCATGGGATCAGCTCTCGGATTCGGAAACTTGGGTTGGGACATATTATAGCATTAGCCATATTTTTATGGGTATTTGTGTGTCCCAACTCACGGCAGCCGTGCCTTCATGGTAGTACAGAAGGCAGCAAACGGAACCAACCCGTTAGCACTCAGAAAGGCCCTAAACTTTTCCTTTTCTTGTTAAGACTTTTTAGTATCTCCCGCTCTCCGTGTTCGAACCAAGTCTTCCTCTTCGTCTCTGAAACGCTCCCAATTTCTAGGGTTAGGATTCGGTGATGGAGGCCCTGAATAAGGTTCTTGAGATCAAGGCCTTGAAGAAGCCCCGCGAGGACGAGGCCCGCAACACCCTCGAGAGGATCGCCAAGCAGGTCCAGCCCATCATGCACCGCCGCAAATGGCGCGTCCACCTTCTCTCCGAGTTCTGGTATCGTGCAAACCCTAATTTCCCTCTTCTCATGGCCCGATCGTTGACTCCCTTTTCGATTTTGTAGTCATCCGCGTTTGCTGGGGCTCAACATCGGCGGCGGTAGGGAGGTGAGGATCCGGCTAAGGGCTTTGAATAATGACTTGGTTTTCCTTCCGTTCGAGCAGGTTCTTGATACAATGTTGCATGAGCTTTGTCATATTGAGGTTGGACCGCACAACGCGGAGTTTTATAAGCTCTGGGATGAGCTTCGGAAGGTATTGGTTTCATTTGTTTGGAGAGTGGCATGCCTTGCTCTTTTTTGATTGGTTATTATTTTTATTATTGTATCAAAGTGATGTTTGCTTTGTTTATTGAATGTCTTTAAGATGTTATTTTTATGTGAAGATTTTTCCTTTCAATGTTGTGTGGACTGGTTACCTGTGGAGAGGATGCAAGTATGATCTCTTTGTATTCTTTATAGCATGCAATGGAAAGAGTCAAATTTGGTTATGGAGAAAAGTGTTCTTTTTATTTTGTGTATTGTGTCCAATAAGGCCAGAAAAGCATGACTCAGGTTGTTTGTTTCAGTTCTTCTGGATTTTCTGTTATAAGCTTGTTTAATCAAAATTAAAATGGCAAAATAATTGTGAATTTTCTTTTTTAACTCTTCATCTAGGTTAGCAACACTCCTTTGGAAGTTCTAATGATTACTATTTGGTTACACTTTTTTATCTGCTCGGAGTGATCAAGGGTGCATGGGTTTTCATCTTATGTAGTTGGAAAACGTCAAATGCATTTTGATGCTTATGAAGTGAGATCTATATAAACCCATGCCCACCGAATTCTGGGACAAATCCACACTTTCTTCTTCTGTTGAATTAGAATTTTGGCTTATGTATTTATAAGGTCAAATACCCTGTTTAGTCCCTCTATTATTACGATTTGTCCCTTTGGGTCCCTCTAATATAAAACATGCTTTTTTGGTCCCTTTAATTTTATGTTTGTGTCTTTTAAATCCTTCCACAAGCCTTGTTGGTCCCTTTATTTATATTTTTCAGGCCTTTTTGGTCCCTATAAACTTCGAAGGGAGGGATTTAAAAGGCACAAACGTAAAATTAAAGGGACCAAAAAGACACGTTTTATATTAGAGGGACCTAAAGGGACAAATCGTAATAATAGAGGGACTAAATTGGGTATTTGACCTATTTATAATATCTCTATCAGGGGAACCATAAATGTTATGTTTTTATTGCAGAAAATGGTTTTAACATATTCTTTTGTGTTTCAATATCCATATACATTACCATCTGAGAATTTTGAAAAAAAAAAAGAGAGATACAATGATTGGCTGTTGGTGAGAAATTTGAGGTCTTCTATCAAACTTTTGAGTCATGTCCCAAAGATCATCATTGATCAATCCCTTATGCAGGAGTGTGATGAGCTTGTCGCCAAGGGAATAACTGGTACTGGTCAAGGATTTGACGGCCATGGAAGACGTCTAGGTGGATATACTCACCAAGTTCCACTGTCATCCCTTCGGCAAACTGCACTTGATGCAGCAGAGAAACGAAGACGTATTGGGACACTGTTACCTTCTGGACCGAAGAGGCTAGGTGGGGATAATAATATTATGTCATCACTTAGTCCAATACAAGCAGCTGCAATGGCAGCTGAAAGGAGAGTACGAGATGAGTTGTGGTGTGGTTGTGGATCTTATGAAGATCCTATTGTGGTAGAAAGTAAGGATGGTAAATTAGATCATACACTGGCAGAATTAGGGGACTCTTCAAAAGGTTCTAACCTTGCAAAAGAAGGCAAGAATTCTGTGTCAGTTGATTCTCATGATAAGAAAAAGGCTGGAAATGGTTCATCTCCTGGTTCTTCAAGTATTCTTTCTACAAGTAGACAGCCAGCCTATAATGGTCCTCCATGGAATTGGTCTTCTAATGATGTGGAGGACTCGACTATGTGGGAGTGTAGTGTATGCACACTTCTCAATAAGGTATGTATATTTTACATTTTCTGAGCTATGTTAATTCCATGATAAAGTTTGAATGCTGCTTAGTCCCTTTTTCTGAAATTGTCTCTTAACCTTTTGGAAACTTACATCTCACATACCTGTTCAAAATATACTGAACAAACAACATAATAGCTATGCCATATTTGGTAAAAGAAGCTAACTCATGCATTCCGTAGAACGCTCTTGTTATATCTTCTGTTATCTGTGCTAAAAAGCAACAACTGTGGTCTAGATCTTATTTCAAATAATAGGTTCTTGGAATCACTGGTTGTCGCTATGCTATGTCTTGTATGCAATTGATTGCATAATTATTTTTTATTTTTTACCAGGCGTTGTTTGGCTTGTAATTTCAATTGACAACACAAGGATTATAGATTGAATGCATAATCGTTTTTAATGGAAAAGGTTCGGAAAACTTTGGTGTGTCATGCCAATGTTGAAAATTTTTGTTTATATTCTCCAACAAAGGGAAATTGTTTTCAACACAATGTTTTTATGGATTTCTTTCAGTTCGGTAACTTGATGCATGTTTTTTTTTTCCCTTGACCATATTTTAGATAGATTCTTTTACACATGATTTCTTGTTATCTATAATCATAACTAGCTCAATTTTGGGTGTTCAAGCATGGCTTTGTGAACCATGCTTCAGTATTCATTCAGTTAAGTGTTGGATCTATCTTAATAACTTCTCCCTTGGTGTCTTGGATTTTTCCCCCTTTCTTTTCTGGACCCTTTCAATAAAAACTCAATGTTTCATTCTGGAAGTCACAAAGATGTTTTCGCAATGCGGTACTATTGGAAGAATAAACTCATTTTAATAGTCTTGCCACATATATATATTATCCATATTGCCACCTATCTATATAGTATCCATATTGATCAGAACCAACAGAGTTTAATTCTGGCTGTCTATTCACTTCAAGCCTACACCTTCATCTGGGTTGGTGACCAGCTGTGTAATAAAATCACCTAGCTGATTTGGTATCATATCCTTGTACTTTATAATATAACTGGATTGTGCTTTGTGATAGAAACATTCATGCCATCTTTGTTATGCTTTGTTTAACATAGTTACCAGAATCTAACCCTCATCTTTTAGATATTCGCCAATTTATTTATGGTGGGATGAATTTTATTGAATAAATTTTAATTTGATATCAACTTTTTTTATTCATTTCAGCCACTAGTCTTGTTATGTGAAGCTTGTGCTACCCAGAGAACTAAAATCACCACAAGCAGAATCAGTACCTGGCTGTGCAAATTTTGTACCCTGGAAAACAGCATTAAGTTGGAGAAATGTGAAGCTTGTGACCAATGGAGATATTCTTCTGGCCCACCTGTATCTGCCTCTGGATTCATTTATGGAACTTGAGTGTCAATTCAATATTCACTGTTGAATTAGTTTTTGACATGTATCTGTTATTGGGCAGTGGGCCACATCCTTCACATGTTGATATCACATTCAAAATAGCCAGATATCTGTATCTACCCGTATGGCTTTGTTGTGTCTTAAGACTGGTTAGTTTTATAATTTGGATGTGGAATTTGTTCATGTATTACTGATGGAACTTATATGGGTATTTATATATCTGAGTAAGTTTCTCACACCAACATGATTGTTTTACTTTTGACAAACACAAAGTTCAGCTGTCAGATGCACCTGATGTTCGAATCATTATTCTTAAATATGCTGATAAACACATTATGTTTCCTGTTTTTTCTTGTTTTTATATTAAAATTTGCAGGAGCATTCTGTTGAATAGTATGTAATTGGAACATCCTTTTATGGTCTTGTGCAGACAGACATTATTCAAGCTTTCATGGGCATAGATGTGGATGTGTTGGTGCACTCATGTGTTGTATTTGTGTAGGCATTACTCAAACTTGTGCTTGTTTCATATTTATATTACTGGCTATTGCAGTTTGTTGCCCAATGAAACTTCAAATTGAATGTTGTGGTGCCTTCCCTGCAACAGAGAGAAGGTCAATGCTACAAGTGACCTGAAGTAGCCACTAGGATTCAATTTAGCATATGTAAACATTGGCTTGACTTTTTTCTTCTTTTATGTATGGGATTATAACTAGCAAACTTTGTTTGAATACCTGATTTTCAAAGTGCATGCTGTTGCATGCATGCAACATTCTATTTAGTTAAACAGAAAAATACTATTCAGTGTATAACATGATCTGTATTTGTTCACAAATCTTATAGCCACTGTGTTGTAAGTGGCCGAAGGTATTACTTTCAGCAAGTGAAAATGGATTTTTTTTCTTTAAATTATTTATTCAAATTAAGTTAAAATATATCATTTCCCATGCATGCCCATTCTCTCTTTCTCTATCTCATATCATATCAATCAAAACATTTGTCAAGGTTGGGAGACACTTGGGACATGAAGAAAATAACATGATCATGGTCATCCGTTTTCAATCCAATGGCTCCATGGAAGTCCAAGTATCTTATTACACAAATGAAGCCTTTTTTATTTTTATTGCTTTTCCACCGCCAAATCCCATCCACTTCCTTTCATCCCACTTTTTGCCTGGAAAATTTCATTTTGGTGCCGCTTCTCCTCCCATGTTTATCTCACTTGTGCTAATTTAGATTTAACATAAGACTTGATACTCACTAAATTTAATGTTCCCCAAATGTTTTTTTTATATATTATATAAATATAAATACTTTTTAATAATATTATTGTTATCCTCATTATCATTATTATTATTATTATTATTATTTACAAGCCTATGTAGAGCAATAATTAATCTCTAAATACACTTTTCATGTATACATCCTTGCATATTTTATTTGTAAGATTTTAATTTTATAAAGTTATGTAGACAACCAATTTTTACAAAAAAAAAATTAGTTGACCCATCCAGCCTCACAAAAAGAGTTTAGGGGTTTAAACCACCTCTCAAGCGTGTTTTTAAGTGAATTGTCCACATTTATATATAAAAACAATTATACACAAAATACATTATTCTGAGGCACTTGAGTTGGAAAACTATCAGCACTGGTTCGTTCCTAACAAGAAACAAAGACTAGGATTTCATCCAATTTCAGCTTGAGTCGGCCTTAGGTTCCTGAAAACCCGGTAACAGCCCCTACATACTAACTTTTATAAAGAAAGTTAGCCAACTAATTCTCTTTCACCAAGGGTTTTGAATAACGTATTTCTAATGACTTGTTCACATTTATAAAAAAAATTTTGAAAAAAACCTACATGAATAGGTAATGTAAAAATAAGACAACAACATGCATAAAAACACCCTATATAAAATTATGCAAATCATGAGTGCCATTAGTTCAACCTGAAGGACTTGATTGGGCTAGAATTTTAGAATATAGTTAATAAAGACACTAATTCTCCAGGGATTCGTAGCCCTGACTAGGAGAAAAAAACACATCTCATAATACAGGTGGTATAATATATATACATAGACATTAGATGGTAAACAATATAGAGTGGTCAAATGAAATCATTTTCCTTTTGGATCTTGTTGTGGTATCTTTAATCCCATAAGTCCAAGCAGGTTGGAAGCTGGACCTGGAAGGCCTTGCTGAGAAGCAAAAGAGTCCAGGAAGCTCTGCACAAGGTTTACATCCACATCAACAGGGGTTAATTCCTCATCTGAGCCCTTTGCAGCATTGGATGTCCCCTAGATAGCAAAATCATCAGAAAAACAATGTCAAGAAAATCTTGGGATTTGGTAGTGTAAAGGAGACATGACAAAAAACAAATGGAAAAGAAACATGCATCAGGATTTCTAGATTGGTAATGAGTCATGAAAAGACCAACTTTGATTCTTCCAGGCAAATAAATGTCTATATATGGGTTTAATAGGGAGACAAAACAGATACTACATGTATATTATATTGTATATACAGGGGTAAAGTCTTGAACACATCATTGTCACTTAGTCCAGATAATGACAGTTCTAAGTTATGATCACATGAAGACCGCCTTGCCAAACAAAAAAAAGGTAATTTACAAGTTTCAAAGGTAAGGTGTAATCCGATCACCAATACACACTCTCAGAAGAAGAGTCATGAATAATCACACCCATGAATACTAGAGTAGATTAGAGATTAGGAAGATCAGTATCAAGAAAAGAAAAAATAAAAGGAAGAAGATGATTGCGTAAAGCAATTATTCAAGTTATATAACACATTTTTGGCCTACAATCACTAGAAAATAAGGAAACTAATCCATAGAAGGTCAGTCAAGCTACAAAAGTCAAAGGATAGTCAACAAGAAATGCATCACCTGTGAGGCTCAAAAGACACCCAAGACCATAGCAATCATCCTAATCTCTTGAGATATGACAAATATTCGAAGTGTTAATTACATATTTTACATAGTTCAAAAGCTTAGCAAATTTAGAAAACTCTTGAACATAGTCACATAGATTTTCATTTATACCAACTACAGAAGCTACACTGCAAGCTTTAATATTCTTAAATTCTGTGAGAGTTTCACAGAGGGATGACAAATGAGAAACATAAAGCCTTCAAAATTAGCAAAAAGCAATACCTGAACATCACTGCCCTTATGTTGTTGGGCACGAACAAAGCTTCTTTTTAGTGTTGTTTCACTTAGTTCCTTGTTTAGAGCATCAGAATAAGTTTGCATAAAAGTGTCTTTGGTTTCATCATCACAATGTTGGTCAGCGAGATCACTTCCATGATCGTAGTCATCTGCAAAGTTCAGGAAAGACCTTTTCAGAGTTTCAGGTAATGCAAAGCTATGGCCATTAATTGAAACAAAAAAATATGTGTGTATAGGCCAGATGTTGCCATCTACAACAACAATAACAACTAAGCCTTAATCCCATACTAGATGGGATCGGCTATATGAATTCTATGTCTCCATGTAGCTCTGTCAAGGACAAGATTTGGATCAACATCTAATGAACATAGACCCTTAGACACTATCTCTCTCCATATAATCCTTGGCCAACCTCTACCCTTCTTTTTGCCTTCTATTACTAAACTATCACATTTTTTAACCGGGGCATCTAGAGATCCACGACGCACAAACAAGCTTTTGGATCAAGTTACCATTATATGCTTCAACAAACCAATACAAACTTATTCAGGTGAACAAGAACAAGATAAAAATTGATCCCGAGAGCCAAACTTGTGGTATTGTCTCTCTAGTTTCTTATAATAATCCACTGACCCCTTTCTCAAATAATAAGTTAAATTATTTAATCTCAAGTAAGACACAATCAGTGACTAAATAAATCATAAAGAACAATGCAGAAAGTACCATATTCCATATCAGATGATGAAGAACACCCTCCATCGGAATCATGTCCTTGAGCAGCTCCTTGGTTCCCTAAAGGTCCTATAACTGATTCCATGTCCTTCATAAACTGGTCAAAATCAAGCTCCACTGCTTTTGAGTCCCTGTGCAAAATGAAAATACCCAAGAATAAGACAATGTGTAGGCAATTTAACATGAAAAACATATACTTAACTTGTTGATCGAAACACACACACACACACACACACACATACACACAAAATCTCATACACAAGCACATAAGTTAATTAATAGGAACATAAAAACCTAAGTAATGATTGAGGCACTTTAAAATGTTTCAAGTTATAAAAGTCAAGAAATTAAAGAAAAATCAAACCTGTTTTCAGGAACTTCTGCCCCTTCAAAACTTGAAATTTTCTGGACAAATGCTTGCATGGATTCTGCAATATCTCCAAGATTAAAATCATCAGAACCTTCTGGTTGTCTTGATTTTCCATTGTTTCTCTGACCAGATTCATAAGATTCCATCTCCTTCTGTCTCTCCAAAATGGCAGCGTTCAACTCATCCTCTCCATTATACAACCAAGAATCATCATCATTAGGAGGAAGCTTGATACCCTTGAAATCATCAACAGAATGGGGTAAAGAGAGAATTTCATCTATGCGTTGTACTGGAGCATTCAGCATGTCCCTGAGGTAAAATAAATAATTAAAAAAAAATGAAGCAGACATTTTGTAGACCCATTTTCCAAGAGAATGAGATGCTCCAAATAAACCAGTAACCATGAAATGAATCTAACAAGGAAAGAAAATCATTCAGCATGTCCCTTAATAAAATAAATAATTCATATAGCAGATGATTTCTAGACCTGTTGTCCAAGAGTACAAGATGCTCAAAATAAACCACTAATCAGTAAAAGTGCAATACCAAAGTTGGTTTCCAACTTTCAATAAGCAATTTAATTTTTAAACCACAAAGGACAAGAATGGCATATTGATACCCAATCTAGATCAGCTTAATCATCAAAATTTAAAGTTTAAACAATAAGTGAGGCCTCCATAGAGAAAAGTGTATGCAAATGGTGGAAGTAATAATCTAATAAATACTTAGCGTAAGAGATAGCAAAGAATGACTCTAGTGCAAAATCATACTGCAACTGGTGGAATTTCACCATTAAAAGCAGGTTGCGTCATCCTTTTTTTTTTTTGGTTTCATAAATCTCACATACTTTCTCAGGTATTTTAAGGTAGAATAACTACATCTATGAAGTTGACTTAAAGAATTCAACATAATTACATTTCAATACACAACCATAGACCTTTCTGAAGTGCCAAACACCAACAAGTAATATGCATGAACCTTCTTGGGTTCATAAATCTCACATACTTGCTCTTGTCTTTCAAGTTAGAATAACTACACCTATGAAGTTGACTTGAAGCATTGAACATAATTACATTGCAATACACAACCATAGACCTTTCTTAAGTGTCACACTCTTGTGCCTAACAAAACCGAAACCTTCAGATAAAATAATCCAATAACACCAAGTGATATACATGATCTGTTTGCTAACACATCCCACCTATTCTAAGCCAAAAAATCTTCAAGCAAGTAATAACTGGTGGAATCTGTCCACAAACAAAGAGACTCAACTTACTCATCAGAAGCATCATACCAAGATCAGTTCTTCAAATCAATGCATGAAATTTATCCATTATCATCTACAACACTAGTTAGCAATTGAGGTTCCACGCAAAACTAGGCTATCATTAGTAAAAGATCCCCATAATATGGGGAAGAAGAGAAGCAGGTATACCTTGTCCTCAAGAACAACGAACTACTCCTATAGCACTCCATAGCACCATCCATAATCTTCTTATACTCCTTCGACCCAGGGAGCAACCCTTTAAAACACCCACTGCTGTCCAAGGAGCTCTTGAAAACCTCCCAAGTCTCCCCCTTCCCCACCTCCCCAGCCTCTCTCCTCCCCTGATACATCATCTCAAATCCGCAAGCAATCTTCATCCCGAGCTCCGCCTCGGCATAAGCCTCCTTCCCATCTTCTCTCCGTGGCATTGGATACCCCTTGGGAGCCCTGAAGTCCTGCTGCAGGAGCTGCGCATACATCGCCCTCGTCATCCTAAGACTAACTTCCACCATTTCGGAACTCGAGAATTTCTCCATCTTCGCCGCGTGCTTCATGGAATCCACATCCCGATCATAGAACGCCTCCACGGCCAAGGAAATCAAACAAGGCTCATGCTTCAACACAAGCGCCACCGGCAACGGAACTCTGGCGCGAACTCGGTGAATATGCGCTCTTGCTTGCTCCGGGTAGCCGGAAAGTCGGCGGCTGATGGCGGACTGGACAGGGTCCGGCGCGACGGTGTTGATATCGGATGATCGAAGGGCGGAGAGGGCGGTGGGAAAGGATGGAGTAGAGGAGGAGAAAGATTTGGGAACGATGTGGAGGAGGCCAGAGCGGATGAAGACGCGATTGGTGGAGGAGTCGGGGGTGAGCCATCGCGGGAGGTGGTAGGCCGCCTCGATGAGGAGGAACTCGCCGTCGGAGTCCCATGCCCGGATGGAGACAGAGGGGACCTCGCGAGAGATCTCGAACAGGAGGAAGACGGCGAACCACTCGTCGTCGAGATTGTCACCATACCTGAGCTTTCCGTGAAGATGAGGAAGATCGCTGGTGCCACAGAGGGAGCAGGAACCAGAGGATATGGAGATAAGGAAGGGATCGTGGTGCCAGAGGTAATCGTGGAGGTAGGGTGAGAGAAATCGGAGGATGCGGAGGTGAAGAAGAGGAAGGGAAGCTGCGGATGGATCATCGGAGAAAATGGAGAAGAAGAGGGTGTCATCGGGGGCGCGATGAAGGTGAGGGAACGGGGAAGAAGAAGAGGGAGAGGTCGCCATTGTTGGAGCTTCGAAGATGGGGTTTTTGCCCGCCATTGTTGGGTTCAGGACTCAGGAGAGCCTGGTATCACGTGAGTTGGACGTGCTGGAATGTTTTAGAAGTTCGGAGAAAACGGGCCGAACTATGATTAATGGGCCACCTGGGCCAGGCTAATGAAACTATAACAAAAGGATTTTCAATATACCTCCTTGAATGCCTTTGATTATTTTTTTAGGGTTAATTATATTTTAGGGTTAATTTTTTTGAAACCACATGTGCGTTTTGCACTTTGACACCTTATCTTTTTTAAGAATGTATGATACTTTGATTATTTTTTTTTAAGAGACGGGCATATGTTTAACTAACCTAACCAATTTCCTAATTTGAAACAAGCCATTGAACAGCGGAATCACCGCCAGAAATAATGATGCACCAACGCATAAGCCCACCTCCAAGGTAGCAAATTGCAAAACAAGTGATGGTAGAGGAAACATTAGTGGTCCGGATCGAGATGTTTGATCCCTAGAAGATGATCAGAGCCATCGAACGGTTCAGAGTCAAGCATCTGGCTTTGGTACTCCTGTCGGCACATGGTGAAGGTAGGGGTGGGATCGGGCCGGGTTTTTGCTATGACCGAAAAAAGCCCGATAGAGATCAAACTCTGGATTTTTGGGACCATTCGAGGGTCCAATATAATCGGGCCTGGCCGGGTTTTTATACCCTCGAGTTTGGGCTGGGCTAAGCCCGATCAATTTTTCATTAAAAAACCCAAATTCTGAAGAAAAAAATTTAAGGAAAAAACTTGTTTTCACATCGAAGCTGTTCACTTAGAATATATTTTCACACAATACCAAGATATTACCTAATAATCAATCACATAATAATCACCAAATTCATCAACAATTATTACAAGTCTCTAAATTCATCCACCATAAACAAGTCTAGGAACCAAAAACACATAATAATCTCCAAACAAGCATAAGAGCAAACAAAATCAATCAATTTGAAATTCTGAATAACACTCCAAGCAAGCATAAACTAAACAAAATAAACAAGTACAACACTCTCAATTACACTTATGTTGGAGATGGCGTTGTTGAGTTCGTTCCAGTTGAATTTGAGCTTGAAACAACACGTCTCGGCTCTACCACATGAATTTCTAACAAACATGACAAAGTGAAGTCAATACTCAAAAATAAGTAATTGATTGAAAGAACTCTAATGTAACATAACAAGGAGTAGCTTGGCAGTATATCGAAAATATGCATAGGAACTCAAAAATAAGTAATTGATTGAAAGATAAAGATTAATAAAATAAAGTCATAGCATTTTATGTTTCTTCGCATTCTTTGAAGAATTCTTCTTCTTTGGTTGACTCTTTGTAAAAGTTAAAATCTTTGGCCTTGATCCAATCATTTACACACACAAGTACCTCCACCATCTTCGAAGTCAAAGAGGACCTAAAAGGATTAACTGTCCTTTCTCCCAAACTAAATGCATTTTCCTAAGCAACCGTGGAGCAAGGCATCGCCAATACATCCCTAGCAACCTTTGCCAAGATTGGGTACTTCAATGCATTTACTTTTCACCACAACAGCAAATTGAAAGAAGGATTGTTACCACCCTCACAAGGATCACACAAGTATGCGTCAACTTCATTATTGATTTGAATGATTTGTTCAGCTTGTTGTTGTTGCAAGTAAGCTCCTCTCATTGCTACTCTAGTATCATGCTTACCAGATTTTCCCAAGTTCCCTTCTTGAACTTGTTCACTAGCATTGTTTTGAGGTGCTACAGGCTCAAAAGCTTTGTATGCTTCATAAAAGTGCATTAAAATTTGTTTCAACATAGCTGTGATTTCTTCAACTTTATCCTTTGGTACCCCAATTTGTCCAAAAAGAATTTTTTTGGTACCCCAATTTCCATCTAGGATCAAGAATATTATCAATCACAAACAAAGCATTCACTTTCTCAAAAGAACCCTAATACTAATCAAACTTAAATAACATTGAAGTTGTCACCCTTTTTAACGCAGGATTATTGTGATCATTCATTGATTTCTCTATCTCAACTTGAATTGTAACCATCTCCTCAAACACAACATGAGAGGTAGGGGTCTTAAATGCACTAAGCCTCAAAGTGGCATCATAAAACTTTTTCAAGAAATGGACAAAAGCCCTAGTACCTTCCCAATCATCTGCTAGAGGAGGCCCCTTCCTCAAGTAAACCCCACATTCTTGTCCTTCTCTATTAAAAAAATCATTATATGGCTTATGCTCCTCAGCCATCCTATCAAATACCTTAGAGAATTTCAACCTTGCTTCTAGCATTTTGAAGGTAGAATTCCACCTAGTGCACACATCCATACCAACATTTGCGGATTTATCAAACCCTTCAAGGACCGCAAATTTTTTAAAGCTCTCAAACTTGCTAGCCAAGATTTGATATACTTAACTACATTACGAATGCTAACAACCTCTTTACTTAACTAAGTGAGTCCATCTTGCACAATGAGATTAAGGACATGAAAACAACATCTAACATGCAAGTAATCACCATCTAGCAGTAAAGTATTCGAAGACTTCATCCTCTTTAACATATAACCAACAATAGTATCATTAGCATATGCATTGTCAACAGTTATAGTGAATATCTTCTTGATACCCCAAGAATTCAAATATTCCTCCACAACCCTCCCAATATCATCACCCTTATGACTTGTAATTTGACTAAAGTTCAAAATCCTCTTATGCAAGTTCCAATCATTGTCCACAAAGTAAGCAGTAAGAACCATATAATTGATGTTCTGAATAGAAGTCCAAGTATCGGTGGTTATAGAAACTCTAAGATTATTATCTACTATCATAGACATAATCTTGGCCTTCTCTAATTGAAACAAATCCCGCACACCACGAGTAACACTTTTCCTATTCATTGGTTTCCATTTAGGGTTTAAAGAGTAAACAAATCTCCTAAACCCTCTACCCTCCACATGAGAAAAAGGCAATTCATCTTCTAGTATCATTATCATCCTCACACATTCATAGTCACTAACCTCTTATGTGTATGGCTTTGGTGAGCCCTCTGTATCAAGGGTGAGAAGTTGCTGTCCTTTCCTAACATTTTTTGCCTTTGGTGGAGCTCGTGGACAATACTTTTGAAGGTGTCTCATAATCGTAGAAGTCTCATTCCCGTCATTGGCAGCTGCGAGCCTTTCTTGTAATAATTACATGTTGCATCCTCGATTACATCTCTGTCTCCCACTCTTTTTGTTATTTTCTCCATATGATTCCAAACCTCAGAGCCTTTTCTTTTTGTTGGCAAAGGTGGAGACTTCCAGTAGAGGCATCATTAGCGCTTGAATTTGCACCTTGTGAGGACATCTACAAAACATACAAACCAAAAGACATTGTAAACAATACAAATTTCAAATCAATACAGACCATTTATGCCACAAAATCGGTGACCACTCATTGCACAAAATTGATACTGAATTCAAATCAATACAAAATTCAAAATTGACACCAAAATCAAATCAATACTAAATCAGTACATAATCATGTTAGAGAAACTAATGCAAAACCAAACAACATAAGAAATCAGAAAAGAGAAGATAAATTACCGTGGATGCTTAGAAATGAATTCACCAGCGGCTTCGTCGTCAGAGGAGGTATAGAGCTCTGAGCAGTAGAGCGTCGGTGAGTAGTAGAGTAGCGGAAGGAGAGCGAATCTGAAGTTGAAAATGGTAGAGAGTGAGAGAGAGAGAGAAGAGGTAGAAACAGGAAATGAATTAGATTTGGCCCATTTGGGTTAGTCAGAAAAGATAAGAGAAATTATATTTGGGTTGCGTCGTCTCGTCGTTAGAGGAGGTACAGAGCTTTGAGTGGTAGAGCGTCGGTGAGAAGCAGAGGGTCAGTGACTCGGTGAGTGCAGCAGCGGAAGGAGAATGCGAATCTGAAGTTGAAAATGAGAGAGAGACTGGAAATGAATTAGATTAGGGTTAGTGTAGGTAGGATAGAATGGATGTGTTCTATTTTTACATACGCACAACTCTCGTGCGAGAGCCTACCTGTCTAGAAAGCAAATCTATGATCCTCGTCGCGTCTCATGCGTCGGAATTGGGATTTAGTAGATGGATTGAAACTTTCAGTTTCATAATACTTAATTACTTCATACATAAATATGAATATGAGTTTCTTTTCCACTCTATTGATTAAATAGTTATTGCAAACTTCAAAGTTCACGTATTCTCCTAGAATACGAATAGCGTGATCGTATTCCATAGAATTCACAAGTTCTAAATAAAGAAGGGCCGATGAGGCCCTAATAATATTCAACCAAGAGATTAACTCCATTAATGATGTTTGAATGGCGGCATCTCCTTTATTTATCGGGCCCCAAAAATTATATAATCATACAACAACATACTCATTACACATGGGTTTTATGATTCATACATTAATTAGACCATACATACAATTTCATTAACTTCATACTAAGAGTATTTTGGAGCTTCTAATACCCTTAATTTCCCCTTGATCTCTTTAATTCCACAGCCCTATTAACCCAATTAAACATCCATACAATTCAGTTCCTAATCGACTCCGAAATACTCACAAGGGCTGACCGAAGATCTGAGGCGGCGGAGGGAAGTCGAGCCCGGCCTAAAGCAAGCTGTCGCTCGCCAGAGAGGGGAAGGGCGGCCAGGAGCCGAGCCACCGGTCGAAATGGAGCCGGTTGGCGCGGCTGGTACGCTGAGAGGCGGACCGGCCTCGGGTCACGGGAGCGGGCCGGCGAATGCGCAGGTGGCGGCCCGTCAGCTTGCACGGGAGGGGCTTAAAGCGCTGCTGGTGAGCGGCGTCGTGGGGCAACCGGTGGTGCTCGCTGTTGGGAGGAGGCCACCGGTCGGAGGGAGAGAGAGTGCAGGTAGGGCTACCGTCAAGCCAAATCGAGGAAGAGGGAGAGGGATCATTACGAAGAGAGGGAGAGGAGAAGGGCACGGTGAGAATCAAATTCGATTTTGATTTCTCTGCCCTAAGTCTAAAGCTTATATATTTAAATAATTATTTTAATCACTTTACTATATGATCACATGTGTTCTATTGCCTCACATGATCACTATAGCTTTATGAATAAATTTATTCTTATTAGGGTCCACCGTAATAATTCCCTTGTTCTCATGCCCAACCTGGGTCCGCGAATCTCGGCCTTTAATTTATTCCTTCGTCACGGGTCTACTGTGGCATCATGGGGTTGTCTCAGTCCCCGACTAGATCTAGGAATCTTGGTCTTTAATCAATTCCCTTGTCACGGGCTTACTGTGGCATTATGGAGTTGTCTCATCCCCGACCAGATCCACCTTTCCAGAAACTCGAACATTTGTCTGTTTCTCTCAATAATTAATCTGGATTAATTAACACATAATTAATCTGGATTAATTAGTACTTAATAATTTTCTCAAAATTTTTTTGTTTACCATATTAAATTTCCATTTAATAATTCTGAAAATTTTTTTTATTTATTTCGGGGCAGGTTTTACAACTGGGAAGTAGGTTATAACCTTATTGTTGTTAATCTCTTTTAATTGAAAGCATGTTATGTTATTTTACTGGAAATCCTGATGTTTGTTAGGTGGTTAGTGGCAAATTGAGGTGAGGCCACCCTACAAAAGCGATGTATTGAACCCACTTTGGAATTAATGAGAATTGTTAGAACGTTTCCCTTTCCCAAACCTTTTTTTCTCTGCAGTCTTGAGGAGCAAGCCACCCGCTCCAAGGGAGGCGTATCAGTGAACATATCAACCGTCGTCTCTGGTGGTGATCCGACAGTTCAATGGCTTATTTAAAATTAGAGAATTGATTAGGTAAGTTAAACATACGGCTGTTGAAGGAAAGGACCATAAACATCATTTCAACACTTAAAAAAAGTTTCAGGGTATCATATATTCTTAAAAAAGATAAGGTACCAAAGTGTAAAACAGGTAAAATATAGGTGGGTTCAAAAAAATCAACCCTTATATTTTATGCAAGAATTTTTTTTTTTTTTAAAAAAAAGGACAAACAAGGAAATCAAACTCAAGGATCTCATAAGCCATAACTACTTCTAAAACCAAATTGGCACTTAACTCCCTGCATGCCAACAACTCAATCAATTCTTTTCCAAACCTACCAGCTTTCTCTTTCAACTTCACCAACATATATTTGAGAAATATTTAAATATGATAAAACATCTTAATCAATTTAGCCTTACATCTAGTAAATTCCAATACAACTTCTTAGTCATTAGCATTATTTTAAGCAATTTGCTACCTTCTATGATTATTCTTTTGAACATATTAGAATATTTTTCTTCTCTAATCATAGTCCCCAACGAATAATAAATATATTTTTAATATGAAGATATTTATTTTGGATAAATAATATTAGAACACGTTTCCAAGGGTCTAAATAGAAATTGTGGAATTACTAGAGGCTAAACAGAAAAAGCTTTGACCTTTATTATATAGGACACTATTCGAGATCCAGTGTTTACCATTCCCCCACAAAAAAAGCGCCATTTTTAGAGACCAAACAAAGGCCCGGCACTTTCTCCAAGCCATCTCTCCCTGAGATCCAACGCCATGGCCACCCTCGCGCCCTCGAAGCTCTCCCTCTCACCCCGCGCCTCAGTTGCCGCCCTCGTGCCCAACTCCACCACCTCCATCTCCCTCCGCCGGCCCAGATCCCGCCCCTCCTTCCTCGGCACCGCCCTTCGCCTCCCAGAGATCTCACCGATCCCGAGAAAGTCCGAATCCTGGCACCCGCAGATCTCCGCTTCCGCCGCTGTGGCGGACGCCAAGCCCACCGTCCTTGTCGCCGAGAAGCTTGGGGAAGCAGGGTTGGCACTCCTTCGTGAGTTCGCGAACGTTGATTGCTCGTATAATCTTTCGCCGGAGGAGCTCTGCTCGAAGGTCTCTCTGTGCGATGCGTTAATCGTTAGGAGCGGGACAAAGGTCACACGCGAGGTGTTCGAGGCTGCGCGGGGCAGGCTTAAGGTCGTTGGCCGTGCTGGTGTTGGAATCGACAACGTGGATCTCCAGGCGGCGACGGAGCATGGTTGTCTTGTCGTCAACGCCCCCACGGCCAACACCATCGCTGCAGCTGAGCACGGAATCGCGCTGCTCGCTTCCATGGCTCGCAACGTCGCCCAGGCCGACGCCAGTATGAAAGCCGGTACGCTCTCTCTCTCTCTCTAGGGTTTTGGAGTCTTGATTTGTTGGTTAGTTTTTGGTCGTTTGATTAAGAGTGGAGAGGTAGGATCTGCGGATCGGGTGTTCGATTGAATGTCTGAATGGGTGCTTTTGAAAAAGATTCTGCGTACTGTGAAGCGGGGCGGGTAGAGGTCTGCTTACTTGCGGTGTGATTACCTCCAGGACGCCCACTTGTTAAGCCTTTTGATTTGATAGTTTGTCGTTATTACTAGGTTGTTGTGCACTTTAGTTATTGCTTTGCTTTGTTTGATGCATCTTAATTCTTTATTAATTTTCAATATGAAACCTTGGACAAGAAGTTGAAATTAATTATGTTTTTTTGTCCTTAAATGATGGCTTAAAGTTTGCGTGTAGAGAATTTCATCTTGATTGAGGAAAATTAAGGCGTTTTAAGAATGTGAGTTTCAGGTGTTGTGGAAGTTTAGTGGAAAATATGCTTTGAGAATTATATTGTTTTTTGTATTGCTTATGTTTTAATAGAACTTAATGACTACACTGATTTCCTTAGCATTGGCGTCAGTTACTATAGAAGACAAAACAGCATTGTCAGGGTTCATTTAAGGATCCTGTTCATCAATCTGTATTCCTTTGTCATGCTTTTATGAAAATTGTCTTTGATGAGTTCTGAAAGTATTCAGGACATAGAAGTAGACTAAACATACAGGATCTCTTTGTTGAATGTATCTGAAAGAAAAAATCCAAAGAGGGACCGTTAATAAGAAGGATTAAGTGATAGTCATGGTGTAAGTTTTTGATCCATTGAATGATCAACTACCCAAATGCAGGGGAATATATTTAATTTTCTCCATGGAATGCTGTTAAATTTTAAGAATTTAAAAGGTTAAGCTTATTGGAAGTATTTCAGGGGATGGATGGTTGATAGCAACACAACTTTTTGGAAGTATTATATGTTCTGCTTGAGAGAAATGCAAATTGCTCGCAAGAGAGAAATTTATTGGAAACACTCTTGACCCTATATGCATGTATATCAGACATTATTTTGTATTGGATTTTAGAAAGCTAAGTTTGAGATCGGTTTCCTCTTGAGAACACACACACACACACACACTGTTTGTTTTGTTGTTCATTTTCTTTTCTGGGTTTGATACCTATTTGGGCAAATGAATATGCTTCTGGATACTTAATTTTCTTATACAATTGAGTTTCCAGTTTCAAATCAAGGTATGTTGTGTCTTGCTTAATATTTCCAACCTGATCATGTTGTAATCTTGATAAAAAGAGATCCTCATGAACAGGTTGCAGTGATCTTTGGCAGGCCACAGAACCTATGGGGTCAATCCTTTGTGAATCATTTTAATATATTTGCTTGTCATAAAGAAATACTTGTCTGTGATGTAATAATCCAGATAAGCAAACATGTGATCCTCAATTGTATTTTTCTTCCTCTTATATTGGATTAATCAGAAATCTACCATCTTACAGTTTTGTGTCAGTATTTAATTTATTTCATTATTTTTTTAAGAAACTTAACTGATTTCACTTGTGAACCTCCTAATTGCCTTTCTCTTTACAATTCTTGAATTAAGTTTTGTTAACCATCTAATATGGTTGTGCTACAGCCACACAATTTGTTGAATGATGGCATGGCTAATATACTACATGCTGTTGTCTTTGCATGTGCAGGAAAATGGCAACGCAACAAGTACGTTGGTGTTTCTCTGGTAGGGAAAACACTGGCAGTTTTGGGATTTGGGAAGGTTGGTTCAGAAGTTGCTAGGCGTGCTAAAGGTCTTGGAATGCATGTCATTGCTCATGATCCATATGCCCCTGCTGATAGGGCTCGTGCTATCGGTGTGGAACTTGTGTCTTTTGATGAAGCCATATCCACTTCGGACTTCATTTCTCTACACATGCCTCTCACACCTACTACTTCAAAGATTTTCAATGATGAAACCTTTGGGAAAATGAAAAAGGGTGTGAGAATCATCAATGTTGCTAGAGGTGGAGTAATTGATGAAGATGCCTTGGTTAGAGCTCTTGACGATGGAACTGTTGCTCAGGTACCTTTTTGCGGACCGCGTAGATTTCTATTGCAAATTTTATACTGATATGAACTTTTAATCTATAATTAATCATTTTGTTTCTTGTTAAGAAATAAATAGATAACATCCGAAGGAGTAGGATTTAATTTTCCACCATACATACCACTAACAACTATTTTTGTCACAAGCTTCTTTGGAGCATAATATTCATTATAATCCTTTTACATTGAAAGCTTATACTTTCCCGACAAAATGCAATGGTTTCACTGTTCCTTGTATTTGCAAGAAAAGGCGTCATTTAATTTCACGCACTCCTAGCTGCTGTTTGGGAGTGGATTGTGATGCAGCATTTGTGCAATGTTCAAATATTAACGATCTTATGATCTGGGGCAGGCTGCACTTGATGTCTTCACTAAAGAACCACCAGCAACAGACCACAAGTTGGTGCAACATCCAAATGTAACTGTCACACCTCATTTGGGGGCTAGTACAATGGAAGCTCAGGTATAATTCTTACAAGTTTTTCAATTTTTTTTCCTGTTTTATCCAAGAAAATTCTTAGCATTATGAACATTTCCAGGAAGGTGTAGCTATTGAAATAGCTGAAGCAGTTGTCGGGGCATTGAAAGGTGAGCTAGCCGCCACTGCTGTGAATGCCCCCATGGTTCCTGCTGAGGTAATTACTTGTCATAAGATTTCTATTCTATTCTAAAGCCTGTGTTCTATGGATAGTAATTAATTTTGTTTGTTCTGACAGGTTTTATCTGAGCTAGCTCCTTATGTTGTCCTGGCCGAGAAGCTTGGTAGATTGGCTGTTCAACTAGTCGCAGGAGGCAGTGGTATCAAGGGTGTCAAGGTGGTGTACACTTCAGCTCGAGACCCAGATGACTTGGACACTAGGATTCTCCGAGCAATGGTCACAAAAGGCATCATAGAGCCAATCTCCAGTGTGTTTGTCAACCTTGTTAATGCTGACTATACTGCAAAGCAAAGAGGCCTTCGTATCAGTGAGGAGCGTATCTTCCATGATGGATCCCCCGAGATCCCATTAGACTCTATCCAGGTCCACCTAACAAATGTGGAGTCCAAATTTGCCGGTGCCATATCTGATTCTGGTGACATCAGAGTCGAGGGGAGGGTGAAGGATGGTATACCACATCTCACTCTTGTCGGGTCTTTCGCTGTGGATGTGAGCCTTGAAGGTAACATAATACTATGCAGGCAAGTTGATCAGCCAGGTATGATTGGCCGTGTCGGGAATATTCTCGCGGAACAGAATGTGAATATCAGTTTCATGAGTGTTGGTAGGACTATTCCAAAGAAGCAAGCAATTATGGCCATTGGTGTTGATGAAGAGCCTGACAAGGAAGCTCTCAAGAAGATTGGCGATATACCGGCAATTGAAGAGTTTGTCTTCCTTAAGCTATAGATGCGGCAATTGTCTCTTTTCCATCTTTTGGCATCCATTTTTGTTCTCATAGAGCAAGTTAAAATAAATGTCTGTTTGGAGGCATACACTTGCATTGATAGGAAGTGCTGTAGGTCTCTGTTTTTAATTTTAGTGTTAAACTATTGTTTCCATTGATTCTTATGGAATGTAGTGTATCTGCTGTTTGAAAACCTTGTTATCAAAATCAGTCTTATTTTCCTTTTCTGCCTGTTGATAAATTAAATGGCTTTTCGAAGCAATTTCTCCTTTTTCAGTCTTATTTCTCAAATCTTCACATGGGTTTTATAATTTGCAATTCTACTTATCAGTTTCTCATGCCATAAGACTCTTGAAGGTCGAATAAGAGGATTCATGAAATAAAGGTCAATAAAGGTAGACTCTTGAAGGTTGAATAAGAGGATTCATGAAACAAAGGTCAATAAAGGTTTCTTGAAGGTTGAATAAGAGGATTCATGAAATAATTATTCTATGATTTAAGGTTTTGTGTGTGTGTGTGTGCGCGCGCGCGCGCGCGTGTGTGTGTGTGTGTGTGTGTGTGTGTGTGTGTGTGGGGTGTTAGTGGAGAGGAGATGGTCTAGCCCAGGCCATTCCGACCACGGGCCTGTCGCAGGCATGGAGCCGGGAGATAGAGAGTTGGAGCACGCAGATGGCAGCCACGAGGAGTGGGTCGCAACTCGGGAGAGGCCTATTGAGCGCGCGCAACCTATGCTTCCGCTATGGAGAGAGAGACCACAGGGCAAGAGATTGCAGGAATCCAATCACCTGCTTCCGATATCGGGGAGTGGGACACCGGTCCTTTAACTGCCTTAGAAGGAATGACGGTGGTCCGGACCAAAACAAACCGGATATCGCAAAACAAGGGAGGCAGGGGAAAGGAGCACCGGGGCAGGCGGAAGAACGTGCGAAGACTGACAAGGAGGGACGTCGAGAGCAGGGGCCAGGAATGATGAAGGCTGGGAGCATACCGGCAATGGTCAAAGTAACTATTCCAGAGTTAACCGAGGGTGCTGTGGAGATACTCAGATCGGTGGTGATAGCAGAAGTCCTTAAAGAAACAGGGGACTCGGTGGTACCAGAAGATATCAAAGCATGCTTGACAAGAGTATGGGGGCATGGCCAGGGCAGATTGTCTGTTCGGTGAGTGGGTGCTTCTTACTAGAGTGCCCGTCGCTGGCCTGGAAGGAAGCTGTGCTCAAGTGGGGAGAGATGGAAGTTGAAGGGGCGAAACTGAGAATTAGAGAGTGGACGAAGGAAGATTGGGAGGGGTCGGAGTTAGTAGGGAAAGGGAGAAAGATGAACCTCAGATTGGCAGATGTCCCGTTTTGTTGCCGGAGGTGGGAAGGACTACTATAAGGAGTCTCGGTGTTGGGGAACCTATTGGGGTAGGTGGAGTGTGAGGGACTGGAAAGATATGCCCGAACAGTTACTATTGAAGTGTGGATTAAGGAGGGAGTGACAGTGCCGTAGGGGTGGTGGTGGGTGGTGCGAGGGAGAAGCTTTGGGTGTCATTTGAAGTTATAGATGACAACTCAAGGAAGGCAGGGACCCAGAGGGAACCCGACCATACCACGCTGGAGAGGGGAGCACCAGAGAGGATAAAAGCTCCAGTGAGGAGTACGAGGAAGGAGGCGGGGGGCCAATGCACATCACATTAGACATGGTCACTCAACAAGGGTTGGGGAGCATGCAAACTCAAGCACCTCGAAAGGTACAGGGAAACGTAGTGAGAAGCAGCCAGATGTGCAACCCCTGGGAAACAATATTGTAGGGGTGATGCGGTGTGAGGGGATGGCGGAAAGTGAGCCCCTGGAGAAGGAAACCGGGAAACGCTGCGGAAGTACGTCTCTGTATGACATGGATGAAAGGGTGAACGTAGGCTCTGAGAACATCATACTAGTAGAACCTACAAAACCTAACATCGAAGACAAAAGACCCGCTATGGATATCCGGGATTCAAACGAAGCGGAAGACGGGAGGGGAAAAGGCTCATGGCACGAGAGCCTTCCTACGACTTAGATGAACCAACGGACCCAAGGTGATCAGCAGGACAACCAAACCACCGCAGCGACTAGAGTTTGGAGTACCTGGGACACTACTGTCGAGGTAGGGGTAGAACAGACGCAGGGCTTCTCATCATGGCCAGCTGAGGAGGTGGTGAAGCTATGCACATCATCTGGCATTACTCTGGGGAAGGAGAAAGAAGGACCAGTGAAGCTGGTGGAGCTGCTTCGACGTATAGAGAAGGCACGGTCGAGCGGAGGGGAAGGGATGCAACAATAGTGATGATCATTACATCATGGAACTTAAGAGGGTTAGGAGGCCCGGAGAAGAGGATGGTGATCCAAGGGCTGATCCAAATGTATCAAGTGGACGTATTTATCATACAGGAGACCAAAATGAAGGCATACCCCGCGAATGTGCTGAGAGCGCTGGGCAGGTCGCAGATTAAAGGGTGGAGAGGCTTACCGTCAACAGGGATGGCGGGTGGCCTCCTAATCGGCTGGAACACAAAGAAGCTGCAATTAGTGGACACAAGGGAGGAACGATATTGTCTAGCTACACTGTTCGAAGACACGAGGTTGAAGAAGCAGTGGATGCTCCTTAACGTATACGCGCCACATATGAGGATTGAAGTCAGAGAGTTTTAGGGGGAAGCTGCGGACATGGCGGCGGCCTGGGGATTGCCCTGGGTCTTGGCGGATGACCTTAATGCAACAATAGATCAAGATGAGAGGGAGGGTTGCGTTGGAAGCCGATGGGCAATGGAAGAGCGGAGACAAGCCGTGGATAGACTTCAGCTGCGGGACATGCAAATGGTGGGAAGGAGGTTCACCTAGGCCAGTGGGAAGTAACAACCAACATTTGCGAGACTGGACCGTTTTTGAGTCTCTGGGCCCTGGGAAGACCTGTTCCCTAAGGCGTGGGTCAAAGCATGGCCACAGATGGAATCCGACCACGTTCCGATTGCACTAAACATAGGGTCAAAGGAGGGGAGACGTCAAAACTTCAAAGTGGAGCATTGTTGGTTCGTGGAGTAGGAGTTTGTTAATAATCTGGCAATATGGTGGGCAAGCCAGCCAAATGGGACTTGACACGCAAGTATAATAGAGCTCGGCAAACAAATGATGAAGTGGAGCCAGAAAAGGTGGCAAGCAAGCATAGTACCAAACGGTCCATGAGTTGGATGCGTAGAGCGAAAGGGGAGGGCTTTCAATAAAGAAGGAAACTCAGCTGCAGAAGGCTAGGGAGGAGCTACGAAAGGTGCAACAACAAGTGGAGAGTATATGGGTGCAACGTGCTAGGGACAGATAGATACGAGAAGGCGATGCAAACACGGCTTATTTTCACAAACTGACAAATGGGAGGCGCCAACAAAGTACCATAACTTCACTGCAGTACGGGGAAAGGATAGTAGGTGATCAGAGAGCGATCAAAAGGCAGGCACATGCATACTTCCAAAAGTCCTTTGCTGAAGGGGAGGAGCAGGAGGTAGGGGTGAACTGGACTAGACTGCTGAGGGGGTGCTCAAGTGTTCAAAACCCAGAGGAGCTCGAGCGGTTATTCTCTATTGAAGAGGTTAAGGTGGCATTCTGGCAACAAGGAGAGCAAAAGTCACCGGGCTCGGATGGACTCTCAGTGGGGTTCTTCTGACGATTCTGGCAATTTGTTAGGCCGTACATGTGCACATTATTCTGGAACTTACAAAGAGGGGTGGTGCCGTTCTCCCAGATAAATGAGGCGTTCATCACACTCGTACCTAAGATGGAGGGTGCCACAAGAATGGAGGAATTTTGGCCTATTAGCTTACTTAACATTAAATACAAAGCATTTGCCAGGTGCCTCGTCAACTGCCTGAAGCCGATGATGTGTTCTCTTGTGGAGGAATCTCAAACGGCGTTCGTACTGGGGCGGTGGATGATGGAGAGTGTGGCACTCGTACAGGAAGCTATCCACACATGTACGTCGGAGGGATGAGAAGCACTAATACTCAAACTAGATATTGAGAAGGCATACGACGGCGTGAGATGGAGCTTCCTAGTGGACGTACTGCGCGCGAGGGTGTTCAACGAGGTGTGGATCCATTGGATCAAGGGAATGGTGGACTCTTCTGCGCTACAGGTTATGGTGAATGGATGCCCATCAGGGGTGTTCCGCAGGGGGAGGGGCTTGCTTTAGGTCGACCCACTCTCCCCGTATTTGTTTATACTGGTCATGGACATGTGGAAGCGAATACTGGCATGTGCTCGACAAGTTGGTCGGGTAATGGGGATCCAGTGCAAAACAGGGAGGGGAAAAGAGTTGTTGTCCACTCAATTCGCTGATGATAGCCTGATCATCTGTAGGTTTGACAGGAGGTTTGCAATGGCGATTAAGTGTCTGTTGTTCGCATTCAAGTTAATATCAGGGCTTCGGCTAAACCTGAAGAAGAGCGCAGTATTTACTATAGGGGTGGAGTCGGACCGGGAAATCTCACTAGCGAAGGAGTTTGGGTGCGGGGTAGGAAAGTTTCCACTGAAATATATGGGCCTGCATATTGGTGTAGCAAGGCCGATTAGAGGGGACTGGGACGGGTTGCTGGCCAAGGCTTGGGCTCGCCTGGTACAATGGAAGGGACTGCACCTTTCCTTGTGAGGGCGGTGGATCCTGACGAACTCTTTACTCACGGCGTACATCAACCACTTCCTGGCATTTTTTGTAGCTCCAAAGTGGGTGATCAATGAGGTAGACTAGCTAAGAGCGGCATTTCTGTGGAGAGGAGGTAAGGATAGTGGGATGAACTTGATGGATTGGAGGAACGTATGTAGACCTAAGGAGTTTGGGGGAATGGGATTACTGGACATGCAAATATTTAACCAGAGCATGCTGGCCAAGTGGCGGGCTAGAATGCATGATGGAAGCAACTCACAATGGGTGACCTTTGTATCAGGGAAATATTATCACCGGTGGCCGTTTTGGGACCGGTCAAGGGGGAACGCGAGGTGCTGCTCCCACTTCTGGAAGGGCTTATTGATGGTGGGCGACATATATCTCAGAGGAACCACGATACAGCTGGGAAATGGAAGGGCGGGAGACACAGAGATGAGACTAACTTATCCTGAATCATTCAAGCAATGTGTTAATGTTAGAGTTAATGTGCTATTAGAAGTGTTGACTAGCCAAAGTTGACTAGTCTATGTTTGTAATTTATTGTTTCTTTTTTTCAAAAGTTCTGCAGGTTGTCTTATCAGGAAAAAGTAGATCAAAAAAGTTATATGTGTAGAAGAGAAAAAGTAGCTGAATTTTCAGTCTTGTATAAACTCCATCTGAAGCTCCCCTACATCTTATGTAGTTAAAAAAAATATTGTTGAATGAAATGAAGCTATAGGCAATGTTGATGCTCTGTTAAATTGCTGCTGGAATTTTTTGCTTTGCAGTAGTTATGGTTCTCCTTCATTAAATCACATGCTGTCCTTATTCAAGATAAACACCAATTGCATAAGGAGGTGGCTGCATCTTCTTCAAGGAAGGATCTTGTCATCTTTGTTTCAATTTTCCTACAGATCTGGTATCAAAGCCGGTTGATCTCATCTCTATCATCAACTGATTTGCAAAAGAGTTCAAATGGTAAGCCAAAACAGTAACAGTCCTCCAGTTCCTATATTTTTTTGGAGAACACTTTGGTCATTGGTGTGTTAAGATGAAAACCTTATTTAGAGCTCAAGACTTGTGGGAATATATTGAGGAAGGCTATGATGAACCTCCATCTACCACAAATCTCAGTAATCAAGAACTTAAAGCACTCAAAGATCATAGAAGGAAGGATGCCAAGGCTCTTTCATACATTCAACAAGGTTGAGTACAAATATTTTTTCAAGGATCATGGGAGCAAATCAAGCCAAGGAAGCATGGAAAATTTTACAAAAAGAGTTCCAAGGGAATCTCAAAGTGAAAAATGTTACTCTTCAGACATTAAGAAGAGAGCTTGCAAATTTGAAGATGGGTGAAGCAGAAAATGTGCAAGATTACTACACAAAGATCATCAAAGTAGTGAATGAAATGAAAGCTTTTGGTGAGGAAATTAAAGACAACAAAGTTGTTGAGAAAATTCTTGTTAGTTTGCCTCCAAAGTTTGATTCTATGGTGTCGATAATTGAGGAAACCAAGGATATCTCATCCATGAATGTTCAAGAGTTGATGGGTTCCTTGATTGCTCATGAAAGAAGAATTGCTAGGCATGCTGAAAAATCAGTTGAAAGTGCTTTTCAAACAAAGTTAAATGTCAGCCCCAAGGATAATGAAGGTGGAGAATCAAGTAGAGGTGGAAGATATGGCCGTAGAAGAGGAAGGGAAGAAATTTCAGAGGTAGAGGCAGAAATACTTCTCCAAGAACATTTACTACAAAAAATTTCAGATCTTGCAACTTTTGTGGCAAGGACAATCACCTTGAGAAGGATTGTTGGCATAAGGGTAAGCCTAAATGCAACCATTGCAAAAGACTTGGCCATATTGAGAAGTATTGTCGACTCAAGGGCAATCAACAAGCACATTTTTCAAAAGAGGAGAAAGGTGGTGAAGGAAATTTTTTTTTGCTTGTCACATGGCAATCGAAACCAATGAAGATGTATGGTTTCTTGATAGTGGTTGTAGCAACCATATGACAAAGAAGAGATCTATCTTTGTTGACTTGGATGAGTCTATAAATACTCAAGTCAAGATGGGAAATGGAGGCATTGTACAAGCACAAGGAAGGGGTACAATTGGAGTTCAAACTAAGAAAGGCGCAAGATTGATTAATGATGTCTTGTTAGTCCCTGATTTAGACCAGAATTTACTAAGTCTTGGACAGCTACTTGAGCATAGGTACGCATTGAACTTTGACAATAATCAATGCTCTATCTATGATAAAAAAGATGGTGGATAGCTGATTGTAAAAATCAAAATGGAGGCAAACCGAAGTTTCCCAATTAATTTCAACTATGGTGGAAATCAAGCATTGAAGGCTCATGTTGATGAAGATTCATGGGTATGGCATAAAAGGCTTGGGCATTTAAATTTTCGCAGTCTCAAATTACTTCAACAAAATGGGATGGCTTATGGATTACCAAGAATTGAAGATACTCATGAAGCTTGTGAAGGTTGTGCACTTGGAAAGCAAGATCGGCAACCATTTCCTAAAGGAGTTGCTTGGAGATCCAAGAAGATGCTAGAGCTGATCCATACAGATGTGTGTGGGCCTATGAAGACAGTTTCTCATTGAGGTAATAAGTATTTCATCCTTTTCATTGATGACTTCAGAAGAATGACTTGGGTCTACTTTATGAAAGAAAAATCCCAAGTGTTTTCAATTTTCAAAAAATTCAAGAGCTTTGTTGAGAAACAAAGTGGGCACTACATCAAAATTTTGAGAAGTGATCGTGGCAAGGAGTATACTTCAAATGCATTCCAAGAATTTTGTGAAGATGAAGGCATGGAAAGACAATTGACCATTGGCTATACACCACAACAAAATGGTGTATCCGAGAGGAAGAACCAAACGGTGATGGAGATGGCAAAATGCATGTTTCATGATAAAATCATACCTCACATTTTTTGGGCTGAAGTTGTGTATACGACAGTGTATTTAATCAATAGAAGCCCTACAAATGCCGTGTGGAATCAAACTCCAATTGAAGCATGGAATGGAAGAAAACCATAAGTGAAGCATTTGAAGGTGTTTGGAATCATTTGCTATGCTCAAATTCCAAAAATGAAAAGGTACAAGCTTGATGAAGTAAGTGAAAAATGCATTTTTGTTGGCTATAGCTCACAATCTAAAGGCTATAGATTGTTTAATTTGAAGACTAACAAAATGTTCATAAGTCGTGATGTGGTGTTTGATGAAAGTGCTACTTGGAATTGGAAAGGAAAAGAAGTAGATGAGCATGTGGTTGTGCATCATGAAGAAAGTGAAAATTCAGCAAATAAAGAAGAAATGGAGGAAGATTTATCACCAACAAGTAATGCACCTTCATTTCCAAGTTCAAGTACCAATGGCTCAACCTCAACTCCAAGGAGAATGAAGATTTTGAATGATGTGTATGCTAGATGTAATTTCTGCATCCTTGAACCTGAAAATTTTGAAGAAGCAAATCAAGATAAAGATTGGAGAAAAGCCATGGATGAAGAGATTCAAGCCATTGAGAAAAACAAGACATGGAAGCTAGTAGAGAAGCCTAAAAACAAGGAGGTCATTGGAGTGAAGTGGATTTACAAATTAAAGCTGAAATTAGATGGATCTATCCAGAAAAAGAAGGCAAGATTAGTTGCTAAAGGCTACTCACAACAGCCCGGTATCGACTACAATGAAACATTTGCGCCGGTTGCAAGACTTGATACCGTTAAAGCCATAATTGTCATTACTGCCCAAAAAGGCTGGAATTTACATCTACTAGATGTTAAATCTGCCTTTTTGAATGGAGAATTGAAGGAGGAGGTGTATGTCCATCAACCTCAAGGTTTTGTCAAAGAAGATGAAGAAGACAAGGTGTATAAACTAAGAAAAGCCTTGTATGGATTGAAGCAAGCACTAAGGGCTTGGTATAGCCAAATTGATTCATACTTCAAGAAACAAGGATTTGAAAAAACCAAAAATGAAGCAACTTTATATGTGAATGCTCAAGATACATCAAAAATTCTCATAGTTGCACTATATGTTGATGACTTGGTCTACACTAGTAACAATGAGAAGATGATGGTTGATTTCAAGAAGGATATGATGAGAAAATATGACATGAATGATATGGGTATGCTACATCATTTTCTTGGCATGGAGATTCATCAACAAGATGATGGAGTTTTTATTTGCCAAAGAAGGTATGCTAAAAATATACTTGCTAAGTTTGGCATACTAGATTGCAAATTAGTGGGTACACCACTTGTGGTTAATGAAAGGCTTGTTAAGGAAGATTTAGAAAAGAAGATTGATGCACATTATATAGAAGTTTGGTGGGAAATTTGTGGTATCTTACAACTACAAGGCCAGATATTATGTTTGATTCAAGTTTGTTGTCAAGATTTATACATAATCCTAGCCAATTACACCTTGGAGCTGCAAAAAGGGTGCTGAGATACATCAAAGGAACAGTCAACTATGGAATTAAATACAACAAAGGTGTTGATGCAAAGTTAATTGGATATTGTGATAGTGATTGGGGTGGCTACATTCATGACATGAAGAACACCTCAGGCTACGGTTTTTCATTGGGCTCTGGAGTGTTTTCTTGGGCATCCAAGAAGCAACAAAGTGTTGCACAATCTACAGCAGAATCAGAATATATGTCAGCTGGTTTGGCAACTTCACAAGTCATTTGGCTAAGGAAAATTCTTGAAGACATTGGTGAGAAGCAGAATGAAGCTACTACATTGTTTTGTGTAACAAATCAGCAATTGATATGGCAAGAAATCTAGTTTATCACAGCAGAACCCGTCATATTGCAATTAAGCACCATTTCATTCGAGATGAAATTGAAAATGGTGAGATTGATTTACAGTTCTGTAGAAGTGAAGAACAAATGGCTGATATCCTTACAAAGGCACTTCCAAGAGACAAGTTCATCTATTTCAGAGAAATGCTGGGAGTTCAAGGATAGCACATTAAGGGGGGAATTATGTTAGAGTTAATGTGCTATTAGAAGGGTTGACTATGCATAGTTGACTAGTCTGTTTGTAATTTATTGTTTCTTTTTTTCAAAAGTTCTGCAGGTTGTCTTATCAGGAAAAAATAGATCAAAAAAGCTACATGTGTAGAAGAGAAAAAGTAGCTGAATTTTCAAGTCTTGTATGAACTTCATCTGAAGCTCCCCTACATCTTATGTAGTTAAAAAAAAAATATTATTGAATGGAATGAAGCTATGGGCAATGTTGATGCTCTGTTAAATTGCTGCTGAAATTTTCTGCTCTGCAGTAGTTCTAATTCTCCTTCATCAAATCACTTGCTGTCCTTATTCAAGATAAACACCAATTGCATAAGGAGGTGGCTGCATCTTCTTCAAGTAAGGATCTTGTCATCTTTGTTTCAATTTTCCTACAGTTAACCCCCATAGGCGAGTATGGGACTGTATTTTTTCGGTGTAAGACGGAGTTAGGTGGGTATCCCAAGTGAGACATGATGCAACAGGCCAAGCGGAGATGGAGGCGGAACAAATCATGGCAGAGCTAGAGGAGGTGAGGGTAGAACGTAGGGCGAATAGGAGACTGTGGAGGTTCACCTCCTCCGACGAGTTCTCGGTGAGAATCTTGTACATCTTCCTCATAGACGGGGGAGTTAGGTCACAGCTGTATGAAGCCTTCTGGGTGGTCCGGGTGCCATTGAAGCTTAAGTTGTTCACCTGGCTAGTGGTAAGGGACAAGATGCTCACAAAGTTGAACCTGCTCAAAAGGAAATGGGCGGACTTAGATGTTAGATGCCCGATGTGTGGAATGGCACAAGAGGAGGTCAACCATCTATTCCTATAATGTAGGTATGCTTAGACTATTGGAGAGAAAACCAAAGAACCCCTTTTTCTGTCGATGCTGCAGAGCTTCAAAATAGGGATACCAAAACAGCAGCTGCTCTACAGGGCTGCTATCATTCAACTTAAAACATACAAACTGACAAACCATACAAACTGACTAACCATAGACTAAACTTACTGACTAAACCAACTCATACAAACATACAAGCAGACTAACCCAAAAGACAACTGTAAAGCAACTCTATATAATAACAAGTTTATATTTCAATGCCCCTCCTTAAACTTGTATTCTTGTAACTCCAAGATGAGCTCTTAATTTGCAGAAATCTTCAAACTTCACAGTTTTAGTAAAAATGTCTGCAACCTGCTCTTGAGTTTTCACATGCTTCAATTGAACCTCACATTTTCCAATGCTTTCTCTTATAAAATGAAACCTTGTATCTATGTGTTTGCTCCTTTCATGAAACAATGGATTTTTCCCCAATGCAATAGCAGATTTGTTGTAAATAAAAATCTCAGTAGTACCAATTTGAGAACAATTCAACATCTCCAATAATCTCCTTAACCAAACAAATTTTGACAGTATTACAAGAAGCAAAGCAGCCTACATATTCAAATTCTTCACAGTTGAGAGAGTCACAATTGATTGCTTCTTAGAATTCCAAGTGAAAATCAGATACCTATGTAAAACACAATACCTGTGATGCTTTTTCGATCATCAATGTCTCCTTCCTAATCACTATTACTATAACCAAACAATCTGAAATCGTTTGCAGCTTCATAAAACAGCCCATAATCCATGGTTCCTTTAACATACCGAAGAATCCTTTTTGTTGCCTTTATGTGTGTCAAAGTAGGAGCTTCCATATATCTGCTAATAAGACCAACTCCATACAATATATTCGGTCGGGTACAAGTTAAAAATCTCAAACTCCCAACAGGTCTTCTAAATAGAGTTGAATTTACATGTTCAGCTGCATCGAATTTGGAGAGTTTTGTTCCACATTCCACTGGAGTATTAACTGGTTTACATTGCTCCATGTGAAACTCTTTCAAAAAAAATTCAGCATATGTCCTTTGAGAAACATAAATGCCTTCATCAGCTTGTTTCACCTCAATTCCAAGATAGTAAGTCATAAGCCCCAAATCTGTCATTTCAAATTCTTCAGCCACTTTCTTCTTAAATTCTTCAATCATCCTTTGATTGCTTCTTGTAAATATTGGATCATCCACATACAAGCAAACAAACATTACCTCTCCATTTTCAGTTTTCTTAGCATATAGGCCATGCTCTTGAGGACACTTTGAGAACCCATTTTTCAGGAAATATTCATCAATACGAGTGTACCAAGCTCTTGGAGCTTGCTTGAGCCCATATAGAGCTTTCTTCAACTTCAACACTTTATCTTCCTGCCCTTCAACTACATAGTCCAAAGGTTGTTCAACATACACATCTGTTTCTAGATAGCCATTCAAAAACGCTGATTTGACGTCCATTTGAAAAATTCTCCAACTTTTGTGAGCTGGCATTGCAAAAACCAATCGAATGGTCTCCAGGTGAGCTACAGGAGCAAAGACTTCATCATAGTCAATTCCTTCCTGTTGACTAAAGCCCCTTGCAACGAGTCAAGCCTTGTGTTTTTCAACCTCTCCTTGGACAATTTTCTTGATTTTGAAGATCCACTTCACACTGACAGCTTGTTTTCCTTTTGGAAGATTCACCAACTCCCATATCATTCTTTTCAATAGCTTTTATCTATCATGAATTACTTCTTCAAAATAATTGATTCTAAATCTGTATATAAACAAAACAATGTTGAATCATATTTTGTTTCTGCATAAATCTCTACCAAACTTTTCATGCGGTGCGGATTTTCGGAGGAGCTTTGAGGAGTAACATTTTCAAGAATTGTTGTCGAATTGCGAGGAGTTTAGGGCACAACATCATCAGTAACAACCTAATTATCAACAAAATCATCAAACAGGGGAAGAAAATTATAATTCTCATCCTGTATATTCCAATCCCAAGTGCCATCTTCATCAAATTCGCTCCGCTAACAACAAGTGTTCCCTTTTTTGGATTATATAACTTGTAATCGGCTTTTCAATGTGCATCATACCCAACAAACACCAGCTTCTTACTTTTGTCATCTAATTTAGCTCTTGATTCATCTGGAACATGGACATAAGCTAGGCTGCCAAACACTCTTAAGTGTGAAATATTTGGCTTTTTTTCACTCCATGCCTCTTGAGGTGTAATTTTTTGCAAGCCTTTTGTTGGACAACGATTGCATAAATAAACAGCACATGCCACCGCTTCAGCCCAAAAATCTTTTGGCATTTGTTTGCTTTTCAACATACTACGAACCAAGTTCAAAATAGTCCTATCTTTCCGCTCCACAACGCCATTTTGTTGAGGTGATCGTGGAACAGTCAACGGACAATGAATGCCAAGACATTCACAGAACCTATTGAATTCATTAGAAGTGAACTCCCCTCCTCGATCAATTCTCATTGCTTTAATCTTTAAACAAGTATCATTTTCAACATTGGCCTTGAATCTTCGAAATACTCCAAATGCCTATGATTTTTCTTTCAAAAAATAAACCCATGTTTTGCGGCTGTAGTCATCAATAAACAACAAAAAATATCTCTTCTTACCAAAAGAGACTAGTTTTATGGGCCCATATATATCTTCATGCACTAACTGAAGCGGTTCTGTTGCTCTATTTTGAGACTCCTTTTGAAAACTCTTCCGAAATTGCTTGCCAAAAATACAACCTTAACAAAGTTGGTTCGGATGATTTATGAAAGGCAAACCTCTCACCATCTTCTCTTTGGATAACAACTTCAAATCTCCAAAGTTAAGATGACCAAAACACAGATGCCAAAGCCAAGAAGAATCAGCTGATGAAACTTTCAAGCATCTTCCACAATCTGCATTGATGTTGAGTTTAAACATTCTATTTCTTGACATTGGAACTTTTGCAATCAGTCTTCCCCTTTTATCTCTCATGATCAGCTCATAGTTCTTCATAGCAATTTCATATCCTTTCTCTAACAGTTGTCCCACACTCAATATGTTAGACTTCAAGGCTGGAACATAGTAGACATGAGAAATAAATTCATGATCTCCATTTTTAAGTTTAACAAGAATATCACCCTTCCCCATAATTGATATTTTAGACTTATCACCAAAGGAAATGCTTCCTTTCACAAAATCATCAAGATTTGTAAATAGATTTTTGTTACCAGTCATATGGTTTCTAGCTCTTGAATAAAGATACCAAACCTCATGCTTTCTATCTTCATCCCCATTGCAAGTTAGCAACAAGTTGGATTCTTCTTCTTCTTCTTCTTCTTCTTCTTCTTCTTCAGCTTCTTAAGCTTCAACACAATTTGCCTTTTCATCCCAGCTTGAATTCACTTTGCAGTCTGTTGCAAAGTGCCCAAATTTCTGACAATTGAAACATCGACCACGGCCTCGTTGAAATCGACCACCTCTGCCATGTCCTATGAAATTCTATCACCAAGAATCTGTTCACCTTGATCAGCATAATACCCTATTCCTCTACCTCTTCCTTGACTGCCATAACTTGGAGCTCGTCCTCGGCCTCGGCCTCTACTTCTAACTGATCCTGTGCTAGATTCGCCATTGTCTTCCAAATTGAGCTTTGCTTGAAGAACTTGAACAACAGATTCTTCTCTTTTTTTGATTCTTTCTTCATGAGCTTCTAATGAACCCAAGAGTTGATCAACAGTCATGGAGTCCAAATCCTTTGACTCTTCAATTGCAACTACAACATAATCAAATTTTGGATCCAATGATCGAAGGATTTTTTTCATTTACATAACAATCTTCCATTTTCTCACCATATCTCTTTAATTAATTAACTATAACCAATACTATGTTGTAATATTCTTCAATTGATTCAAACTCCTTCATCTTGAGACATTCAAACTCTCCCCTCAAGGTTTGCAAACGGACTTTTATCACCTTATCTTTCCCTTTGAAGGAATTTTTGAGAATTTCCCATGCTTGCTTTGCATTTTCAGCATAAGAGATTTTTTCAAACATACTTTCATCTACACACATATGAATAATAGTGAGAGCTTGCTGATCCTTTTTCTTTGCCTTTTCTAAGACATCTCTTTGTACTGCAATCAAAATCTCCTCATTCTCAGGTTGTTCATATCCTTTGTCAACACTCTCCCATACATCCTGTGAGCCCAATAGAGCCTTCATACTAATACAACAGTTGTCATAATATTCTTTGGTGAGTTTTGGAAATTGAAAGGGAAACATACTGTTCATAGTTTATATCTGAGAATGACTGCCTTTGCTCTTAACACAGGAGAGAAATGGATGCAGAGAAAGGAAGAGATGAAGATTGATTCGGAACACAAAGACTTGCCTTCTTGCAATGGGGTTCTTCTTTTCGCAGCCAAAGTCGTGCTCTGCCCAAGATCAGTCAAATTCGGTGGGTTCCAGAAAACCCTAGCCCTATTCTCCTCCAATCTTCTTGGAGATGACAACAAGAACGATCCCTCGCAATTGATCGCTGCAGCTCAGCTCCGAAAGGTTGCTACCAAGAATTCCATTGCTCTGGCTGCCACCTAGCTCTGATACCACTTTATTGGAGAGAAAACCAAAGAGCCCCTTTTCTGTCGATGCTGCAGAGCTTCAAAACAGGGATACCAAAACAGCAGTTGCTCCACAGGGCTGCCATCATTCAACTTAAAACATACAAATTGACTAACCATAGACTAAACTGACTGACCAGACCAACTCATACAAACATACAAACATACAAACAGACTAACCCAAAAGACAACTGTAAAGCAACTCTATATAATAACAAGTTTATATTTCAACATAGACTGTATGGTACCTTATGGAATAGATAACTGAGATCTCGCTCCGCCCAAGCTCAGCTGAGGAGGCGTGGACATACTGGTGCCGAGACCATGTACGAGAGAAGGACAAGTCAAGATGGACCACCTTGGTGATGGTTACTTGGTGGGCTTTGGGGGAGGAATGAAACTTGAGGATATTCGAGGGGAAGATGAGGGAGATGCCAAGCATAATAGGAAGTATCATAGCTCCTGTTTTATTGGAAGTTAGAGGTTGGTGTAAACCTAGAGAGAAGAGTATTAGTGCATGGCTCGTGGGGAACAACGTTGCTGAAAGAAGGGGAACTGGGGAAGGGGAAGAGGGAATAGGTTCGGAAACCCAGGGCGTACAAGATAAGTGAGGGCAACAGCTTGCATGGACGATAATGGAAGGGAGGGGGAGGCCAAAGTATACAGGTGAGACTAAGCTAAGAGGAGGAGGGGAAGAGAGGGGGGATGGAGTCAGGGGGTAATGAAATGAATGGGCTAGGGAGGAGTCGGAGTCGAAGTTGGAGCTTGCCTATAGGTCCGGGCCCGCTTGGCGCACAGGTAAGTCCAATGTAATGTAATGAAATTAACCCGGCTAAAGAGCTGCACCGGCTTGGTGACTGGCCCAATCAGCTAGGTCCCAAATGTAACCCATTTGGCTCTCTTCTGAATGCAAAGGAAGATTCAAATCAAAAAAATTGAGAGAGAGAGAGAGAGAGAGAGGGGAAAATAAACAACATAATAGGCTCTTCATTTCATGAAATATCTTGGAGTGAGTGTTTGAACAAAAAAGATCATGAAAAACAAGAAATTATATCAGAGTTTTTTTTATTCATACATTTAAAATATCACCAACCATGTATGTAACTCTTCCAAGTTGAATCACTTATGCACAAGTCTTCCATTTTCTCCATCAATGGTGACTGATCATACACAGTCACAAACTCTTGAAACATTTCATCTCCCATGTCTTTAAAGCAATCCAACTGATGATTAATTTGATGTTCTTCACTCTTGTCATACAACAAGCCATGCATCTCATCTCCATCCATGCACAAAGAAGTGTTTCTCGAAGATGAGTAAAACCCTGAGGAGAAAGGGTTGTAGAGGCCTTGAATCCTCATAAGGAGTTGCATCCTTTCTATAGCTGAAGCACTTGGAGCTTGAGAAGATGAATCCTGTTTGAGGTATATGTTCGAAGAAAGGCAGCAGGGATGTGAAGGAGCTCTTCGGCCATCACTGAGCAGCTTTTTCTTCAACCTTGTGTTCCAGTAGTTCTTAATATCATTGTCTGTTCTTCCTGGCAGTTGAGCTGCTATTATAGACCACCTATAATGCATGCATGATCATGATCATTAAACACACAATTAATGCTTAATATCACAATGTGTGTGTGTGTGTGTGTGTGTGTGTACCTGCTTCCAATGTTCAAGTAGAGGCTGCAAATGATATGATCTTCTTCTGCTGTGAATCCTCCATGCTTGATGTTTGGTCTCAAGTAGTTTAGCCATCTTAGTCTGCAACTCTTCCCACATCTCTTCAACCCTGCAATACCATGCAAGGAAAAAGATTAATAATCCTCTTCATCCCTGCAAATCTCTCTCTCATGACAGTATATTATAACTACACAACCAATTAAGGAGAAAAGAAACAAGAAAAAGAAGTCAGTACGTACCAATCTTATGAGGAAGAGCAATCCAATTCCTTACAGTGCCATGCTCTTCTATGTAAGCCTTCAGCTTTGCATCCTCCTCAGGGGACCATGGCCCTTTCTTCACATTAGCCTTGTCACAACATGGTGATCTACCCATCTCTCTCTTTAATTAGATCTATCTAATAATTAAGAAGTGAAGGTGGCAGCAGAGAGATTTATAGGTTAAGTTGTGAGACAAAGACTGCTCGATCCTCAAGTTCAACACAAGTCTAGGTTGTTTGCTCTCTCTCTAATTACTTTTGAATCAAAGTTATTCTCTCTTTCTCCAAAAGAAATCTCATACATGACAAAGTCCAACTTGATATGTTAATTTATGTATGAGTGCTTGAGCTACACAAGCTAGCTAGCCTCAACTTCACATCACTGCTTGACTTACGTACATTAATAACCATGACTAGTTCCAACTGCTCTATTATTATGATGATTATGTACATTGTTTAATTTATATATTGAAGATCATTTGATTGGTTTTCCACTTTGAATTTCCTCGTCAAAAGCACGTTTATATTGGAAACATGCATTTCATTCCTTTCATTGTAAACTAAATGTATGATGACCCAAATTAGCAAAGAGGAAAAGTGTTGGGATGTAAAACAATAGCATTCTTAGCCGTTTGAAGAATGAACACGCTTAAATGTAGAGGGGCCCACCATTTAAATACCTAAGTTGCTTGGGTTTTATAAGTGGTATTCCCTCATATTAAAAATTTTATCACAGATCGAGCTTTTGCAGTCGCTTAACCGCGACAAGTAATCCCAAGCGCAAACCGACGCTCTGAATAAGACCAAGCCGCACGGCCCGCCTAACTAGCCAAAAAAAACAAAACAAAAAAAAAACAAGTTACAACCTGCTCACAAAAACAAAACAAAGAGCCCAAATAACTTGAGCTGAGGATGCCGGGACAGAAACAATAATAGTGCACATCGGGAGTTTGAAAAAATGTGAACATGCTTAAATAAAAAGGGGGCCCACCATAAAATACCTAAGTGCTTGAGTTTTATAAGTGGTGGTTACCTTCATATTAAAATTCTTATAAAAAAAAACATCTGTCTATAACTCTTTTGGACAGACAAAAGTACTCATGCATGTTTTCCTGAACTGATCAAGTCCAAGGGAGGGGGCAGAAAAATCAAACCAAATGAGAAAAATGAAACTTTGAATTGAACTTGTTTTTCTTGTTGGGGGTCCATGACAATGGACACCCACTAACAAAAAAAAAAATAGACAAAAAACATGGTAGATTAGTCCACACTCATGTAAAAGAATGAATTAATTAAGTAAAGTATGATGACTTTAGACATTATCATTTAAGAAATCGGAAGGAAAAGGGATGGACGTTGTGGGTTATCTTCTATATGTCCTCACTTGTCCTTGGAATCTCATGGCATTTGCACATTGTCACCATTCATGACCAACTTTTCAATGTGAAATATGAACATATATAGGATCTTACTAGAACTCCCAAGTGTGTTTTGTGTTTCGACAAAATAATATTAAAATAGGTAAAATCCTCGTGTTTCACTCTTCCTTCTACAGTCTTTGAATAAGTTATTTTCGTTTGAAAAATTAAGCAGCATTATATTATCCATTAATTATCTTTGAATTAATTTCAAATTGTTGTAGATAGCAAGTGGGCCAAAATAGGAAAAATGATGACGTATGAGACACATCTTGTAAGCTTTTTATCGAACAAGAGGCTTGTACATGATCCCAATCTTAACTAATAGTTAATCAAATATCTATCTATATATCTATCTATATATATATATATATATAGGGTCCGATTCAAGGGACACACTATTTTGACACACTATTTTGATATCATTGGCTTGCACAGTGATTTAACCAAATCAAACCGTATGGATGGAAAGAACATCGACAAATAAGCAAGCATGTCAATTTTCATACAATTTATGAACTTGTAGGGTTTTCATCTTAACAGGTAAAATTTTCATACAAGTTCCTAAATCAGATTTAAAATCATACGCTTGCTTATTTTTCACGCTCTTTCCATCCATACTGATTTTGATTAAAATAATCGCTGCCAACGACGTCAAAATAAAGTGTGTCCTCGAATCGACCTATATATATATATATATATATATATATATATATATATATAAGAAATCTAATTTTAATTTTTTTTTAAAAAAATCATAAAATTAGAATAAAATTTTGGAATTTTCTCACAATATTGGATTTTTTTAATTTTAAAAAATATTTATCTATAAATAATGATGTACAAATGCGAAGATTTCCCATTTCGTTGTGAAAGAAAATGGGTTGGATAATTTTAATTTTGAAAAAAATTAAAAATAAAAGATAATTAAATTGAGATTTTGAAATTTTCTCAATAATTTTAAATTTAAAATAATATAAATAATGAAACTACCAAAACAATCACTCAAATATGTTCATATGTGAAAATAAATTAGTTTTTGTTGTAATTAAATACTCGATTCCCAATCCAATCCTTTGAGACCAATGAGTCATAGAGTCAAGTGTAAGCTAGAGGGTTTTGAGTGGTGGTCTATGCTAGAGGGTTTGGGGTATTGTTGTGGAAGTCGATAAAAAGGGTTTGGGGCGTTGTTGTGGTAGTCGCTGAAAGGCCTCCACTGAGAATGGTGGATTGATGGAGCACATGTCACATAGTCAAGGGTAAGTGTCTTAAAAGAGATATGCGAGGGATTTGATAGATTTATGATTAGACATAAGCGGATGAAAAATATAGAAATTTTTTTATTGTTTATTTTTCTATTGTTTTTGAAATTTACGATTTGCACTTTGCTCAAACTTATTTAAGGTTGATTTGCCAACATTGATTTTAGGTTTGTTGAAATTGAGGCATAATTAATATATACTAGCAAATCCATTAATCAGAATTTATTTTTTAAAAATCTTGAGCAATGCCAAGGGTCATTTGCTAGTTTTAAATCTAAATGATTATTTAATCTCTGGAATTTATTATCAATTTAATAATTCAAAAAAGAAAATTAACAAATTAATTATATATATATATATATATATATATATATATATAAAATAATAATAAATAAATAAATAAATAAATGAATTACTCTAATATCTTCCTCCCCTATCTTATTACTAAATCATAATTTATTCATCTATTGAAAAAAAAAATTGATTTCATTAACATATAAGTCATTGGCAGGGAGTAACAGTAAACTTACCCATGGTCCAATTGTCCATGATTTCATAACATCTATCTGGTACAGGTAAGTAGTGTGATAAAGAGAAGTTTCCATGGACCCAAGAGAACATGGCCATTGTTGTCAGATGTTTGACTTTTTGTATACTTCCTTGACTTTAGGAACAGAAACAATTTTCTCCAGACAATGAGAGATCAATAAGGCCAGTCAGAAACGTGGAGTTAATAACAAGGATATGACCAGTCAGCTTGCAAAGGTGACTCGATGGAGTAGAGGAACCACTAACCAAAACAATATCTAATTTACAACTTGGTCAATGGACTCTCCCTTTGGAATGAAATAGAATAATTTTGAGTTCATATACAAAACTAGGGTTTTCATGGTGGTTTGGTTGGGATTTGGGATGCTTCAAGAATATTGTTTGATTACTGAATAGCTTCTAGTAATGCAATACACCAATTTGATATCCAAATTTTATTTATTAAAAGGTAATTATGTAATTAACAATAAATATGAAAATAAAATTAAAACACTTGCATATATATATATATATATATATATATATATAAATGATATGGATATATTTGGTTGGACATGTGGCGACATCTTGAGCGCCTATCCGATTGGCTTAGATCGGACACATGGCGACATCCCGAGGCTCGAGCGCCCATCCGACTCCCCAGCTCTGACACCCCTTTTAGCTGATAAGGTGGCTGCGATGTCAAGACATAGGGAAGAGAAATGGCAGCCAAGATAAGGTGCATAAAATATCATGTCAGGAGAAAAGTACAGAAACAACGTCTCTACATAGTAACATGGGAAGGGCCGGGTGCCAAACTCGGCAAGGAATGATAAGAAGGAGAAGAGCGAAGAGGAAGGTAATTGCAATCTGATCGATTTGTACCCTCTTCCACTGACTTGATCGTCGGAGGCACAAGGCCAGCCCCAACCGATCTTTTCTCTCTACGTAGGTACTCTGGCAACTAGGAGTGACCTGTTGTTTTCTCCATCATGCTTTTCTAGAGTATATTTGCAAATTCACGAGAAACTTTTGTTTTCGGTTTTCCTTTTGTTGTATATGCTGGTAAATATACTTTACTTTCTAAAATATACTTTACCTATAATCCATTTGCCCTAAAAGCAAATATGGTTTTTCTCAATATATCTACATGGTTATGCTTTTCTACAAGAGTATATTTGCAAATTTACGAGAAACTTTTGTTTTCGGTTTTCCTTTTGTTGTATGCGCTACATATACTTTACCTTCTAAAATATTGTAATTGTTTGTATATCTTTAAAATAAAATAATTTTTTTTATTAACCACTCTAATATAAAAATAATAAAATTATATTTGATTATTAGACAGAAAAAAAAACATAACTTTAAAATTTTAAAATTATCATAAATTTTTTCATAATATTAATTTAACTTTTAAGATAGATTGAAGTTTTTTTTTGGTATAATTTCAATATTTTTATTAACGTTAGATTAAAATAATCAACTAATGCGATAATATGCAGCCGACCTTATCACTGTGCAAGTGCGGTCGCCTCATTTTAGCCCACTTGTACAGTGTTTTGAGAAAATCCAACCGTATGAATGGAAAGAACATCGAAAAATAAGCTAGCATGTCAATTTTCATACAATTTGGGAACTTGTAGGGTCTTCATCTTAAAGGGTGAAATTTTGAACCGGTAAGATTTCTATAAATTTTCACCCATTAAGATGAAAACTCTACAAGTTCTCAAATTGTATAAAAATTGACATGCTAACTTATTTTTCGATGTTCTTTCCATCCATACAGTTTGAAATCCTTAAAACACTGTACAAATGGCCAAATGGGAGGTGACCTTACTTGCACAATAATCAGGCTGGTCTTATAATATCACTCCCGTATATATATATATATATATATATATATATATATATATATATATATATTCTCGCTTTGTAAGGCCGTCCCATTTTGGCCTTGGAAGCATATTTTAAGCGATTTTCAATCAGATGAATGGAAAGAATATCGGTATAAGATGATTTTCATACGATTTGAGTAACTTGAGGTCTTCATCTTAACGGTGAAAATTTATGTAAATCCTACCGATTGTAATTTCACCCGTTAAGCATTTAACCTTACAAAGTTCCCAAATCAGTATTTAAAATCGACATAAATTTTATTTTTCACGCTCTTTCCATCCATACAATCGGATTTCAAAACACCGTGCATAAATGGGCCAATAGATAAACTACACTCAGACGATAAAAGTTCTAACCACATAGTATCACGCCCGTATATATATATATATATATATATATATATATATATATATATATAATCACTTCTCTTTTTTTTTATAGCTGGCAAGATCAACATTTTTCTGGTGTCTAGAAAAAGAATCCAAAAAAATCGTATTCATCCATGTTTCAATAGACATAAAAAATCGAGTCCAACAAAAAGATTTCAGGTGCATCTTCCAAAAAAAAATGAAAAACACCGAAGGCTGCTTGTATTGTTATCAAACTATACAGTCACACCATGAGAATTGGGTCCGAGATCGAGTGGTTGCTTGCTTGCTTGCTAACCACGTATAGAAGCCCTAGGTACAGCCGGTAGACCCAGTTCATCCTCTGCCTGCATCACATAGTTTCCGTCAGCATGGAGAATACCATTATCGGAAAGACACTAAAGAGAATGATAACTTTAAGTCGAAATCTCAGTAGCAGGAGAACATGAAGATGCATGTATGCAAAGTTCAGGCTAAAACTACTTTATGTGTAGTCAAAGCACAAATTTGATGTGGAAATCTGATTGTGCTTATTCCCTACAGTGGAGTGATTAGGGGAAATTGAAGCTTCAGAAACAGTTTAGTCCTAAAAGTTCTCACGTTTCGGGGAAACACCAATAGCAGAACTTTATCAGAATTATAGTCTCTTTTGTCTTTCTAAGAGATCAGATGCTCTTTTGAAGTATTGAAGCTTATTTGAATCATTGAAAAGGTTGAAAGCATACTTTCTGACAGAAACCTCTGAGGATAATCTAAAGTATTTCCTATTTCAAGAGCAAAGTGGAATGCGTTCAGCATTGTGGACTTTGGATTTTATCACTAAGACACAAATAAATACCTGCACAGATTGTCGGCTGGCTGGAACTGCAGACTGTCCCATCGGTGCTGCAGGAAAATTGAGTTCTGAATCTAAATCAGGTTCCTTATCTGGTTGGAGATAGGAAGGCACTGCATCAGACTCGGTCTCTGCTCCCATGTCTGCCTCCAAAGCATCAAGTTCTGCATCAAGAAACCAAAGAGAACAAATTTTGAAAAACACGTAGTAAAAAAGACAAGGTGACTATTAATTTAAATAGAAACAATACTTGGTAAGATGGAAGATAACCTATATTAAAAGGAATAATATTGCCCTAAAAGAAAAGCCAAATAACAAAAAATAGGAATTCTTTACCACCCATAAGATCTTCCTCATCAATGTCATCAGGAACATTGTAACTTCTACCGAGAGATTCCTGAATCTCTGAGCTCACATCCATCAAATCCATCATTTCATCTTGCATACTCTGTTAACATGGAATAAAAGGCCAGTCATGACTTACGAAGGCAATTTTTTCTTGAGACAACAAAATAACAATAAAAAATTAGATGGTAAAACCTTTGAGAATGAAAAAAAAAATGATATATGGGGAGAAACAAACATACATCTATGTCTTGAATCTTCACAGTTTTCATCATCCCCTTAAGTTCCTTGTTTGCAGATTTCAATGCAGTCATCTGAAAAAGCAACATTTATACAGATGACCAGGGAAATAAAACCTTGGGTCAAATAGGCAGTCTTCAAGAGAATCCAAACCACATACAGTTTGCTGAGCATCTTTGAGCCCTTCTAAGTGCAAAAAAGCTACTTGATCAAGGTTAAAGGTTTGATTATACAGCATATCTCGTTGTCCTTCATACCTGAGCAATAAGCCAAATGGAAATATTATTATCTTTGCGAAGAAGCCATATTTAACAGCAAGGTAGCAAGAAATGATAAAAACAAGTCCTGAGGAAACTCTCTGTATAAAATTTTCGTGAAAGACAATAGTATTTACCAGAACAAAAGGTAAATCCTGACAATTATCGACTCTTCTAACAACAACATTTTACTTCATTTTTTTTGTAAAGTTACTGGAAGCAGGAAATGTTCATTAAAAAAAAATGCATTTCAAACCAAACTGAATACAATAACATCAGCATGTCCCCTGCTGACTAGAGTGTCCACATATCATTAATGAAAATGATTTGTAAGATAAACAGATGTGAGAGAAAATCATAAACAATCTATTGATTAGCAAGGTATGACCCTTTGTATGAATGGTTTGACCAAGTCTTATTAAAACATGGTATCATGAACAACTTCACTTGTCATAAAATGAAAAGGTCATTGTTTCAACATCAGTAAATCTTCCTGACAAAAAGTTTTGATTGGATTTAGAGATTCCCCGGTAATAGCTACACAATTGCAACCTGTGTTTGGCATGGGGATAACCCACTTAGGGTTATCCCTAACACAATTCTCAATAAAAAGTTTTTCCCGCCAAAACACATCACTATCTTATCATTAATACATTTGGTTTAAAATTTTCCCCCAAAAAAATTAAAAAAAATTCAAAAGTTATTCCTATCCTAAGTGGGATATCCCCCAACCAAACACAGACGCAGACGGCAAATCTATTGTTCAAAAAAAAAAAAAAAACAATACCATATTAAGCAATGAAGCAAAGACGTAAAATAATTAACATGAATGTCTTGCTTGAGCTATTACTGGATATTGAATTTTCTTTTTAGATGTCAGATAATAAAGTGTTTTGAAACTAAACTTATCAAAACCAACAAGTCAATAACAATCAATGACTACATGATCAATTCTGATAAGGAGTTGAACATAAATGGAAGATCAATTCTTTATTCTCCTAAATATAGCAATTGGAAGAACATAACAAGGAGAAAGAAGACTCACATCCGTTTTTGCTTCAGAACCCTCATTGCTCTAGCCTTGAGTGCTTCTTGGGCAGGGCCAGGTCGTGCCTTCTTGATCTGCTCCCTATATCTAGCGAGCTCATTATCAAGCTTTTGAATCTTTTCATCAACACTTTCACCTCGTTTACTTATCTGTAAACCAGTTCTCCATTAGTGAAACGGGAAAAGAAGTGAACCTCCCCAACCACCAAACAAGCATCATTTCAAGGATCGACTTGTAGAATATGCAGATTAAGATTAAAGCCACATTGTAGAAAACTATTACTCCACGAAAATATTTAGCCACATACATAACTGCATGTGCATTGAAATGAAAAAGGGTGCATAGCAGTAGATGGTGGAGAATATGAATGAGGAGAAAAGAACTCATGTATGAGGATAAGAGAAAAAACATAGATCAATGATCGCCATGAGAAGTTATAACACAATTGGGTATAATGAAGCCTAGTCAAAATTGAATACAGATAGTAACCCTCAAATCATCCGAAATAACAGATAAGATAGCTTAAAATTAGATGTCTCTGAGGGCAAAAGATGGCCTGAATAGACAACATATAAAGTTTCATTCTAGGTTAAAAGTCCAAACGGAAGAGGGGTGGATAGAGAAGGAATTTTATGATCAAGAGAAAATAATTGAAATTATGGTTTAAATATATAATCCAACTCCTTGGATCAATGCTAAATAGATTCAGGATAATGATACCTTGTCACTAATCAAATATCTCTACATCCAAGCACTTATCAAATGCAAACAATCTCCTTTGCCTTCATATTTCTCCACCCTTCCCATTTTCCTCCAATTTATTTATTTATTATTTGCATTTACATCTAGTAAAATCGATTCAGTTCCACATGTATCAACAAATTTGCATTTACATCTAGTAAAATCAATTTACTTTCACATGTATCAACAAAAACAATACGCACTAAAATCAAATAAAGTTATAAACTAATGTTCCATCCATCAACACTACTACCCATGCCACAGCTCTTAAGCTTAAGAAAAAGAAGGTGCAAAGTGGCTATATTGTTTGGAATCTAACCAAGGGGAAAAAAAAATAAACTTTCCAAGTGGAATAGGTTATCCTAGTCCCTAGTTGGTTCAAAAGCACTTCACTTCCTTTTGCAGAAGGGTTACAGAATTATTGAATCTAAATCCCTCATATGGATGACGTGGCACACAAGCAGAAAGTGAAAGACCAGCTAATTCCTAAAGGAGACATCAATATGTTTTGATCGAACCGAAAATCGCCCCATGGAGGTTCCTAAAAATTACGCAGAGAAAATGAAGCAAATATCGAGTATCATTGAATTATAAATATGATCAGCGCTGATTCACACTCTCCTCCATTACAGAAACCCTAACTCCTAATTCCAATCAATCAGACTCTCAAGCTCAACCCAAAACCGCACAAATAATCGCCTTTAACCCCTAAACTAATCCAACCAAAAACAACAACCTCATGAATTAAATTAAAAATCAACAAATTCATCAAACACAAAGAAAAAACACAGAGATGGAGAAGAAGAAGGAGAAGCATACCCGATCGGTGGCATCCTGGATGGTGGGCGGTGGATCCTTGTTCTTCTTCGCCCCAAAAACCCTCTTCATCTCCTCCGATCGACTGCGAATTGGATGGCGAGATAGAGAGAATGAGATCGAGAGGAGAAGGCCGAGATCGCGACGACGCGAAACCCGCGCGGTCTGTCGCCGTGAGTTTTATTGGGACTCGGATTGAAACGTTTGTCAACCCAAATAGTTATCCTGTGACTTTGTCTAACCGCGTCACGTGTTATCAAACAACTCAACGTTAACCGTCAATAGTTTATCGTGATCATCAACATCACCAAAAGTTATCCAATAACTCAATGTTTTGATTTTTGATTATTTCCTCCAATCTAAAGAAAGAATTGCATTAGTTCTAATTCGAGTTGATGTCTTATTCTTAATTCTTGTAAGTGTAGGATTGAAGAATCTATACCAAGTGAACGCTATATATATATATATATATATGACTCCACTCCTTAGTTCTCACACGTCACTCTTGATATAGAGAATTTGAAGAGTAGAGGCCATGGAGAAAGAGACAGAGTCAAGTAGATGCATATTTGAAGTTGGTTCTAGTTCAACTACTAAGAATAAAATTCCGATGAAAAAGAAAAATACATATGTTGATCTGTTATTAGATTTGCCGTTGATAGCTCCAATAAAAAAGCCGCGCTCCATCCGAGTAGAGATTGTTGATCCTTCTAAGGAGAGGAAAAAAGTGGCAAGTGAAAGAGTAGAGATCGTTGATCCTTCTAAAGAGAGGAAAAAAGTAGCGAGTGAAAGGATGATGAAGCAGAAAAACAGATCAAAATGTCCACGAGAACGTCGGTCAGAACAATGGATTGATAAAGAGTCGATGAAAGAAATTCTTAAAGCTCCTTCTAAATGGGAGGGACCACCCCCAGACTGGTTGGCTCATGCGATAGAGAAACTTGGTGGAGTCAACTTAATGTATATGTTCGGAAAAGTGCTCACAGAAAGCGACGTTGACCCACAACAGAACCGGTTACTCCCTCCAAGAGAAGATATGAAGAAAACGGTCCTGCGATATCTATTAGAAGAAGAGAGGAAGACATTATTGAGAAATATTGTGATTGATGTAGAGGTGATTGACAGACAAGGCGCAAAATATGATATGATGATGAAATGGTACAATGATTTGAAAGCTCATAGGATTCGTGGTCCTGGTTGGAGGATATTCTTAGAAAACAATAAGCTAAAATGTTACCATCATGTAGTTTATGTTTGGGCATTTAAAGTAGAAAATGAACTTTGGTTCGCAATGGATCATGGCGTGAATCCAAAAATAGGTACTAACGTGATGGCGTGCTAGATAATTGTACATTCAAATATTATTATATATATTTTTATTTTTCTTTTTATAAAGTATTGTAACTGAACATACTAATAAAATTGGAGTGGTTGTTTTTTCAATAGTTTTTTTTCCCAAGATCTTGATACGTTTTTTTACAATATTAATAATACCATAAATTTTATTATTAGTAGTAGTGTTGTTTCTTTTTTGGCATATATACCCTTGCAAAACCTCATAATCATGAATAAATGTCCATAAAATTTGTAATTTCATACATATATACCTTTCTAAAATTAATATTCTTAAATACATGCAACAAATTCTATCATTAATGTATATAAGAAATTCAATTTCTTTTAGACGATTATATGAATACATGACCCAAATTTATTATTTTTTTAATCATTGTTTTGAAAAAGGGTGTATATGATAGCTCCACAGTTGCATGCTTGCATCCCTCCTGGAAATCTTTTGGAGGGGAACTGTTGGGATGTAAACAATAGTACCACATCGGGAGTTTGAAAGAATGTGAACATGCTTAAATAGAAAAGGGGCCCACCATAAAATACCTAAGTGCTTGGGTTTTATAAGTGGTGGTTACCCTCATATTAAAAATTCTTAACATGGTATCGAGGAGATAGTAAATTAACTTAGCAAGACAAGTAATCACAGGCCTTGATCGGTATCTACGGCAATAAGGCTGGCATACTTGTAGCCAAAAAACAAATTACAACTGGTTCACAAAAAACAAACAAAGAGCCCAGTTGAACTTGAGTGGGGATGTTGGGATGTAAACAATAGTACCACATCGGGAGTTTGAAAGAATGTGAACATGCTTAAATAGAAAAGGGGCCCACCATGAAATACCTAAGTGCTTGGATTTTATAAGTGGTGGTTACCCTCATATTAAAAATTCTTAACAGGAACAACTCACTGTGAATCAATAACTACAACCATCAATTCACAAATAGAATGAATGTAACTCAATCACGAGGATGAGGATAATAGAATAAATGGAAAGCAATTATCACTTATAAAGAACAGATCCAAAAAGGCTGGCCAAGAAGAAATTTAACATGTGAGCTTAAACAGAATTTGCAGCCTAGTCAAAAAAACAGTTTACAACAACAACTAAGCCTTAACCCCATATATGGATTCTCTGTTTTACGCCACTCAAATACGAAATAAAAATAATATAATAAATAAAAAAATAAAATAAAATAAAAAATAATAAACATAAATAAATAATAATAACAATGTATAATTTCTATTGTAGACAGGATATTAGAAGCGAACAATATCCCTACAAATAAAAGTTTAAGCTAATAAAGAAAAACCTTTTAAATTAATTTATCAAGAATCCTATATTAGAAGTCGGCTATATATAATTCTTTGTCTCCACGTAGAAATTCTCAGTAATTCTGCGCCTACCTCTACCCCTCTTCTTACCTTCTACAACTAAACTATCACATTTTCGAACCTGAAAGCATCTGGGGTCTCCAGACGCGATGTCCAAACCATCTTAAACGCTTTTCAGATTTTATCTTCAATTAGTGCTACATACACCTTCATTTGGATGTATTCATTTCTAATTGTCAAATCTTGTATTTAATTCATCCATCTTAACATCCTCATTTCGGCACATTCAAAAAACAGTTTAAAAAAACAAAAAACAAAAAAATAAGATTGGATAACAACAGCTCAGGCCACTAGCCCAAAAAATAAGCAAAATTGAAGATTTTAGCGGAGACAAAAAAAAGCCTAAGAGCAAAGAAGCATTCACCATGTTTTTTTAAAAAAAAATAATAAGAACCTGCTGGCTAATTTATCAACTTAACTGACTAAAATGACTTGGTTTCTCCAGGATATCCCCTAGTACCTCCCTACAATCCTTAAACAAAATTTCAGTTTCATTTCGTTTGCCAAGTTTGGCTAGTCTATCTGCAGCTTAGTTCATGCCTCTTGAAATTTGTTGCATGCTCCAGAACTCCGTCTCCCTCAGCATCTTCTTACAGTCCTTCACCATCTCAGAGGTTCTCCAGTTGTGGTCTTGGCTTCAGCCTTCAATGCCCTGGGAATGAATTGATTATCTGTCATTATTGTTGCTTTCGAGCTTCCTATCACTCTCAGTTGTTTGATCCCTGCTCTTAATGCTTGCAATTCACCCTGCACCTGCAAAACAGAAGCTTCCATCAGTTGTGAGTATGATGAATCCAATCCCTGCAGTTGGTGCTCCTGCTTCCCAGGCTCCATCTATATAGAGAATGTGGCTTGAATTCCTGAGTATTCATAACCATCCTTGCTTTTCTCCTACTTCCTCTATTGTGTCCTCTCTTCTTTAAAATTCTCTGGCCATCTCCTCTACTGCTCTTCTTGCAACTCTTATAGGATCAAATTGTGAACTTTGAATTGACAAAGGCATCTCAGCCGAGCGTCAAAGCGGTCGCGCTCCTCGACACCCACCCGGGTTCGAGGATGTGCTGAGGGTTTCGGTGTGTGGCGAGGATTTCCAGGCACGTGGAGGGTATAGAAACCAAATTCCCGTGCTCTGGCCTCGATCCCGCGCCGAAGCACGCCCGTGGATCTTACGAGTTCTTCTCTAGCCAGTAGGCTCTTGACGTCCAAAAAAAAAATTGTGAACCTTGAAAGATTTTGTTGCATCTTGATGTCCACAGCTGCCACAGAGCATAAGCTGTTACTGTTTTTTCCTCATCTGTTAGCTTGTATACTCCAGCTCTGCCCTGTTCAAGCCATGTTCCTTCAATCAACTGTGCAACTTCAATGTTTGGGTTTGACAGGTAGCCTAACATTTGAATTTCCCTCCACATCAATTGTGCCATCCTGCATTCATAAAATAGATGCCATAAGTTTTCATCAGTGAGTGAGCATAGGACATAAATCATGAATTTAAAAGATGCACTATATTCAAGGAAAAAGAATCTCAACTAGAAAGTAAGTTTGAAGCAACCAGACAAAGGATGCATGTGACAGAATCTCTAGCCAAACAGAATCAATAACAAACTAAGAGTAATAAAAATGTTCACTATTTCAGAAATTGTTAGAAAACAACCTTTGCAAGGAAAGTTTTTCCAGTACCAGGTTCCCCATAAAGTGTGACTTCCTTGGGAGGCCTAATACCATCTTCATATAACTCGGGGTGAGTCAAAGGAAGTTCAACTGCTTCTTTAATTTCTTGAATTTGTACATCTAAGCCACAAAAATCAGCATAAGATTCCAAAGGAGCTTTTTCGACTTTCATCACAGAGACCATGGGATCAACTTCATCTTCCAAAAGACCAACAACAGAAAGGACCTGTGACAATAAAAAATAAAATAAAATAAAAGACCTATAAATTCACTATTTTGATACTTTACTGAGAAACTTTACTTAGTTTAGTTCAAACCAGTAAATTAAAGATATTAAATACCAAATAAAAAATAATAATAGATGTGAAATACAACTGTTGTCACAATTAACAAATGAATCCAGCTGTTTCAAATAGATGCATACCAAACCATTCAGTGCAGTCAAGTAGCAAACCCAACATATCAAGCTACCTGTTGAGACAATAATATAGAAGTTACTAAAAAGAACCATCTCCAACATGTAGCCACATACTTATGTCTCATACGATAGGCACAATACTCCTACTAGAGGTTCTTCATGAGGTTTATCATGCATATACAACTAAACCACTGCATGAGAAGGGGGCCAACAGACCTTTTATACATCTCAATTCCTCTGTGCTCGGGAGGCTAACAAACAACAATATTGGAATGGAGACTATGGACTGTGCGGTCAAACCACCGCATGCACACAGGCCGTTTACTCGTCAATCTATGACCCTTAAGTGGCTAATAATCAACCTAACTGATATCCAAACATATACTTTGTGCATGTATCTCAATGTTATCATCGCCAATGCTTCTAAAGATTGAAAATATACTCTGACCACAAAAAAATGCAAGAGAGATCACTTAGAAGCTACAGACTTCAACCCCAAACTATTTGAAACCAAATATTAAAACTAGCATACACTCATTCCCAACAGCACAAGTGACTAACCAGCAATGGCACAGCCATGAGGTTATGAGGGAGACAAATCTCATCAGTTTAAGGTCATAAAAGGAGAAATAGCTCAAATTCAAAATTATAGTGAACACTAAAAAATCAACTGTGACTCTAAATGACAAGCTTTGATGATTCAAAGTAGCATGCAACAAATAGAGACACAATCACAAACCTGTGTGTTAGACAAGGGTCAAACAAGATGGCTATTGTGAATTAAGTTCAGAGACAATCATATGTAGAAAAGTGACTGGCATTCAAATAAATATAAATATGAGTTTATGAAAACAAGAAACAGGCCATAAACAATGACTCTATTCCTCTCCCAAACTTCCTGATTCTCTTCGAGAGTGCTGTCAACTTAAAGTGATTTTCTACATCAATCTCTTGTAAAGCGTGTTCATGATTCTTAACATCCTTTGGCCCTAACAAAAGGCCTTACTGGTCAGCAATCTCTAATGCCAAGAGCTATCCAAGTTTATACAAATAAAGGCATGAAGCCTCTTCAATTCTCAACTCTAATTAAGACTAAATTCCAACATTAATTAAGGTCCCTGTGTCGAAGATTGACAGGAAATCAGCTGGAAATCAGCTTGAAGACCTTGAAGATTGATTGGAAATCAGCTGGAAATCAGCTTGATTGAAGATCTTGAAGATTGAAGATTTTCTTGATTGGAGGATTCCTTAGTTAGAGGATTTCTTTAAATTATTTGAAATATTTTCAGATTATGTAATTTTCTTTCCTTATTTTCATTGTTAGGTGAAGTTCTATAAATTGTAATGAATTGCTCCAAGTGAGTATGGAAGTCTGAAATGATGAAATGAAATAAAAAGACTTTCAATATGTAGTTGTTTCATCTTGTTTGTTAGTCGTTTCTTTGTTGCAACTTTCTGTGCAACTTAACTCCTGTTTTCTTTTCTCTTGTCTGTTAGTCGTTTCTTTGTTACAACTTTCTGTGCAACTTTCAACATGGTATCAGAGCCGAAGGTTTAATTCCTATCCTAGCTGCTGAATCATCACGCCCAACGTGATGGCCTCCTCCAATGACATTTGATGGAGATGCATCTCGCCGAAAGAGAGAAACTCTCTTATATTCGGTGTAAACCAAAGCCACCTGCAGAAATTGAAGATGGCTATGAAAGATGGTATGCTGAAAATCAAAAAGTGAAGCGATGGATGAAGTCTCTCTCCGAATATTATGGAGAGTTAACCGGAGTGTTCCGAGAATTGGATCATCGTGATAAAGTTGTCATGAAGGATCCGGATGATATGCAACATTTGAACAAGTTCGTGGGGAAATCCTACGGAACATTTGAAGACTGGAGCTGCAGCTGTTGTTGCAACAGATGTTACAACAGATTTTGCAACACAGGCCCAACTCACAACCGGGAAGATCGTCAACGGAAAACGGTGACGATTGGCCGTGGTATTAGACGAGGCAAGCTGTACTATTCGAATTTGGTGCCAGCTGTCTCAAATTGAATCTTCTTAAATTAGCCGGAAATCGGCTTGAATGAATTAGCCGGAAATCGGCTTGAATGAATTAGCTGGAAATCGGCTTGAACAAATTAGCCGGAAATCGGCTTGAACAAATCTTCTCCAATTAGCTGGAAATCGGCTTAGACAAGTTGGTGATATCTACGCACCAACTTGAGGGGGAGTGTTGAAGATTGACAGGAAATCAGCTGGAAATCAGCTTGAAGATCTTGAAGATTGATTGGAAATCAGCTGGAAATCAGCTTGATTGAAGATCTTGAAGATTGAAGATTTTCTTGATTGGAGGATTCCTTAGTTAGAGGATTTCTTTAAATTATTTGAAATATTTCCAGATTATGTAATTTTCTTTCCTTATTTTCATTGTTAGGTGAAGTTCTATAAATTGTAATGAATTGCTCCAAGTGAGTATGGAAGTCTGAAATGATGAAATGAAATAAAAGACTTTCAATATGTAGTTGTTTCATCTTGTTTGTTAGTCGTTTCTTTGTTGCAACTTTCTGTGCAACTTAACTCATGTTTTCTTTTCTCTTATCTGTTAGTCGTTTCTTTGTTACAACTTTCTGTGCAACTTTCAACACCCTGCCCCGATCGTCTCCCAATCTATAATTGGAGACAAGATCAATTAGCATATCGGTTAATGTCCAATCCATTTTAATATAATCTTATCAAAACCCTAAATTTTGGTAATTGAATCACAAAATTCTGCAAAATAAAACAGAAAAACAGGATTTGCTTGTAAGGTATCACCTTGTTGTGCATGATGATGCTAACATAGTACTCCGGCCGACAACCGGTGGATCCTTGTTCTTCTTCGCCCCAAAAACCCTCTTCATCTCCTCCGATCGACTGCGAATTTGATGGCAAAATAGAGAGGATGAGATCGAGAGGAGAAGGCCGATATAGCGACGACGCGATGACCGCGCTGTGCATCGCCGTGAGTTTTATTGGGACTCGAATTGAATCGTTTTGTCAAACCAAAAGTTATACGATTGATTACTCAGGTAGCTTTTGGTTTGTAAAAATATAAAATTTAAAATAATTTAAAATATATAATTTAAATTATTAAAACGAGAAGGGGGTGATAGTAAACCAAAAAAGTTGGATGAAGAGATTTAAAATAAATGAGGAGTTACAAAAGATTGGATAGTAAAATAAATGATGGCTACATCCCATCATTTTCGTTAGATGTGGTCATTCAATATTTCTAGATGGTCACATCCTTACCCCATCAATAGTTCTTCGAGATCATCAACATCACTAAATCTTCACTTGTACTACTTAGATGTATTTTCCTACTTCGTCAAGAACTCAATGTTTAGTATTTTTATTACTTCCTCAAATCTAAGAAAGAAACACATCAGTATTAATTTGAGTTGAACACTTATTCCTAATTCTTATAAGTATAGGATTGAAGAATCTACTATATATATGACTTTCCACTCCTTAGTTCTCACACATCACTCTTATATAGAGAATTTAGAGAGCAGAGGCCATGGAGAAAGAGATAGAGTCAAGGGGATGCATATTTGAAGTTGGTTCTAGTTCAACTACTAACAATAAAAATCCCATGAAAAAGAAAAAAATGTATATTGATCTGTTATTAGATTTGCCGTTGATAGCTCCTATGAAAAAGCCATGCTCAATCCGAGTAGAGATCGTTGATCCTTATAAAGAGCTAAATATAATCGGTGATGCTGCTGAGGATGAGCTAAGAAGAATGTGGAAGGATGATGATGAGTATTATGAAGAGGAGGTGGATATGGAGTATGAAGCGGATGAGGAGCAGGAGAGAAAAGAAGTAGCGAGTGAAAGGAAGAGGAAGCGGAAAAACCGATCAGAATGTCCACGAGAACGTCGGTTAGAACAATTGATTGATAAAGAGTCGATGAAAGAACTTCTTAAAGCTCCTCCTAGATGGGAGGGACCAACACCAGACTGGTTGGCTCAAGCGATAGAGAAATTTGGTGAGTCAACTTAATGTATATGTTTGCAAAAGTGCTTACGGAAAGCGACGTAGAACCACAACAAAACCAGTTACTCCCTCCAAGAAAGATATGAAGGATACGGTCCTACCATACTTGTTAGAAGAAGAGAGAGAGAAATTGTTGAGAAAAATTATGATTGATGTAAAGGTGATTGATAGACAAGGCGCAAAATATGATATGAAGATGAAATGGTACAGTTATTTGAAAGCTCACAGGATTCTTAGCCCTAGTTGGAGGATGTTCTTAGACAACAATAAGTTAAAATGTTACCATCATGTGGTTTATGTTTGGGCATTTAGAGTAGAAAATAAACTTTGGCTCGCAATGGATTATGGTGTGAATCCAAAAATGACCTACTAAAGTGATGCTTCGTTCAAAGGGTGTAAAGCAAAATATGTACTAATGTGCTCGGGTGCTAGATAATTGTACATTTAAATTTTATATAATTGTATTGTTTTTTTCTTTTTCCATTTATAGAGTATTGTAATTGAACATATTAATATAATTGCGGTGGTCTGTTTTTTACTAGTTATTTTTTAAGATCTTGATAGGTTCTTTCTCATGATTCTTTGGAGATGGTAACAAAGAACCTATACAATCTTATTAATACCATAAACTACTACTATTATTATTATTATTATTATTATTATTATTAGTGTTTTTTCTTTTTTGGCACCCTTGCAAAACCTCATAATCATGTGTAAATGTCGATAAAATTTGGAATTCATGTATACCTTTTTAAAATTAATATTCCTAAATCTATGCAACAAATTCTATTATTAATATATAATAAGAAATTCAATTTCTTTTTAAGGTTTATATGAATACAGAACCCAACTTTATTATTTTTTTCCTCAGAGAAGGGCGTATGTGATTGTTGTGTTTACTAGCTCCACAATTGCATCCCTTAAGGGAAATCTTTTGGTGGGGAACAACTCTGTGAATCAATAACTACAACCATCAATTTTAATTGAGCTTTGACAATAGATAGATCTCAATCATGAGGATGAGGATAATAGAATAAATGCAAAACAATTATCACTTAACAGGACGTGTTGAAAGATATCGGTGTGTTGTTCCTTGAAGAAAATCAAGTCTCTGGAGATGGTAATATAGGCCCTGTACAATTTTAAGAAACAATCTTCCAGATGTTGAGAATGTCTAGTGTATAGAAAGTTTAGAAAAAATGTCTTAACATACACAGAATAAGGGGCATGGAAGGTTTTAGTTCTAGACACAAGTGACTTTAGTTTGCCGATTACAGGGATTTGAAACTGTCGTTCAATTCATGACATGTTATGGGAGTGGAAATATTTTTCACATGTAGAGTCCTTCTGGAACACCTTCCTTCTTCTTGAACATGACCTTTTCCTTGGCTTTCTTGAAGTCTACATGAGTTACCTGAAGCAACCACCAGTCAATTAGGAGTGAGAAATAAAACTGTGATTGTTGTTTCTTAAATGCAATTGTTTGTATTCCTATCAAATGTGATGTATCAATATGAATGGTTTAAATTATCTCTCTATGAATCCACAATTTAATAAAATGCTGGAAACTGAACCTATTCCAGAGATGGATTCTGATTTAATCAGCAAACATTAATTCTTGATGACTGGTTGGTAACAATAAGTTTGTGAAAGATAAGAAATAAAGCAACAGATATAGAAATAGTTCATCTCTAGGTGAACCTCAAACCATGGTGTGCTTTGCAAAGGAATTTTACCTTGCAGATTCTTTTTGACAAATTTTACCTTACAGATTTAGTTAATCAAAATAGATAATAAGCTGACAATAGTTCTTCAAGACTGCACAGTGAAACATTGTTGGTAATAATTTGTCTTTTCCGTTTTTTTGCCACAAAAGGATCCTCTATAATTTGTTCTTTTTAGTATCACAATAGCCCCAAGTGGTCCGACCCTTCCCCGGACCCCGCACAAAAAATGCGGGAGCTTTGTAGCACCGGGCTGCCCTTTATCAAGAAGCAGCCAAACTGATCATTGAAGGCAACAGGCTAACACAGAGACAGATGCAACTACAAACTTCCTACAACTGACAGGCAAGTATATTTCTAGGCAAATGCATGGATCTGCTATTACAAAAAAACAGCAGTCCTAAGCAATGTGTTTTATTCAAATTCACCATAAACAAACTCCAATCCAAGTAATAGCAAAAGTTATAATTGCAATTTCCTTGACACAGTCTTACCTTCATCCTGCGTTCCCTTAAAGCAAGCAATCCGGCTTCAGTACAAATTGCTTTAATATCAGCACCCGAAAATTCATCTTTAGTCATAACAAATTCTTCTAGATTGACATCTTCTGCCAACGTCATTCTGGATGTATGTATCTGCATGGATAAAATACAGCTTATTTCAAATGCAAATACTAAGAAAAATAAACCACAGTAGCATGTACAAATGACTAATGAGTATATATCATATATAAAAGCAAAATGGAAGCCAACCTGAAAGATTCTCCTTCTTGTCTTTATGTCTGGAAGAGGAAACTCAATCTTCCTATCAATTCGGCCAGGCCGAAGCAAGGCAGGATCAAGGCTTTCAATCTTGTTTGTCGCAAGAATGACCTTGACATCACCTCTTGAATCAAAACCATCTAACTGGTTAAGCAATTCCAACATAGTTCGTTGTATTTCACGCTCTCCTCCAGAATGAGCATCATATCTACAAGAAAAAGTTTTCACCAATCATGGTGCAACAAAGTAGCATACAACTTTCAATCCTATACGGAAAAGACTTTCATTTGTACCTTTTAGTACCTACTGCATCAATCTCATCAATGAAGACTATAGATGGAGAGAGATCATCAGCAACCCTAAAGAGCTCCCTGACTAGTTTGGGGCCATCACCTAAATACTTTTGAATCAACTCACTTCCAACAACTCGCAAGAAAGTAGCTGATGTTGAGTTTGCTACCGCCTAAGCAAACAATAATCAGCAAACACAACTTAGATCATATTAGACAAAGAAAAATAGACAAGTGAACCAATCAGCATAGGTGACAACAGATAATATATTTCCATCCAAAATATTCGCCATTGTCAGTGTCACCTGTGAGGTTTGCAAAAATAACACCCACAGATGCAAAAACCAAATTACTTAACCAATACATCACCAAAGTTCTTGGAGAACAGTTCCAAAAAAGTTGGCCAAAAAGAAATTTAACATGTGAACTTAAACAGAATTTGCAGCCAAGGCAAAAACAATTAAAAAAAACTCAAATTGGATAACAAAGGCTCAGGTCACTTGCGCAAAAAATAAGCAAAATTGGAGAGTTTAGCGGAAACAACAAAAAAAAAGCCTAAGAGCAAAGGACATAAACCATGAATTTAAAAGATGCACTATATTCAAGGAAAAGGAATCTCAACTAGAAAGTAAGTTTCAAGCAACCTGACAAAGGATGCATGTGACAGAATCAATAACAAACTAAGAATAATAAAAATGTTCACTAGAAAATGTTAGAAAACAACCTTTGCAAGCAAAGTTTTTCCAGTACCAGGTTCCCCATAAAGTATGACACCCTTGGGAGGCTTAATACCAATATCTTCATACAACTCGGGGTGAGTCAAAGGAAGTTCAACTGCTTCTTTAATTTCTTGAATTTGTGCATCTAAGCCACCAATATCAGCATAAGATTCCAAAGGAGCTTTTTCGACTTTCATCACAGAGACCATGGGATCAACTTCATCTTGCAAGAGACCAACAACAGAAAGGACCTACGACAATAAATAAAATAAAATAAAAGACCTATAAATTCACTATTTTGATACTTTACTGAGAAACTTTACTTAGTAAGTTCAAACTAGTAAATTGAAGATATTAAATACCAAATAAAAAATAATAATAGATGAGAAATACAACAGAAAAATTATTCAATTAGCATAATAGCCAGATCTAAGGTTGAAACACTTCCACTTCGTTCCAGTATTTCGGTCTGTAACGAACACAGCCAAATATAATACATTGTTGGTGCAACCACCCATGCAGGTTAAGAATTTATGCTCCATCACAATTAACAAATGAATCCAGCATTTTCAAATTCATGCATACCAAACCATTCAGTGCAGTCAAGTAGCAAACCCAACATATCAAGCTACCTGTTGAGACAATAATATAGAAATTACTAAACAGAACTATCTCCATCATGTAGCCACATACTTATGTCTCATACCATAGGCACAATATTCCTACTAGAGGTTCTTCCTGAGGTTTATCATGCGTATACAACTAAACAACTGCATGAGAAGAGGGCCAACAGGCCATTTATTCATCTCAATTCCTTTGTGCTCGGGAGGCTAACAAACAACAATATTGGATGGAGACTACGGACTGTACAGTCAAACCACCACATGCACACAGGCCGTTTACTCGTCAATCTATGACCCTTAAGTGGCTAATGATCAACCTAACTGATATCCAAACATATACTTTGTGCATATATCTCAATGTTATTATTGCCAATGCTTTTAAAGATTGAAAATATACCCTTAACACACAAAATTGCAAGCGAGATCACTTAGAAGCTACAGACTTCAACACCAAACTATCTGAAACCAAATATTTAAACTAGCATCCACGCATTCCCAACAGCACAAGCAACTAAACCAGCAATGGCACAGCCATGAGGTTATGAGGGAGACAAATCTCATCAGTTTAAGGTCATAAAAGGAGAAATAGCTTCAATTCAAAATTATAGTGAACACTAAGAAATCAACTGTGACTCTAAATCACAAGCTTTGATGATCAAAGTAGCATGCAACAAACAGAGAGACAATCACAACCTTGTCACAAGATGGCTATTGTGAATTAAGTTCAGACACAATCATATGTTGAAAAGTCACTAGCATTCAAATAAATATAAATATGAGTTCATGAAAACAAGAAGCAGGCCATAAACAATGACTCTATTCCTCTCCCAAATTTCTTGATTATCTTCGAGAGTGCTGTCAACTTAAAGTGATTTTCTACATCAATCTCTTGTACTGCATGTTCATAATTCTTAAAATCCTTTAGCCCTAACAAAAGGCCTTACTGGTCAGCAATCTCTAATGCCAAGAGCTATCCAAGTTTATACAAATGAAGGCATGAAGCCTCTTCAATTCTCAACTCTAATTAAGACCAAATTCCAACTTTAATTAAGGTCCCTGCCACGATCATCTCCCAATCTATAATTTGAGACAAGATCAATTAGCATACCAGTTAATGTCCAATCCATTTCAATATAATCATCTCAACCCCTAAATTTTGGTAATTGAATCACAAAATTCTGCAAAATAAAACAGAAAAACAGGATTTGCTTTTAAGGAATCACCTTGTTGTGCATGAGGATCGCGCAACCGGGTTCGAGCTGGTCCTTATCAACAAAGGAGAGGATGCTAACATAATACTCCGGCCCCACCGAACTTGAAACAATAGCATGATTCTCATCGATGAGCTCCTCAAGATTTCCAACACTCATTGGCGAGCCCCGGAGATCATCGACCTTGGAACGATCCTCCTCGTTCTTGTCCTCGTGGGGCTTGAGCCGCTCCTGGCTGGCCACGAACTCCTCCTCCATGAGAAGATAATCCTTGATCCTCTCTAGCTTCAACAGCCGAAGTTTGCACTTGGTCAGAGGCGTCACGGCTGGCAGACGCGCCGCCGCCTCGGGTCCCTTCTGCTTGCGCTGCCGACGGCCGACACGGCTCGGTGGCGCCGCCGGCTCGAACTTTTTCTCCTTCTTATCTCCGTCCTGCTTCCGATCCCCAGGGAGCCCCTGCCGCCCCATTCCTCCAGGCGTTCCTTGTCCCATGGGGTTCCAATCAGAGCTAGGGTTTCAGTTTGGGATTCGAGAGGAGGAGAAGATGGTATAGTGTGGAGAGAGATCTCGATCCTCGAATGCACTCTAATCGGGGCGGATTTTATCATGTTGATACCCAAACCCTCTAACCGATAGCTGTTAACGGGTCGGATTGAGGTCAGTCACATCTACTGTCCATAGTGATGTCAAACTGGTCATGCCGGTCTGGGCACGGAACGACACTGGCCTGATCCAGCACTGTAGCAGCTGGGCCGTGCCTTGGTATGGCCCACCCGTGGGCTCATGTTGGGCCACCTCCTATGGGCCTATCGGCACAAGCCCAGTCATGCTAAGCTTGGGCACGACTCTTGTTTTTTGGAACTTTGTCACACCTCCTGTAAGGTACAGGACTTGCACGCGTCACAAGAAGAAATCGTGGCCCCCAAAGCATGTGCTACACATATAGTCAAACCTCTCACCTCGCTCTCTTCTCTCTCCGCTCTTAATCTCTCCTCTCTTCTCAATCTCATGGCGATGAGACCGGAGCCCTCTTTTTGACGGCGAGACTGGAAACCTCTCTCTCTCTCTCTCCCCTCTCCCCTCTCCTCTCTCCTCTCTACTCTCTACTCTCAATCTCTCAATCTCTCAATCAAGCTCTCTCAATCTCTCAACTCTCTCTCTTCCTCTTTCTCTCTCAACCTCTTCCTCGAGTAAAAATCTGTGTGGGGTATTATACTATGCACTTGTTTCATTTCAGTCACTGAATTTCAATTTGTTTCTTTTTAGGTACCGAACATCAATTTTGCTTGACCAAGAGGTTACCCGAGGGATTCTGGTGAAATTAATCCCACGTGGCCTTCGGAATAGCCACGTAGCATGCCATGTCATCCCTCCCTTTTACATTTACCCCCTTTCTTTTTACCTTTATGTAACGCCCCAGAATTTTTACGAATAAATAAATTAATTTCTGGATATAATTACGAGATTAATTAGCATGAAAAATGAGTTTATATTTTTAAATCCAATTAAGGGGAAAATCGGGAAATTATGAATCTAAAATCCTAATTCCGGTTAATTGTTAGGAAAATTTATGGAGTGTTAATTAATCCAGATTAATTAAAGAAAAAATATCGGACGAATGTTAGAGTCTCGCTAAAGTGGATCTGGACGAAGCAAAAGCCGAGAAACAAGAACCTAGGTCGGGAAAAGAGATGACCCGTGACACTACAGTAAGCCCATGTCACCGGGGTCGTGTGAACCAAGATTCCGAATCTGGGTCGAAGAATTATTGATAACTATTGATAAGATAATATTATTAAATAGTGATGGACATAACTTTAAAATATAATATTGTTTATTAAATTCTTTTTGTAAGATAAGTTACTTAATAGAGTTTAAGGATAACTTAATTAAAAGATTAGAATAATAATTTATATAAAGTATTATTTAAATTATAAAAAAAATCTATAATACTTTAATATATGTATCAGATGTAAGAAGAGCTCTTCTCTCTCGTGAGAGGAAACTTGTTTTTTTTTTTTTTAAGAGAAATTCTCTTCCCTCTCAACCTTCAATTAGGGCATCACTCACGCCCTTCTCCCACTTGAGCTGACCGGAGACCACTCCGGCGAGCTACCCATGTCCGGCATCCGGCCAACCTTGCATCGGTGGTGCTCATTTTCGCCTCTGCCTTCTTTCCCTTGCACATGTACCCCTGCGTGAGGCCGGCAGCCTTCTTTCCCACGGCCGGAGCTCAAGCTTCGGCGGCCTCCTTCGTGCTGAGCCGGAGCCACCCAGCTCAGCCATGCCACCGCTTTTCTTCTCCGGGCTACCAACCGCCTGCCCGCCCCCGCCTCTATATACCGCTTCAGCGTCGTAGCACATGCCGTCGGTCCGCCCGTCTCCGGCGAGCGTCGCCAGCCCACGACCGCGTCCTCACTTTCTGTACCTCTATTCCTTACGCACGCGCGACTACGCCAACAAACTCCGGCTGCCCTTTGTTCGGCGGGCACTTTTCCCTACCAAATTCTATCTATCCCTGCCTGCTTCTTCCATTCGCTGAGCTCTGAGCTCCTCTGGCAAATCATGATGTGCGCATCTTGGCTACTCTGGTAAAATGGAGATCAACAAGTGTTGCAACCGCCTATTGGATTCTGGAGCTTAGGAGTGATGCCTATCGGAGTTGCCGAAGGGGTCAACATGCTCTGAACGGCGACGAGACTTGGCAACCGCGACCCTCCAACACCGCAGGAGGCTTTGACGACCAGCGGAGAGGTTCTATTTAGTCTGACGAGTAAGTTCACCACAACCCCGCAAGCGAACCAACGGCCGGGAGCCTCGGCTGAACCGTTTGCGAGCCTTTACTTTGTGGGCATAGATTTGGGTGGATGAATAGATGCTAAATTATCTAATATAATAATGAATGTACAAACGGGGATGACGTGGGTGTTGCATGTTATTGAGTGAGTTAACTAAGGGCAAATGTTGTAGATGTTGAGAGTATGTGAATATTTGTATAATTTCGGGGCCTTAGAAATAGGGGAAACTTTGCCGAAATTTCGTTAGAGTTAATGCCGGGCTGTTCCTTTTTCGGGATGAATTCAGCCCACGATATTTCCCGATATTTCCCCGATCGGGGAGTATTTTAGATCATTAGAAAGGTCATCGAGAGACCTTCATAACAAATACTTGATCGACTCAATCGGGCTTCTGGATCGAAAGTTATGAGTGGTCCAAGCGGACTGTGCTAAACTGTAGAATTTTCGTAAGAGATCTTAGTGTTAATATTTGATTTAATCTCCGTGATCTTGCTTAACAATAAATCACTTTTAGAGAGCATGTTATGAACTCTAAAATCGAGCTTAGGATGATTAGAGCTAAATCCTTAATTGAACAATTCCGTATTTCCATGTTTTAGAAATACGATTTTCAATTTGCTTAGGTAATTTAACGAGTTTATCGTATTCTAACAAGTTTAAGTTAGAGTTTAGAAAGAATACGATTTTTCGTATTCCTAAATCTCCGTATTCTAAAGCAATAGAATTAAGTTATGAAAAATACGAGCTTCGTATTTACTTAGTACTGTTATTGATTCTAGGGAAGGGTAAAGGTCCTACGGGAGCTTCAGCAGGACCGAGCCAGACCTAGGAACTTGCTAAGGACATTAGGTGAGTGATTACACTATACTTGGAATGGGGTGAGGGAACACAACTGTAAATCTTCTCATTTTATTTGTATTTTGATCGTATTGATCTTTGGAGATTTCATGTTATGAAATCGTATGATGTTATGAAATGCTTTTCAGTTTTCAAGCATGTTTTGCTGATTTATTCAGAGTTTGTATTTATGTTATGAAAAGCATGTGAAAACATTGCACAGTTTTAGAAATTGTCATGATAAACATATTAGTGCATTGCATCATACTTGAATACATGCCTGCGCCAAACATGGCTCTAAGATAGAGCCAGAGAGTACGGTACTAGGTAGCGAAAGGGTGGTTTTATATGATTCTATTTTTATTCGTCCAACTATCCATTTTCAAACCCTTCTGATTTTAAGAAAACAAAACCCCCTTCCTGTACTCTTCGAGTGCCTAGTATACGTATATACTCTTATAGCTCACGGTCGATGAGTTGATTCGACCGGAGAGATATTGAGTGTTGGTTTATTCCACTCTGGTGCCGCTGTATGAGAGTAGAAGTGTAGATGACACTAATATGATAGAAGATGAGGATTTAATTCCATAGTTTGTCACCTCCACGGTTGTTGATACGGTCCAACCTGGAAGGCTACTGGCTTGATACGGTCAGCCAGGACATTTGTGGAATTTATTTCTCTCAAACGAGGATTTGTTTCCATAGCTTGTCACCTCCACGGTTGTTGATACGGTCCAACCTGGAAGGCTACTGACATGATACGATCAGCCAGGACATATGTGGAAATCAATTCCCGTTCTGATTATAAAAGACTGAAGAACTAATTAAGAGCATGTTATATGTTTTCATTGAGCATTGCCATGATTTATATTATGATTAGCATGCTGTTTTCCATGTTGTAAATATTGTTTAGTTTATGTATTTCACATTTCGATACTCTTTTATTTGATATTAGAGTTGTACCTTGTATAGTGATTCTCACTCAAGTGAAATGTGCAGGTAGACGAGTTTGAGTATTCTTGTAGATGGCTCTTACTTAGCAGAAGAAGATAGTCTATCCCTACTTAATGTATAAAATTGTAGACCTCTTCCGCAAGATTGTATTTTTTATATAAGATTTTAAATACTTTATTTAATAATCATGTTTATTAGTTGAATACCATGATCATCAGGTTAAATTACACAGCTTATGGGCTGGGTGCACCCCCGGCCCAGCTGGTGTGACATTCTGTCTCGGTATCAGGATAGGGTGTTACACTTTACCCCCTTTCTTCTCTTCTTCTTCTTTCACCCGGGAGAGGCTGCGTGACATCGCCGACAACGTCAATAGAGGAGGTGAACACGACGCGGCGCACACCGGCCTCGACAGCGGCGTCGATGACATTGTTCGTCCCTTTCACCGTCGGCTCAACCATTTGTTCCTAAACATAACAATCAAACAAAAGAGAAAATATATATTGTAATAACCACTCAGAACCTATACGTAAATAGTTACTAGAATGAAAATATGAAGAGATTGTTTGTAATTACCTATTAGTTCGAGGACCTAATTAAAATTTCATAATGGTGATTGAATGTGATTAAATCAACATGGTCCAATTCATCATGCCACCTGACTTGGATTAACCTTGTAGGGATTGAAATGAGATAAAATAGAGAATTATAAAATGATTATGATTTATCTTTATCTCAAATATGACTTGTAATTTGAGTAGGATATTATATTTGAGTTAAATAAGACTTATCTCATGAACATAATTATAATTGATCTCTATCCAAATATGGATTTTAACTTGATTATACGTTTGAGTTTGAATTGGGTTAAGGTTGATCTTTATCTCAATTAGGAATTACAATTTAATTATGATTCAATGTTTGAGTTTGAATTGGATAAAGATTTGCCTCATAGAGATAATTTTGGATTGTTTGTGATTATGGATTATAATTTTATTATGAATCAATAGTTAGATTTGAATTGGATGAAGACTTATCTAATAGAGATAATTATAAAATATTTGTGATTTATCTCTATCTCGTTAGAGTAAGACTAGGACACTCCCCTCTATATAAGGAGAGACATAATTAGAGAATTGATATACAATTCGGTAAGATAAGTTGAGTGATCTCTTGTGAGGGTTCTTCTCTTTCTAGGTTCCCTCTTAGTGAGAATCAGTCCAAGTATTAGGAGAAGGAAGGCCCAACCATGCTTAAGCACTTGGGAGACTGTCAGGTGAGTTGACCGCAGATGAATTCCAGTATTTTAATTTGATTGCCTGATGTTTTATCATGTTTTTATGGATGGATTCTGAAATCATTATTTTTAATATGTATGTGTATTTGCTCATAGTAGAACTAACTTTGCATATTTTGTATATCGATCTACATCTATGTCACGTATGCACCGATCGAGATATGCCTATGTCGGGGGTTCGGGTAGGACCACTTTGTTTTTTGTTGTGTGCAGCCTGCGGGCTGAGTTGGGTGATTTTGATATTAGCACGACTAGTGTTGTTGAGATTATGGTGCATACGGAGTAGATGTGATTGACATAATTGCTTTGATATGCCAGTCATATTTCTAATATTGTGATTTACATGTGTTTGTGAAAGGAAAGTGTTGAGATCCGGTAGCATCTCATCCTGATTATCTTTGACTAGCATGAGACTTTTGATGTGATTAATATGTGCATAGACCAACATGTATATTGTTTCGTTATGTTATATATATGAATACGTCTGCTATTTTCTATATTTAACCCTGATGTGATGTATGTCTCTCACTGGGCTAGTTTTAGCTCACAACTCCCCTACCATACAGTGTACAGGGACAGGTCAGGATAGCTGATCTGGTAGACTTGGGTGGTGCGAACTTGAAGATCGGTGGATTTGACTGTAGCTAGCTCTGAGTATATTGTGGATCAGTTGTATAAACACTTGATGAATCATTTTGTGAAACTAAGGTTATACTTTTGTATCTGAGTTGAATAATAGAGTTGTATAATATTAGGATTTGATTTTCTTTTTGGATTATATTATGTCTATAGCAAGGTTATTCTGATTATGTGCCTTGCTTATTTATGGGGTCAACCCTATAAGTAAGCGACGTTTGTTCGCGTGCCCGGGCTCGGGTCGAGTTCGGGGCGTGACAAATTTTGTTTCATCGGGAGGTTACCTGGGGGATTCCGGCCAAATTTATCTTACGTGGCCGCTAAAATAGCTATGTAGGATGCCATGTCACCTCTCCCTTTTACATTTACCCCCCTTCCTTTTTACCTTTACCCCCTTTCTTCTTTTCTTCTTTTACCCAGGAGAGGCAGAACGATAGAGGGGTCTTTTCTATCTTCGGCGCCGGAAAGGATCAATGGCCGGCAAGATTCATCGACGACGACGTTGGGACCGCAGTTGGGGTCCATGGCGACGGCGCCGATGGAGGAGGTCATGCCTGGACTACTCGACTTCCTCTATAAATACACACAAACCTGCTAGTCTCCTTCCACTCATCTTTGTCTTACCAAACTATACTAACCGATTCTACTTTTTCTCTTTCTCTCTTTCACACACACACACACACGCGCGCGCGCACACACACACACACACACACACACATCGCCTCCTGGTTCGTCAAGCTCCACCTTCAACACGGCTATACCGTCAAAGGCACCATCCAAAACCCCGATGCATATATCCCTCTTCTTCTCAGACTTCTTTTCTCATATATATATTCAAATCAAATACCTTACTGTGATCGGATCTGCAGAGGACCCAAAGAAGCTCACCTCAAGATATTGGACGGTGCGGCGGAGCGTCTGATTCTTCTCAAAGGGGACCTTCTCAACTACGATTCCTTGCTTACGGCCATCATCGTCTGCCATGGTTTCTTCCACATCACTTCACCTGTCACCGATGATCCGGTGAGAGCCTTTTGTTTGAGTTTTTAAGCTGAGAAATTGGTTACTAGATTTTACTTTGTGTTATATATAATATATGTCACGCCCCGACCTGATCACAAGGGCCTCGAGCACGTGCACAAACCGACCGTACCCAAACAGAGGCACACCTCACTCGGATACAAGGCCTAGGTAATACAAGAACAGATAACAAAATTCAAATAATGTCAATAATAACTCAGAGTTATACAGCAGAATTTAGAACTTAACTATACAAGTTATGGCTCCTAAACCAAATACAATCTCTCACACAAGTAGACCTGAGATCCTCGATCCTCTACTAAGATGTCCCCTCCCCGCGTGTAGCTCCTGAATCCGAGATACCAATTCTTTAGAAATTAAAAAGGAAAGGGAAGCAAGTGGAATGAGCTTTCGAAGGGAAAGCTTAGTAAGTACTCCCACAAGGGAATACAATGAGACCAAGGAGGTTATTCAAGAACCAATAATCCAACGGAACATAACACATCAGAAACAAGATCAAACACAAGGATCATTATCCGGTAACCACATGACAAGGAGTACAACAAATAACAAACAAAGAAACTTTCATGTCATCTCTCGGCGCTCATCGACCTCAACCGATCATCAACCTTAATCACATCCAGACCCTTGAATCTGGTAGCACTCCTACGTGCACGTACACGATCAGTATATCATCCCACTGACGGGTGGACATCCAAAGTTTCCTCCCACTGGTAGGACTACAGTTAGTTCAGAGTGTTCTCCCCCTGAACGCCCGCAACTTATCTGCACCAAGTGGGAGAATCTTCAACACAAGAAGAGCTGATACACCAACCCGGACGGAGCACCGGCTCACGTGTTTCCATGGCCATGTGTCGATCAACGGGAAGGCATATTCAATAACAAGAACAACCGACACACACACATCCCTGGACGGAGTACAGGCTCACGTGTTTCCACGGCCACGTACCGATCAACGGGAAAGCATGTTCAGCGAATACAAGCATATCCAAACCATGTCAACACATCAACATGCATACACGCAGCATGGAGTTTCAACAAAACATAAGAACAAATATGTGTATGCAAATCCAAGAAAATAGGGTACCAAAACATAATAACATTAAAAGCCAATAAATACTCAAGCAGTGAAGCAAAATCAAAATACAAAGCCAATAAACCCAAACCTAGGCGGGAACTAGGCAGGAGTAACTTACAGAAAAAAGCAACAACAAATTCAAGAGAACCCATCGCTGGGTGGAAGCTAGGCAGGTGAACTTACCTCTATTAGCAATATCTGGAATCCCATGGGTCTCTCTCTTGACGCGTCTCTGCGTCAAAATCTGATAGCAAAAGCTATATCAGTAATGGCAATTGTACATGAATTCTACATGTCTAGATGCACGTGTATGTCCTACTAATAGTCATAGTCTAATCAAACTGGTCCACCTAACTTGTTGGATATGGCTCAACCTAACCCTTTGTCGTGAGTTCATTCTTAACTTACCAAACCCCTTCATTCAACCAAACAGGTTATTGTAGCCTAGTGGTTAAGAGCCTCCGTGGTGGTTGTGGGGTCTTGGGTTCAAATCTACATATATATATATATATATTTTATAAATTTCACTAACCATGTAACACGGCCCATTGGAGTTGGTTGAGCCCAACTGATTGTATCTAAGTCCACTGAACTCAATCTCTTAGTTGGTTGGACCAAATCTTCTGAGTTGGTGGGACCCAACCCTTTAAATCGACTGGACCCAAACCAAGTTGGACTTGACTGAACCTAACCCAGTTCCTGACTGACTGAGTCTAACCGGACCGGACCCAAATCTACTAGCTTGGTCCAACCTATTGGCCAACATAATCAACTTGACTTGATCAACCCAAACCCAATAACCACTTAACTTAAAGTGATTAAACTCAATTTGATTTAAAAGAAACCTGTTCAACCCAACTCACTTATGTTATTAGACCCAACTAGTTAACTAATTAACTTGATCTGCTTAATTTATTAACTTAACCCAACCAGAATCAACTCATCTAACCTGACCTACTAACTGATCACTTGACCCAAATCAACACAGTTGTACATGGTTAGACCCAACCATTTAATAACCCAATTGATCTTAACATGGTTTGATCTTAAAACAGGCTCAAACTAAACCACTTAACCACCTATAAGGATTTTATTAATTCATATGCCTACACACAATGTAGAATTTATGTCGGTTTTGCTCGGTCAGAAAGGATTGTCCATATCTTCCAATCCAGGCATCCGATTTTGTTGATTTAGGATTCATCAGAAAACTCTTTTCATAAAATTTCTAACGGTATATTATATCTCATGATTAGAATACTATAACTAGATAAAATTACACTCAAAATTGGCCGCTCGGAACTGCACAATTTCAGTAGTATATTATGCGTAGTCCAAAAGAACTATTCATATCTCTTAATCTGTAAGTCAGATTTTAATGATCTAGGATTAGTTAGAAAGATATTTTCCTAAATTTTATAACGGTATATTATACACACAAATCGGAGAATAATAAGGGACTCAAATGTCCCTAGAAACTCACAGCCAGACTGCAGGTCTGAAACTGTCATCCTAAAAAAACAAATCCTAGGTTGTATTTACAGGTTGACTTAAGTTTATCCCTTCTTGATCTATGCATTAATTAAAGGGAGGGAGAGTGAAGGTATTTACCTCTATCAAGGGCGTCTAGAATCATGCAAGACTCCCTCCTGGTGTGTCTCCACACTCTACGCCGATATCCCTTAACAAATCCCTCACCGAATTGTATCTTAATTCTCTCACTATATCCCCCTTTATATAGATGAGATAATCCCAATCTTATACAAATTTTAAATTTGAGATAGAGATAAATCGTGACCGAATTGTGATTTATCTCTATGGGATAGATATTCATCTAATTCGAGTTGAACCTTAATTATATAAAACTTAAATTCAAGATTATGATCAATTATAAACGAATTATAATTATCTCTAAGAGATAAATATAATTCAACTCAAATATTATCTCCTAATTGATTTCCAACCCTTTTGTAAGTTATTTCTACTAAATAATCCTTATTCAACTCAAATATTGAATTCTGATTACATCACCATTCATATTTGAGAAATCTAATTCTATAGTTATCTATTTTATCTCATATCAATCCTTACGAGGTTAACCCAAGTCGGGTGACATGATGAATTTGACCATGTTGCTTTAATCACATTAAGCCAAATCTTTTTCTGAAATTACCAATAGGTCCCTGATAAACACATTTAACCCTAGTCAAGAGTTAATCAATTTAATCCCTCTTTCACGCAACATCTCTTTTAATCAACTAACTAATCATCTAATTACTTTAAAGAATAATTAGGATTTTTATTCCAATGACGGTTCAAACAAACCACAACATTGGGAGACTCTCCCTTATTTACCAAACAATTTAAGTGAAATAACAAATTAGAAAGCAAAACAAAATAATCCCTAAAATCCCTGTATTTTACAAAATTGATGTTCGGTATCCAAAAAGAAACAAATTGAAATTCGGTGACCGAAGTAAGACAAGTGCATAGTATCATACCCCACATAGATTTTTACCCCCTCTTCCTCTCATAATCTTTTTTTTTTTACAATGAGGTGATGGCAATAGCCGGCCGGAGAGGGATGGATTTAGTGGTTTTTTTTAATCTTTTATATATTTTATATATTTTTTAGGATTTTCTATTTTTTTCTTTTTTTACTAATTTTTTGGATATTTTTTTTTAATTTTTTAATCTATTGGATTTTTAAATATTTTTAAATAATATTTTAAAAATAATGGGCATGTCCGCGGGTGGGCCCGACACGACATGAGCCTAGGACAACTAGGTCGTGCCTTGTGTTGGGCCGACCCCGCGAGGGATAGCTATCATGTTGGCACAGGCACAAACAGTGACCGTGCCCAGGCGGACCCGTGTCGTGCCGGGCCGGCCCGGTTGACACCTTGAACTGTCCATAAACATCTTAAAATTTTGCAAATAACACCCTTCAATTTTTTTAATAAAAACTTATTATTATTATTATTATTATTATTATTATTATTATTATTATTATTATTATTATTATTATTATTATTATTATCATCTGGTTAGAAGTGTTAAGGGCTTGTTTGGTTGGAGTGTTTCTACGTTTTTCGCCTTTTCTGTGTTTTCCATTTCTAGGAAAACGTGAAAAACACAAAAAACACGTTTAGCTGGGTCATTTTTTGGAAAAGTCGGAAACAAAACTGGGCTGGAAAATGGAAAATGAAAAACGCTAGAAAGTCGTTTTCCATAAGCTGGAAAACATGGTGGTATGAATGTAAATAAACTGAACTTTATGTTTTCTACTTTAGTCGTGCGCCTGGTGCCCTAGCTCTTGAAACCGCATTCGTAACCACCACTACCTCCTCCTCATCTCCAGATCCTGCGGTCTCGGGAGAAGAAGCTTGCTACCGGCTATAGGGATGGCAATGGGGCGGGGTGGGGGCGGGGCAGGCCTTTACCACAACCGCTCCACCTGAACCTGCCCTGCCCCGCGCCGCGCCGCGCTCCGTCAAAATACCACATGTATAAATACCACAACCGCCCCGCTGGTTTTTTCTTATACCCCGCCCTGCCTCGCCCCGCCCCGCTATGTAATGTAATATAATATTATATATATATATATATATATATATATATATATATATATATATATATATATATATATATATGTTTGTAAACCCTAGGTTATGTAATATATATATATATATATATATATATATATATATATATATATATAAGGTATGTTTGTAATTTTTTTAGCAGGGCGGATTTAAAATGGGTGTTTACAAAACCCGCCCCGCCACGCCCTTCTCATAAAAAATCCCCGCCCCGCCCCGCCCCGTGCCCCGCTCTCCAACAAAAAAAACCGCCCCATTCGGAGCGGATCGGGTCGGAAACCGCGGATCGAGTCGGGAGTTGCCATCGGCTATCCTCCGTCGTCCACACAAATTTATCTCATTCCTTGCAATCTCGGCGAGGGTGGCGTCCAAGTACTTGAAAAATTCCCCCTTGTTATCATTCTTGTTTTTTATTCATGAATTGCACTAATGAATTCACATTGGACTGAAAGGAGTTAGATTTGATTGCTCATGCATTGGATTTAGCAATAGGTTTTGATTTCTAGTTGATGGAACTAGTGAACTTGGAGCTTGTTTTGTGAAGGATCATATAAACAAATTGCAAAACTCTTTGATTTGCCATTTTTGAACATGGAGCTTGTAAGTTGGAGTTGTTTTGAGAAAACCTATGTGATGTTCCTGGTATTCTGCCGGCAACTTTCTTAAGATCCATATATTGTTATCACAAGATAACAATATCATCTTTTGATATTGTTATCTTGGAGCTTACTTCTTTTTTTCCATCACTTCGTAGATTCTTTGTAGAACTAAATTTGAAAATAATGTCTTTAAGATGAGGTTCTATCTTGTTATCTTTCAAAATTTAGACAATTATCTTTGAAATTGTTACTCATGTTTTACTTTAGATGTTTTGAATTTTTTTCCATCCATTGTCTTGATTGTTTAAATGTTTTGAAATTTTCAGGATATATATATTTCACTTTTTCTCTGTGATTTGGTTTGGGATGATCAGTAGCGAAGCCAGGATTTAAATTCAAGGGGGGGCACCATATAAATTTCCAATAAAATTAACAACACAAAACATATTATCAAAATATTAACCTTAATAAAAAAGTTACAGGTTTCCACGACGAGTTTTCATGTTCTGAAAACGTCGCATAATAACTTCATTATCAATATTATAAAAAATTTCTTTCTCAATGTAAACAACTAAGCTGACATTCAACCATTGATCTCCAATACGATTACACAGCTTGGTCTTTCACAAAATGCATTGCAGAAAATACTCTTTCAACAATGGTTGTTGCAACAAGTAAAATCAGTGACAATGTTAGTAATCGATAGACTAAGGGATACACTTTGTCTTTTCCCATTTCCACCATCTTTTTGGCAAGATTACTAATCAACTTCAAATCTGAAAATTCTTTACTCAAGCGTATATCAATTAATTTTGAAGTTGATCATCAAGTGTAATGAGCTCGATTGCAGAAAAATCTTTTGGATAACACCAGGCAAGTTGGAGTAGCTTTTGCTTCTTAAAAGCAATTAACAAATTATCAGGACACAAACATGCTACACAAAGAAGTAATTTAGTATTCACCTCATCAAAACGGCCATTTAATTCTTGAAGTTGCATATCAATGATGTAATAATACAAATCCACACGATAATGATGTAAATTTATAGTCTCATAAGTTTTGCTCTGTGATCTACCTCGAGGTATGTAGATATCATCCATGTTAGGAACATCAATATTGTGTTTCTCACAAAATGATGACACTTGACCAATAAAAGAATCTCAATCATTTTCCCCCATCTCTTGCGATCTTTGCTTACAAACTTTAACTAAGCCAATGGCGTTTGCAATATCTTGGTCTTTCCGTTGTAATGCTTTTGACAACTCATTGGAAAATCCCAATATATTTCTCATCAAATGTAGAAAAAATACAAAGCTATATGATTGCATATTGTCTAATAAATTAGTTGCTTCGTATCTTTGCTCAGAATTTGATGCATCATCAACAATAATTTCAAGGACTTCAATGGTTTGGACCTCGACCACTTGCAACCTCTCCACTTTGTAATACTTGAGAAATGTGAGCGATTTGTTTTTCTTAAAGAATGGCAGAACGCTTGGGTGAAGCTCCAACAACATTCATTACACTAGCTACCACACAAAAGAAGTCTGTAACTTGAACATGCTTTTTTTGCCACACCAACAAGAGCTAATTGAAGTTGATGAGCAAAATAGTGAAAGTAAAAAAGCACAAGGATTCTCCTTCAAAATAAGTGCTTTAAAACCGTTAAACTCACCTTGCATATTACTAGCTTCATCATAACCTTGTCCCCGAAGTCTAGGTATACTCAATCCATATCTCGAAAATAATTTATCAATTGCAGCTTTAAGTGAGATAGCGGTGGTACTTGTGACATGCTCAAGGCCTACAGATCGTTCAATTACACACCTTTTTTTATCCACATAACGCAACACAACCGCCATTTGTTCTTTCATTGAGATGTCACGAGATTCATCAACTAGAATGGAAAATAAATTAAGCATCTCCGATGTCTTTGACTATCACATTGATGGTTTCAGTTGCAACAACATTTATAATATCCTTTTGGATATCAGATGATATTAATTTAGCATTCTCTGGAGCATTTTGTAAAGTCACATCTTTGATTTCTTGCTTCAAGTTACCCATAAATTTCAAGAGCTCTAGAAAATTACTTTGGCTACTTGAACTAGCAGATTCATCATGACCACAAAAAGGAAGTCCTTGTCGTAAAAGAAATCGAGCACAATCAACTGATGCCCCCAAGCGAATACAATATTCAACTTGATCTTTGTTGGACTGGTTGTGAAGAAATGTTGCAATGTGTTGCTTTTGGTTCATCAAAGCACTACACATTTTCCAACCATAGTTGGGCCTTTAACATGAATTTGAATATTCTCTTTCTTTTTCCAATTTGAAAGCCCTTTAGAAATAAAAGAATCATGCTCCCCAATATTTTGTTTATAAAGATAACAACTGTAAAATCCACGAATTTTAGGAATAAATTTTTTTTTATATATTCTATAAAATAAGATCTTAATTTAGTTCCTTAAGCTTGAAGGATGGAATTAAAAAAAAAGGGGGAAAATTAGAAGCTCCAAAGGTTTAAAACCCTAATTAGGGTTAGTTGGGAGTCAGAGGGATCTTTTAGTAATTATTGAAAATATTGAGGACTTGAAGGAAATTGTCCTCTCTCACAAGAAAGGGACCTAGATGTGACCTAAGAAAAGTCAGGGACTTAAGGGGAATTGTTTCTCTCTCACAGAGACGGACTAATTAAGTAACCTAAAAGATTGGGGACCTTCAAGAATTTGACTAGAGAGAAGGTCTTATAGAGATGAATCAACGGCTGGGATCTAGAGATCTCAGATCGTTGTAAATCTCAGGGCATTATAACGGCCTACAGAGAAACACGTGGCGATCGCAGATTTAATCTATCTGATCGTGGATCAGATACGAGGCAAGGAGGAGAAGTTAAGTGGGAGTGATCCCACGGTGCGGGCTCACAAGAACCACCCATCTAGAGTTGAGTCGCGATCTTGAGGTAACTTGAGAAGATCAGGTCGTTGGTTGTGATGAGATCATGACCGTTGATCCAATGAGTGTGCGATTCGAGGTTTCTTAATCTAATCTGGACCGTTGGATGTGATCCATCCGATCCTCACCATTGATCGTTGAGTACCTATCCCGAGGCAGGTGACAGCTACCGTTTCTCTCCGCCAGCGAGCGCCGCCGCGTGCACCGCTACCACCTCCGTGCGTTACGCGCAGAGATCTAGCTCGTCGGAATGGCGGGTTAGGGCGGGGACGTTGGCAATCGGTTCGCCTCCCTTTCCCCTATAAAAACCCCACCCCAGCTCGTCCTGAAGCAGCGAGAAGAAGGAAACCAAGGAGGTCGCCGGCGAGGGTTGGTCGGAGAAGGGGTATACGGCCACAGGGGTCTCTGTCGCCACCAACGTCACCAGGTGAACCGGAACCAAGGTAGGTTTCTATTCCGGTACTCAATTTCGAGTTTAATGCATGCTTAGCTAGGTTTAGTGCTAGCCGGAGCTGTCAGTGAGAACGCGAGTGAAACACCGCCGGGAGGGGGAGATAGTGGGTGCTGATGCACTCAATCGATTCACGAGGCCGAGGCGGAGCTTTGGGTATCCTTGGCAGGCGATGAGAGCTCTCGGGCGAGGAGATGCCATTTCCGGCGATCTCCTCCGGTGAAGCTCGGAAAGAGAAAAACGAGCCGCTGGCGGTGATGTTGAGGGCCTGTAAAGGGATCTCGGGACGAGAGGGAGCTCGGTGCAGAAGGTGCTCGGCCGAAGCATCCCTCCGGCGAGTCATGGCCGCGGGTTGAGAAGGAGAAGACGCGAGGAGGAAGAGAGGGAAATTTAAATAAAAAAAAACTAATTAAAAGTTATTAATTTAATTATTCTAATTAAATTAGTAACTTAGGGGTTGATTAATCAGTTAAAATAATGATTATTATTTTAATTAATTAATTCAGTAGTAATTAATTAGTTGAAATAATTCTTTGGAAACTTTGGAAGTGTGACAGATAATTGATTAATTATTTGGTATAGTTAAAATAACTATATGGGACTTTAGTAATGTGACATAATTTGATTAATAAAGATGATTTAAAGATCTTGATAAGGTTATGAGAAAACCTTGGTAGTGTGACAAATTATTAGAATAATTGATTATAGGGTATGATTGAATTATTCTATGTGTGACAAATTTAATGGATTAATGGTTGGAATAATTTAAGAGATTATTAAGGTTATTAAATATTTTTAATAAACCTTATAGTGTGACGACGATTAATCAAATTAAGTTGAACCAATCTATGAAGTTAATTTAACTAAAATAACTTGGTTGAAAGATAGAAGATTGGGTTCAATTGGATTTAATCATTTGGAAATTGAACTTGGGTTGGTCTAACCAAATAGGCCTTCATATAAATTATTAACTTAAATGAGTAGGTTAGTTTGTTAGTCGACAAAAATGGGTTAAGTTAAGGTGAACCCAATTAGTCTAATCAAAATGACTAACATGACCTAGCTCAAATGTTGATTACATTCGATTAATCGAATAAGCATATCAAATGGGTTAGGTTCAATCCGATAATTGAACCAACTGAAAGGGGAGATCAAACAAAGATGGTTAGGTAAAGGGACTAACCAAACTAAGAAGATTAATTAGATTAATTAGTCAAGATCCCTGAGTCAAATTATGGACTAATCAAAGTAGGAATTGGGTCCAATATTATAAAAGCCCAATGGGCTGGGCTCAATTGGTTTAATCAAACCAGTTTTGTTATTAGACAATAACAAAGAAGTAAAAGGTAAGATAAAGAGATGTTGGTAGGGGGAACTGAGCCCTAAGTCACTCAAGTAGTAGGGCAGGACCTTAAACCTAGGATCATAGCCACTCAAATGACAGAAATGCCCTTCCTTAGTTAAAAAGGAATAAGGTCAAGCTAGATTGTATAATGGGCCTGAAAATGGGCCCAATTCAACTAGAATGACTAGAGATGACCAACAAGGGTTTAGACTCGACAAATGAAGATGAAGTTGACTAGGTATGACCAAGCTGGGTCTGAAGTCAACTAAAGGACATGGAAACAGAGGATAAGGGCCAGTAATCCGAGAGATGGTCCTTAGGACCCGTTAGTGGGCCTAGGCCCAACAAGAACGAGAGTCATGCATGTGCAACTAGTAACATAGGGTTTTATTAAAATTTTAACTCTAATAGAAACTCTATCTGTTAGATACTCTCTGGGGGTCCAAGAGGTGTTTCAAGAGGTGACTAGGAGGGCTTCGAGTTCCAGTGAGAGGTAAGTACTTTTGCCTAGCTCCCACCCAGTTATAGGTTTTGTTGGCTTTGTCATTGCATGATTTCATGTAAGTACTTCTGCCTAGTACCCACTCTACAGAGTGTTTTATTGGCTTTGATGTTGCCTCATTTGTTATTGTTTTCTTGACTTCGTGCTTGTGCACGTTACTTTCATGCCTTGGGTGTTTGATTCCATATTCGTGCATGCTCGTATGCCCTTTGGGGGTATCGCTTCATTGATATCATAATTTGATATGATTGCACACACTCGTGTTTTTGTTCTCTTGGATATCTACTTCGATATTCGTGTATGCTTGTTGAGAGGTTAGCATCCTGTAGGGTATGCTTGTGAGTATTGAGTGTGCCTACCTGTTAACCGGCACGTGGCCGTGGAAACACGTGAGCTTGTGCGCTGGCCGGGTTGGTATACATCAACTATGTTGTTTTAAGGATTCTCCCGTCCTCGTAATCTTAGTTTCCCGCCAGTAGGGGTAATACTGGTACTCTTTGTTTCCCTCCAGTGGGGGTAATACTGGTAAACTTTGTTTTCCGTCGATTGGGGTGTCTGTGTGACAAGGTACGTCCATGTTTTGGATAGTAGCACTACTAGACCATGGACCGAGGGTCGTTATCGGCTTAGGCTGGTAACCGACTAGGGAGATGACTTGTGAACTCTTAGGAGTACTTTGTTGAGATCTTGTGGTTAGGAGCCCTATCCTTGTTGTGATAAACTCCTAGGGTTGAATTTGTGCGGGGCGTGGCCCTATTTGTGTGGATTGATGATCTTTGACTTGCTCATATTTGACTTTTCTTATATCATCTGTGCTGTTTTGGTTTTATTGAGATCTCTGCAGGGTACTTACTGAGCTTTCCTTCCGAAAGCTCATACACCTGCTTCCTTTCTTTCTATTTCAGGTCCCGAGGGGTAGGTGACTCAGTCTCGGGAGCCGTGTGAAGGGTTGGGTTGACTCGTTGAGGTTCGAGGTCCTCATTCTTCTTTTGAGAGAGAAGGTGTTTATATTGTAGGACCCTTATAGGACCTTGACCATATGTAGGGCATGTAAACCCTTATTGATTTTATTTTCGTTGTAACTCTGATATTATCTGATTACTAAATTTGAGTTATATGTTATCTGGTTTTGGTTACTTAGGCCTTGTATTCGAGTGGGGCTCGTCTCCACTTGGGTACGGCCGATCTGTTCACGTGCTCGGGGTCCCGGAATTCGGGTCGGGGCGTGACAACAACATAGACAAAAATCTGCATCTTTTGCTATGCTATACTTTAACCAAGTAGGATATTCTTTAAACCAAGCTAGTTTGAATCGTCTAGATTTTGTTCCAAATTATGTGAGTGGAAAAACATGGTTATGTGGACAAGGACCTTTTTGTATATATCTTCTTCATACTTCATCTTGATCATTAGCATGATAATTAAGGATTGGAATTCTTTGCCCAGGATCAGTAGGAAGTTTTGCCAAGTTGACTTCTAAATTACTCTTTTCTGAGTTCTCAACATTTCTTCCTATTTCTACATTAATCTTTTTCACACTCTGAACATGTTCTTCTTCTATAAGGATCGTTGATTCCACCTTTCTTTTAAAATATCTCTCCATAACTACTAACTTGATAAACCCTAAAGAAAAAAATAATAATTTAAATGCTAAAACATAGACGTAATAGAAGGATTAATTATGTGCAAATTTAGCAATTTGTGAGAAAAAAATAAACTCTAAATAGTGTTTAGGGTTTATAAAAAATGAAGGGTTTTAGTCTTTTAGACAATAAAAAATAGTTGGAGTAATTAGGAATTATAATCATATGCAAATTCAGTGAAGGTTATTTAGATAATAAATTTTTAAAATTTTCAAAGATATAGAGATAATTACAAAATCTTTAGAGTTCAAACAAACAATCATACAGTTTTCAAGAGTATACAGATAAGAAAAACAATTGAGGGAAACTTAATAGAATTAAAGATACAGAATAATTAAGATGGATATACAACAAACAAATGAATGAAAATTTAATGAACACAATTTTGGTTCCCAATTCCAAAAACCATAGGCCAATTAAAGTGTTCAATCCATGTATCAAGCCAACTGTTGAAATTAAACTACATGTTTAATTTTTTAATTCCTTGAACATACATATTAACATAATTTTTTTTTCAATCAATTACCTGGTGACTAAGGAATTGGATGACAGGGTAAACAGTCAGAACAAACCTTTTCCAGTTCTTCTTCCCAAATCCCAAATCCACTCGCTGACACCGCCCCCTTTATTCCTCAGATCCACCCGTCGGAGTTCCTTTCTCAGATCCACCCGTCGGAGTTGCGACGTTCCTTTCTCAGATTCGAGCCTTCTTCTCAGAAGTCAGATCCGCCTACCAGACTTTTGATTCCCTTTGCTTCTTCTATGCTTAACTCCTCCTCACTGCGATGATGTCCTCCATCTTCGCCTTTTCCTCTCTCTTCTTAAGTCCACCCGCCAGCGGGCCGTGACGTTCCTTTTCTCTGCAATGATGGCTTGGCCACTAGAGTTCTCATCTTAATTTAATGATTTCCATATCTCTATCTCTCTCTCCAAAGTTGAAGTCAAACCCTAGATTTATTTTTGTATATATATTATAATATTATATATACTATATAAAAAGAACCCACTCAATATATATAATATTATACATATTTATTATTTTTTTTTTCAAAAATCATGCCTGGGCACATGCCTCCCCAGGCCCCAATATGGCCTCACCACTAGGGATGATGCTAGATTTTGATTTGTTTGATGATATTGAACTTGCCTTGTTGGTGGGAGTGTATTGCATTTAAATTTGGTTTTGATAGGGGCTTTGATATCTGAACTGTCTGCAACTTTCTTTTTGAGAAAACCTTTGTGATGTTCCTGGTATTCTGCTTGCAACCTTCTTAAGATCCATATTATTATCACAAGATAACAATATCATCTTTTGATATTGTTATCTTGGAGCTTTGAAAGTTCTGGACTGGTTGTCTGCTTGTTGTAACTCGTGTTGTAACACAGGTGTAACTCTCTGCTTATAGAAGTATTTAGAGGCACTCACACTCTCAAAGAAAAACACACTAGACAACAAGAAAACAAGAGAGTTGGTTACCCAGTTCGGAAACAATACCTACATCTGGGGGCTATGCCCGGAGACAACAATCACTAAAGGTGTGGGGAAAACAGGAGTACAAGAGTTCCTCACTCACTCAATAAGCACCTCCACTCCTTGATTACAAATGTCCACTATTACCCTTCTCCCAAGGGACTACTCTAGTCGGCACACCCTAATCCTCAGAGTCCTGGCCCTATATAGACACCTCCATGTCTTCACGCCTTTACAGCACCAGCCTCCACCTTTAGAATTTCCCAAATCTCCGCCGCTACCAAAATGGACTCCTTCCATATTTGGCTGTTGCAACTTAGTTGTAACCGGAATTGCAACGTGGCCCGGCTGACGAACTTGACCAAGGCTACAACATCCATTGCACTTCTTCGACCTCGACACACCTCCAACCCTCCTGGTTGAGTTCCGAGTCTACTACGTCAGATCCACCCGATCCCGACACGCAACTAGCCGATCCACCTCTCCGTCGCGTACTCAGCCTTACTCGATCGCACTCCACCATCGCGCGACACATTCAATCAACCTCCATCTCTGATCATGCGAGGTTGAGCTGTTAGATTGGCTCCACCAATCTCTTTCCAAGTCTGGTCTCAACTCACACCAACTTGGCCTTCAATCATGCTCCAATATAGCTCTTGATTTGGCTTCAATCAGGCACTTGTATTATCTACCAATAGTTGGTCATATATGGTTTCCAATCAGCTGCATTCTAGGTTTCCATTCAATCACAAAATCAACTGAGATTGTGTAGCCAATTAGCATGCAATCTCCCAATCATGCATGACAACTATCAGTTTCATGGCTACTTGTAGGAAGCTGCCTAATCAGTCTGCATGGCATCTTCAATGAGCTTTTCTTCAATCTATCTCCAATCATCCTTCTTTTAGTCAGCCTTTAACATTGGTGCCCCTGATATCCAAGTTAGCTTGACCCTAATTATCATTTCCTTGGGCTGCACCTTAATATGGTCTTCAAGTCATCTGAGTCACAGACGTTGACCATGTGGACTCATTGTGTCAAATGTTGCCATCCTAGTGCAGTTGCACTAACAAGCTTAATTCTTTTTTTCCATCACTTTGTAGATTCTTTGTAGAACTAAATTTGAAAATGATGTCTTTAAGATGAGGTTCTATCTTGTTATCTTTCAAAATTTAGAGAATTATCTTTGAAATTGTTACTCATGTTTTACTTTAGATGTTTTGAAATTTTTTCCCATCTATTGTCTTGATTGTTTAAATGTTTTGAAATTTTCAGTTGGATATATATATTTCACTTTTTTGTGTGATTTGGTTTGGGATGATGCTAGATTTTGATTTGTTTGATGATATTTGAACTTGCCTTGTTGGTGGGAGTGCATTACATTTAAATTTGGTTTTGATAGGGGCTTTGATATCTGAACTGCCTACAACCTTCTTTTTTCTTCTTCTGTTTTCCTTTTTCATAATTCAACCCTGTATGGTCTTCCTTGATATCTACTTGTCATTTTTTAGCTTTTAAATTTGGTTCTGACAGGGGCTTTGATGAACTATTGAATTCACATCTTGTTTTGTGAAAGATCATTTAAACATATTGCAAAACTCTCTGATTTGCCATTTTTGAACATGGAGCTTGTAAGTTGGAGTTGTTTTGAGAAAACCTTTGTGATGTTCCTGCCTTCCTGGTATTCTGCCTGCAACCTTCTTAAGATCCACATTGGAGCTTACTTTTTTTTTCATCACTTTGTAGATTCTTTGTAAAACTAAATTTCAGAATGATGTCTTTAAGATGAGGTTCTATCTTGTTATCTTTCAAAATTTAGAGAATTATCTTTCAAATTATTACTCATAATTTACTTTCTCTTTCTAATGTAATGTCAATTATCCTAAACAGTTTGGATCTCTGTGGTAATGGATTCTAAATTTAAATCCTTACTCTTTTTTAATCACTCCTTATCTTGTACAATTGATAGGAAGGGGTTCTTAGGGGGGCGGGGGAGCATAGGAATGAAAATAGAGAGCAACTTAATTAGTTGAAAGAGAACACAAAGAGGTTTATAGATATATGTTATGAGAAAGTTAAACAAAATAAGCTTCAAGGAACTACATTCAAGAAATAGACTCGGGAGGCGATCAATAGAGAAGTCCTCCTTGCGACCAATTATGATTATGGATTGGATCGATTAAAGGCAAAGTAGAATCGCTTGAGACAAAGTATCGGCTTTTTGCTGCACTGCTTGCTCACACTGGGGTTACTTGGAACTTGGAAACAAATAATGCTAATGCTCCTGAAAATGTTTGGGAAGAGTTCTATGTGGTATGATTTAACTTGCTTATATGATTTGTGTCAATTGAATGTTTTAAATAATAGTGCTTGTTGTTCTTATAATTATCATTCATGTTTATGCAAAAAAACAAGAAAGAGTACAAGGTCGTCCGGAAGGAAGGTTGTGAGCATTATAGTGTTCTAGTTGAGATGTTTGATGGGACACTAGCTTCTGGTATATTGGGGTATTCCTCCACACAGGCACCTCCAGATTCTGATGAAGATAGGTAGTTGGAAGAAGATTTTTTGCATGGTAATTCTCGAGCTTGAGGTGCTCCCAGTAAAACTTATGGTGATGGTGATCATTTTAATGGTCCTTTTTAAGCTGGTGCTAGCAGTGATGGGCGCGGGGAAAATCACCATTTGGGCGTCGATCCAAACAGCGTAAGATGGACAGGATGGACTTGTTGGTTGAATAGATTTCAAATAATGAATCAAGATGTGAGGAGAGCTCATTGTGTGAAATCCAAGGATTTTAGGGGTTAATTTTTTTAATTAGTTATTTTCTTTAATTGTTTGGTTAATAAGTAAGATTTCCAAAGTTGGACTTGTTAGAATTTTTTTTATTTATTTTGGAATAAATATTTTCTAGTTATTCTTTGATTACTTAATTAATGAATAATTCCCCAAATTCGGAATTTAATTGGATTTATTTATATATAAATGAATAAGTTGATGGGATAACGATAATTTATATTGGTAGATATACATACCCATATGAGAGACTGTGAGGATAAGATATTATATTTTATTTTAAAATATGAATGATTGAAGAAATTTCCTAAACTTGGTTCAATTGGAAAAGTGGGGATTTAAGTGATTTAATTTTAAATTGCGATCATTGGGTTTGCCAAGGACCGAAATGTAATTTTAATTATTTTAGGGGAATGAACGGTAATTATCGCCATCTCTCATGAGATAAAATAGTTAGGGGTCTGCATGTAATTCTGAATACTTGGGGGACTTTTCATTAACAGCCTGTGGAAACCTTGAATGTGCAAGAATCTGTTGAGCAAAATAACTGAGATTATCCAAACCTAAATTAAATTTTGTTTCAACGGATAAACTATGTTTAATCGGTGTTGAGTGGATAAGAGAGAAATTATCCAAATCTTATTTAAACTTTGTTTTCAATGAGATAAACCATGTTTAAATCCCCCATGGGCTTCTATATTCATGGAGAACTGGACCCTAAACCCTAACGCCGCTATCGATCCGAGGGAGGGTAAGAACTTTGCAACCCCATCTGAAGACGACGAGCGTATCTGAGGCCGCCTCGAGCCACCGCTATTCGTGTAAGCCTTGCTAACCCTCATCGTGTCTTTGCCTAAGGTTTAAGTTTAAGTTTATGGATTTTTTGGCATGATTGTTTGTCCTCCTAGAAATCATGGTAACCATCATTGGAGGAGGATAATATAAATTTATTATGGAGTTCAAACATAAGGGCTTACATGCTTTGTGTATTATGTGTTCAAAATAAGTCAACATACATGCATGATTATGAAAGTTTTCATGATAATATAGTGGGTTCTCAGAGATAATTGCATGCTTTTGGGTTAATTGCATGCATGAATACTTAGTTATAGAGATTATGCCATGGAGAAAGTTTTATTGGTGCTTGTTTAGTCACATGCGTACATGCATGGTCATGGGAAGTTCATGTACGCATACTATTCAGCCAATTGTTGATTTTGAATTCTCTTTAAAACGAAGTGGATGCCTAGCTGTCATTAGTGTGGTTGTTGGGTAAAAGGTTGGTTAACCTATTGCTGTGATTGGATGTGTGTTCACTCAGTAGTTGGATTCTTGATGATGAGTTAGTATTAATCAAGTTAGGGTTGGTTAAGGGACTGCAGACTGGCTGTCCCCTTCGAGGGACAGCTGGACAGCCTGTGGTTGTCCAATTTGAGCGTATAATATACCGTTGGAAAGATGGGGAAGAGATCTTTCCAACGAGACTTAGATCAACTCAAAGGGTTCCGGAATCAAAAGTTATGAGCTGTTCTTTGGGACTACGCATTAGTTTCAGAAATTCTGCATTAACATTATGATTAATAATAATAGTTTATTTTGTGTTGGTAATGGTACTGAGTTGTGATTATAGTTACCAGATATCGTCATTGAGTGTTGAGCCACGTCAGGAGGGACACGGTTCAGTCGGGTAGTTATACCAGTTGAAATAAGTTACTCTTGCCTCGCTCCTACCCATTGTTTGGGTTTCTTGTTTTGATGAATGCTATTTGTTAGCATATCTTCTTTGTGGTATTTGTTTTTCTTGGAAGCATGCACATACATGTTTGTTTTGTTCTCTTTCCTCGTATGTGTATGATTGATGTGCTTGTGGTAGTGCTATTACTACTTGTTTGTTGGAGTGCTCATTGGAGATGCCCTCCTGTGACCGACACTTGACTATAGGCACTCGTGGTGCTTGTGTGCAGCTAGGTAGGTATGCGTCAGTGGAATTAGCGGGCTCGCTGAGCATAGCCTCCTGCTGTCTGGCATGAGACCATAGAGATACGCAGTACTTGTGTGCTGGCCGGGTAGGTGTGCGCCAACTGAGTTTGTTCTTCCGCCCGGTTCAGTGGAGCGTGGGGGCTCCAGTTTGGGGGAACATTCAGGGACGGGACACCCTTGCGTTTCGGCTTGCTATGCCAGAGGGACAATACTCTGGTTATCCTAGGGAACGTTCGAGGATAGGACACCCTGGCATTTCAGCTTGCCATGCCAGAGGGATGATACTCTGGTCGTCCTGCCTGTCAGTAGGGTTGGTTCACTGGCCGTGTCGACACGTGGGAGAGGTGGCGCTACCGAGGTGTGACCGGAGGGTCGTTTCCATTTTGAGGCTGTGTTGTTGTCCGGGGGATCTTTGCTGAGCTATTCTTGGAATCCTCTTCTAGAACCTGAGTGCTGTAGCTGGGCAGGAGTCATACCGTTGCTATTGTTTGTGGTAGACTCCTAGGATCTGATTGTGCAGCGTGTAGCCCTACTATGTTGATGATTTGTTCTTGGATTTGATATCATCTTTATTGGTTTACATATTTGAGATCCTTGCAGGGTACTTACTGGACTTTTCTTTCGAAAGCTCATCACTTTTCCCTTCTCTCATTTCAGGTCCTAAGGAGTAGGTGACTCGAGCTCAGGAGACGTGCGAGAGTTGGGGTGGGATATTTGCTGAGGTCGCAGGATCTCCTTGTCTTTTGTTTCTGTGTGAGAGAAACTCTGTTTAGGACCCATGTAGGGCCTGTATTTGTTTATGGCATATGGACCCTTTGTGACTTGTTTTATTTCCGTTGTGGTTATTTTGAGGATATTTGTTATTATTGTTGAGACCTTTGATTCTTAATTGATATCTGCTTTGACTATTTAGGCCTTGTACTTGGGTGGGGCTCGTCTCCACTTGGGTACGGCCGATCTGTTTATGTGCCCGAGGTCCCGGAATCCTGGCCGGCGCGTGACACATTGCGTAAGAAGTACTTTGAAGGCATATTGGAAAGGATGGCTGAAGGGAGTGAAAAACAAGATGATCCATTCTCTGTTGATATGTGTATGGAAATATTGAATAGTATGGAAGGTCTTACGGATGACATGTATTCCAAGTTTACGCAATCCTTGCGAGACCCTGTAACAAGGAACATGTTCATCAGAGTGCTAGCTAAAAGGAGACTTGCATGGTTGAAAAATCTTTGAAGGGATGACGTTGATGGTCTAAACTTAATATGTATTTGTATGTTTGAACTTTGGTTTTATTTATAGTGTTTGAACTTTGTTGGGTCCATTTTTTAGTAGCACACTTAACTATGGCCTAATTTCTTTTTGATCACCGAACTTTGATTTGTATCAAAAAGGTCACTTAACTACAATTTGTGTTCACAGGGTAGTCACCCAAGGGATTCCGGTGCCCTTTGTCGACGTGGGTCACGGAGAAGCCACGGACCGATCCAACAAGATCTTCTTCATAAAAACCCTAATCTTTTCCCCTAGCTTTCATCTTTCCGAAGCTTCACCGCCTCACCACCGCCATCATCCACCCTGTGCTCAATCCGGCCCAAAATTCACAAAATCCCATTCATCTTCTCATCGAAGTTACCACTTAAATGCAACTCAAATAATTGAATAAAGAAAGCAAAGAATAAGAAAAAGGAAGCAACTTGCACATCAGAACTTGGAAGGCTTGCAACCTTTGCATACGAATGAACAAACACAACAATAACAACAATTAAAAAAGATGGCTTTCCACCAAACACCATTCAATCACAGATCTCTATGAACATAAAGGTGGTGCCTTTCAGGGGTTTTAGGCCGCGGCAGGCTGCATGTCACCGGCGGCGCCAGAGGCCCGAACGATGTCCTGAAGAGCTGGCCGGAGCTCATCGCTGCAAAACTGGCGGTACTCGAGTGTGTCGCCGCCATCTTTCCGTACTTCAACCACAAGCACCGACGGGGCCACCGCGAAGATGTCGGCGGCGACGTAGAGTTTCCCTTTCCGGCCACGCTCCTCCCCTTCGAGCCTCACGTCCTTGGCGGCGAGATGAAAGCTAGGGGGAAAAGATTAGGGTTTTTTTATGAAGCAAATGCTGACTGGATCGGTCCACGTGGCTTCTCCGGCGGCCATGTCAGCAAAAGGGCACCGGAATCCCTTGGGTGACTGCCCTGTGAACACAAATTGTAGTTAAGTGACATTTTTGATACAAATCAAAGTTTGGTGATCAAAAAGAAATTAGGCCATAGTTAAGTGTCCTACTAAAAAATGGACCCAACTTTGTTTATTGTCTATTTGAACTTTGGTTTTATTGAATGTTTGAACTTTGGTTTGTTATTTGGATTATGGAAAAGTTTGACCTCTTATTTGTATGTTTATTAGTTTTTTATTACAATTATTATGATGGGTTATAGTTCTATTTTACATTTATTATATTGTCATATAATAGTTAAAAAAAGGTCAAATACCCAATTTAGTCCCTCTATTATCCCGAATTGGCCCTTTTAGTCCCTCTATTCTAATTTGCGCCCTTTTTGTCCTTCTAATTTCCCGATTGTAAAAATCCAGTCCCTCCATGAGACGGACATCCATTTTGTCTTCGGGGCGCTGACATGGCATTCTTTATAATAAAAATAATATTAAAATATTCAAAAAAGTGGGTACTTCTCGTTTACTTACGAAGCGGATGCAAATTCGGTTTGGATCCACACCCGTTACATAATCCCCCTTGATTTAAGAAATCTCAAGAGCCCCAATCGTTGCCCTAATCCCCCTTCCTTGATTTCAGAAATCCCCAACCATTGCCTTAATTCGCGAGAGTGCCGCCCCGTCGACGACCACCACCGCACCCCGCCGACAACCACCACCAATGTCCATTGCTGCGTCGATTGAAGTTCGTGCAGCCCAAGACCTAATCGGCCCGATCGGTCCCTCCTCGTGAAGTGCCCAGGTAAGCATTGGTATGCTTATTATACTGAAACTGTGCAATGTGTACATATAATAAGCATAATGAGGACCACATAAGCCTTGGGTGTCAGTTTTGTCTAAGAATACAGGACCACATGACATATAATAAAGGTGTTCGAGATTCTTCAAGTGTCACCAATAATACATGAAACCCGTAGTGTTTGATGCCCCATTCCATATTCTTGGTCAACAAAGTAGGGTCCTCAACCTGCCCAGTAGGATCCCACCAATTTTGTTGCTAACCTAAGTTTGTGAAACATTCCTTTTTTAGTTGATTTATGAAAATAAAACCGTAAGTATGCCTGATGGTACTTTTTATTATTCTAGTTCTTTACTATTCTATAAAACCCTAAGATACTATTCAATGGTTGTATAGTATTTTATAGTTAAAGTTGTATATAATATTGAATTATGGACAAATTTAAGTCTCTTAAATAGAAATCATGAAGCAAATTTAGCAGGAAAAAAAGACATTGTGATGTGAAGTGCTAACTTTATAGAATTCTGTCAGCATCCTGCCCAATGGGATCCCACCAATTTTGTTTCTAACCTAAGTTTGTGAAACATTTTTTTAGTTTATTTATGCAAATAAAACCCTAATGATGCCTGATGGTACTTTTATTATTCTAGTTCTTTATTATTCTATAAAACCCTAAGATACTATTCTAAGGCTGTATAGTATTTATAGTTAAAGTTGCATACAATATTAAATTATGTTCATCTTCACCTATTTTCTAAGTATGACTTTTAATTTAGATAAAGGTCTTAGAGTAGATTAATGAATGTCATATTGTATACAATATTGAATTATGTTCACCTTCTCCTATTTTCCTTCATCTTCCTTTTCTAATTTAAATGTAAATTTTTGCTTATTCTTATAACTACTTGAGGTTTTAAAATTTAAACTGTTGCTTATTCTTAACTTTTATGAGTTCATTTCTACATTCTTAGTACATTGTATGTCTTTCAGTTTGGAATTTTTTTTTTAAAGGGTGTTTAAGCAAGGTCATTAAGCAATGACATATGTTTCTCCGGCTTCTTTATTTTCTTATGACTACACCTGAATCCCTGAATGTTCATCTTCTCCTATTTTTTTATTATGATTTTTAATTTAGAAAAAGGTCTTAGAGTAGATTAATGAATGCCATATGTTTCTCTTGCATCTTCCTTTTCTAATTTAAATGTAAATTGTTGCTTTTTCTTATAACTATTTCAGGTTTTAAAATTTAAATTGTTGCTTATTCTTAACTTTTATGAGTTCATTTCCACATTCTTAGTACTGTGTATGACTTTGAGTTTGGAAATTTTTTGTTTTATTAAAGTAGATTAAGCAAGGTCATTAAGCAATGGTATATGTTTCTCCTGCTTCTTTATTTTCTTATGACTACATTTGAATTCCCTAAATGTTCATCTTCTCCAATTTTCTGATTATGATTTTAAATTTAGAAAAAGTCTTAGAGTAGATTAATGAATGCCATATTGTTTCTCTTGCATCTTCCTTTTCTAATTTAAATGTAAATTATTGCTTATTCTTATAACTACTTGAGGTTTTAAAATTTAAATTGTTGCTTTGAATTTAAAAAATTTGTTGCTCTGAATTGTGTTCTACTGTGTTTTATAGCAATTTGTTGCTCTGAAAATTTTCTAGTTCACTTATTAGTTTGGAATTATTTGCTATGCAACATAGTATGGTTGATTGTGATGAATATATCGTTAAATATCATCACGGGGGGTTGTTGGTAAGAGAATGAGAGGCTAAGTAAACCAATGGGGAAAATGGATGAATTTGCGTTGACCCGGATAAATTCTGTTATTTGGATGTGTTAGGAGACCTTAAGGACTTGGGTTATGATATAAAGAAGAGGCTGGAATTGTTTTACATGGATGAGGGGGGGGGGGGGGGGGGACATTCAAACCTATCTCTGATGACAGTGGGGTTCTAGTTGTAGTTGAACATCTGAGGAAACATTTGACAGCAGATATTTATGTGGAGATAGTAGGTGTTGATCATGGGAATGTGTTGCCAGAGGTGTTAATACAGGTTCCTCGTAATAGGATGCAGAATAATGAGACTAATGAGACCAATGAGACCAATGAGAGTGAGGATGAGTCAGATGATGATGATGAGAGGTTGGTTCTGGAGCCATTTTTAGAATATAATTCAGATTCTGATGATGAAAGAGAGGAGGCTAGGACCAAGGTTAGAAAATATGTTGAGCTAAAGGATACCTTGCAAGCAGATGATGGTGAAGATGAGGAAGAAAATGCTAATGTTGTGGATGAAATGACTGGAGATAATCATGAAATGGCTGGAGATAGGGGACAAGTTAATGATGATGGAGACAATGTGGGGCCTAGTATTGATAATGAGAAGGTCAATGCTTATGAAAGTGACTACGTATATTTCCTCGTCATATCCAGGGAGCTATGTTGATACCAGTGAAGGGTCTGACGCAGATAATGCAAGGAGCAACAGTTCCAATAGGAACATGATCCTAATCGACATTTGGAGGATTTTTGTATAGATCTAAGGTTTAAAGATCTGAGCTTATTTGAGAAGGAACTAGTTGAATTTTCAACTAGGAAAGGTTTTGAGTTCAAATACATTAAAATGATGCAGTGAGCGTTAGGGCTGGATGTTGTGGAAAAGGGTATAAATGGTTGATCCTTTGTTCATGGTGCAGTGCAAGAAAATAGTTTACTGTAAAACACTATGAGTCTGAGCACTCCTTCCTGCTTGTAACTACAAAATAAAAGAGTTACAACTTCATTAATTGCCAGAAGATATGGTGATTTAATTTCTGCCATGCCCTTTATCAAGCCTCGGAATTTGAGGGCAATGGTGAGGAGGGAACTGGGTTATCTTCATCTCCAACAAGACCTACAGAAATGCCAAAGTTCTAGTCCTCAAAAAAGTTGAAGAACAGTTCATTGAGGATTTCAAAGTTTTAAATAACTATGCACTGGAGTTAAAGGCAACAAACCCTGGGAGTAATGTGCATGTTGTATTTGAAAGACAAAGCCCAAGTGAAATACCTACTTTTCAAAAAATGTATATCTATCTAGCAGCTGCAAGGGAAGGGTTTATTAGTGGTTGTAGGACACTGGTAGGTCTTGATGGGTGTTTTTTGAAGGGTCTATTAAAGGGGCAACGACTGGTGGTTGTTGGGAAAGATGGAAACAATCAGATGTTCCCCATCGCGTGGGCAATTGTGGAGAAGGAAACAAGCGAGTCTTGGACATGGTTTATTGAACACTTAAAGGGTGATCTGTGCATTGGAGATGGCCTTGGATGGTCCATAATTAGTGATATGCAAAAGGTAATCAACTATCATTACTTTTTATAATAAAAAAATATTATATTTTAATTTGATCATTCTCTTCTGTGTAGAGGTTAATCCATGCAGTCAACGTTCTTCTACCATTGGTTGAACACAGAATGTGTGTGAGACACATTTATGCAAGGTGGGGGAAAAAACACCCAGCCAAAGAGTTGCAATTCCAATTTTGGAGAGTTGCCAGGTCCACCAGCTAGTCTGAAATGCAAAATAATCTGCATGAAATGGCTAAACTAAATGGGGGAGAGAGGATTGTGCAGGAATTGCTAGATAATTGGCCAATTTCAGGTTGGTGCCAAGCTTTTTTTCTGATGTGGTAAAGTGTAATGTTATAGACAACAATATGTGTGAAAAATTTAATGTGGTTATTCTTGATGCTAGGAGTAAGCCCATTATTTCTCTTTTAGAAGATATTAGGCTTTATGTCATGACTAGAATAGTTGTTAAAAGGGACTCTATTGTTAGGAAATGACATGTGATTATGGGCCAAACATAGTTTCCAAAATTGAAAAGGAGAGAAAAAAGAGTGCAAAATGGTCTGTAGAGTGGAATGGGGCTTCCAGTCATGAAGTATATTTAGATAATTTTGGGTTGCATGCAAAGGAGGCCTATGTTGTCATGCTACCAAACCATTTCTGCTCTTGTGGGTTGTACAATAAATCTGGCATTCCATGCCAGCATGCAATGGTTGCCATTGCTTTCAGTGGTGCAGACCCACTTGAATATGCCTCAGAATGGTTCAGAAAAGATGTTTACTTGAAGGCCTACCAATATGTTGTCCACCCAGTGAAAGGCAGGGCATTCTGGCCATTAAGTGAAGAAGGCCCCTTACAGGCTCCTATACTCAAGAGGATGCCAGGAAGACCTAAAAAGAAGAGGAAGAGGGAGGCATTAGAAGGTAAATGCAAGAGCAACACAACATTGTTTAGGGCAGGTAGGGTGTTCAAGTGTAAAGTTTGCAAAAAAGAAGGCCACAACAGGAGGAGCTGTCCACAAAGAATCAATGCATCTATAAGCCCTGGCACTCATTATCCAACTATTTTTTTCATTCTAATTGTTAGTTGTGTTTGCTGTGCTTTTGTAGGTTACCAATACTAACACCCAAAGAGATACAACTAGAATAACTCTAATATTGGTCCATCTGAGCAGATAAGTCATCAAAGAAAAGCTGTAGAGAAGGGAAAGCAGAAGACAGTAGCTGTCCCCAAAGGGAGGAAGAAAATAGATGCTGCTTGTTATGGTCCAGTAAAAGTTCTGAGAGTAAGTAGTTCAAAAAACACACACTTGCTTAACAATTCTGTTATTTTGAAGAATTATGATTAAATGTCATGTATAATCTTTGTTGTTTTGGGAAATTTTGATACAAAGCCTTTGTTAAAAAGTTGTTGAATTTTTATGTCTTGCATGGTCTAGGGTGCGCACAATGGTGGACTTATAGTTGGCAGGGAAAGTGATCATTTTAGTTCCTTCGTCACTGTCAGTAAATTAATGGTATATATATATATATATATATATATAGGGAAAGTTTGTATTTACTGTCAATGAATTTGATCTCTTACCATATGTTTGACAATCATGTGATGTATTCTTCTATGGTCTAATTTTCAGGCAAGAAGGATGGAAGAAAAAAGGCAAAAACATAATCAAAACCTTAGTCCGCAGAGCACCTCAACACATGAAGCTCCAGAACTCTCAACATAGCAAAGCATGACAAATGCTGCAGCTGGAGAAAATCCTTAATAGCTGGTTCATGGCTTTTATTTTGGGATAGCATGGTAAATTTTTGTATGAAACCTGATGAATGTAACTGATTTATTTATTTTATATGATCAAGACTGTGTATTGTGTTTTGTTGTCTAAACAATATGGTCAAAAACTGTGTACTGGTTATAGATTTTGGTGTTATATATCTATTTTGATGTTTGGGCAATCAATTCCATTTTGATGTAATTCTGTATTGTTTGAGCAATGGATGTTATGTCTTGGGTTTTAGATTGTTTTTTTTTAATGGGTTGGATTGGGTTTCAGATGACACAACTTCTAATTCTCAACAGATGAGTATTTTCATTGTGAGTTACTATTTTTCTGCATAAATGTATGCATGGAATGCAGTAATGCCTCTGGTAATCTGCTGACAAGCAAGCCAAGAAGAAGAGTTTACCTTGTGGTTCATAAAAGACAACTTGGTGATGTGAGGGGTTATCTCCAAATCTTCCAAACAATGCCTTTTTTTAGTGATTGTTCTTGGTGTTGATTGAAAAATTAGCAACAATTCATGTTCATGCTTCAATTAATTATGGATCACTATGGATCTCCATCACAACCCTTTTTAATGCTTGTACTTTGTTGGTATGGTTTTTAGTATTGTGGTTCTACTATCATCATGAAAAACTACATATTATGTGTAACATGGGTGTGTAATGCGAAATTCTCTTTATTAGTATTTGAATAATAAAGATCTTTCTTAATATTTGTTGCAATTCTTTGTTTAGTAAAAAACTGAAAGATATATTAGATTTTTAAAAAAAATTAAATAAGTGAGGTTCACATTAGAATCAGCCGAGCTTAACCTCCATTAATTTTCTTTGATTTCACCACTGAAAAACTGTTTATCCTAGCTTAACCTCCCTTAATTTTCTTTGTTTAGTAAATTAGGGATTTCTAAGATCAAGGAGGGAGATTATGTGTTGGTGGCGGTTGGAGTATGGTTGGAGTCGGTGGTTGATGGACGTCGGTGGTGGTTGTTGGCGGGGTGCGGTGGTGGCGGGTTGCGGTGGTGGCCGTTGGCGGGGAGGCGCTCTCGCGAATTAGGGCAGCGGTTGGGGATTTCTGAAATCAAGGAAGAGGGATTAGAGCAACGGTTGGGGCTCTCTAGATTTTTCAAATCAAGGGGGATTATGTAATGGGTGTGGATCCAAACCGGATCCGCATCCACTTTGTAAGTAAACGGGTAGTACCCACTTTTTTGAATATTTTAATATTATTTTTATTATAAAGAATGCCACATCAGCGCTTCCGACGGCAAAATGGACGTCTGTCTCATGGAGGGACTGGATTTTTACAATCGGGAAATTAGAGGGACCAAAAGGGTGCAGATTAGAGTAGAGGGACTAAAGTGGCCGATTTGGGATAATAGAGGGACTAAATTGGATATTTGACCTTAAAAAAAATATGTATATGCATATTTGATAAAATCACCAGAAAACATACTATACAGTTTTATAACAAACAAAACAGCTTTTCAATTTTCTGTTTCTGAAAACATTTTCCAACCAAACAACTTTTCCATTTTCTAGTTTCTGAAAACGCAACAGAAAATCTTTTTCTGCGTTTTCCACCTTTTTAGAAAATGGAAAACAAACCAAACGGCCCCTAAGTTTCAATTCAATCACTTATCTAGAATTATCTTAATCCAAAATTAATTGACTAATAAAAGAAATTTTATTTCTTTCTATTTATTTTTTTTTCTTTTAATAAAAGTGAATACACCTAAAAAAAGGTGATTATAAGAAGTAAGTAATAGTAGTACTAGTTTAAGATAAAACAAAGATACATATAGCCTTGTTCTATAATTCAAATTATATGTAAACAAGTGTTTGCTACTATGCTTTGTTGGTCTTCTGCGATGCCTCCTCGCTTGGAGCTTGTGATAGGCCTTCCCTTATAAAACATATGTAACGCCCCGGTTTCTCCCGTGAATATTGTAAATAATAAATAAATGTCAGGATTAAATAATATAGTGATGGGATCTGGAGTGGAATGATTTGATGAACCAGTTTAGCTAAATTAAATAATTTAGGATTATTACTTTGGATTTTAAGCTAAAGTGAATAATTAAGGTTGAGAACTAAATAACTTAGATATGTGACATAAATTATTGAGTTTATTGGGCTCCTTTCAAATTAGATTATTTTAACAAGTGGGCGGGGCCAAAATTGAGAAAATAATAATTGAATTTAAAAGGATTTAATAAGTGAATTGTAAATTACCGAAAATTGGTAGTCATTAACCAAGTGTGACAAATGATTAATTAATTAACTTAAGGGATGATAATATGAATTTAGGCCTTAAGGGGCTTAGAATCAAGTAAAGAAGGCTGCCATGTAATGGGCTTGAAATTTTGAATTCATTGGAGAGGAGTCAATTAAAGTGGTGTGACAAAATAAGTATTAATGTGCCCAAAGTATAGATTTATTAATTTGGATTATTTAGGTTGGGCTTCATTTGGTTTCCACGGTGGGCCGGGCCAAATTGAGAAATGAGGGATGATGGAATAAAGTTAATAAGGGAGGATTGATTAATGCTTTGACCTAGGCTTGTGACAATTTAATTGTGTAAGCTTCAGTCAAAGGGTTGGTTAGTCATTGGAGAGGAGAGGCTTGGTTGTGAGAAGGCTGTAAGAAAGGGGCAATATAGCAGCTGGAGGTGGCACTCGGGTGGGGCCGGTGGAGCTGGAGCTGGCCTCGTGCATGCGATGGATTGCGTGGGGTTGCCACGGGTCTCCCCGGTGCTGCTACCTTGAGGGGCGTGGTTTCCATGTTTTCGGCGGACGTCTGCGCAAGCTCCCGCCGCGTCTTCCGCCAGCTTCTGCACGATTTCTGGCAGGGTTTCCGGCCAGCTTCTGAGCTGATTTTCTGCAAAGAGGAAGGTGGAGAAACAAAGTTAGTGTTGAATTAGTGTTTGGTGGTTGTCTTGTTGTTGTGTTAGTTAATGTTTGTTGACTGTTCGAACTGTTATTGTGTTGCCTGCTGTTGTTGTTACTGCTGTGACTGTTGTCAATGTAGTTAGTTACTGATGTTGTTGTTAATATTGATGAAGAAGTGGTATTGTTGTTGTATGGTTGTATTAATTAGGGACTCCATGACTCAAAGAACTGTTTTGAAGTGAAGCTTAGTCATGTCCATCAAGTATTTGATGAAATGTCTCATTGAGCTTTTGAGTAGTAATTAGCTGGTGTAAGTGTTGTTGATTTCTGTCTATTAAGAAGTGATTATGTGCACTATTATTTGGGAAATTCTGAAGTCTTTTAGTAGATGGCTTGCTTTGTAATCTCTTGGTATTAATAACTCAAAGAGAAGAGATGTTCTCTTGAATATAGTTATGCCTATCAAGGGTTTGATGAATTGCTTCAGTGGAAGTATAGTTACATAGATGATTAGATGAGTGGCATGCTTAGTTGTTAGTTGTCTAATCCCCTGTATTAACCTTAAGACCAGATTTTCTAAAAGAAGTTTGCATTGTTATCTCTTGATTGGTTGAAGCTATTAATGAATACAATGAAGTATGCAAACTATAATACCATAGTTGAGTTGGGGTGCTGTTAGTGTCCTATTTGGTGCCTGCTGTAGTTTGCATTGAATTTTATTGGAGATAAGGCATTCGTGTATTGTCCATGAAGGGATTGGTAGGAGAAGCTTGGTATGAATTAGTTTTAGTTCTGTTATGACTGCAGTGCTACAAGGTACTATTGTTATTGCTGAACTATGTTTGTAAAGAACCAGGAGTTCATGAACTCAAAGAGTATTTTATGTGAAGTCCATTGATGTTTTCAAGTGTTTGAGACAAGGGTTTAACAGAGGTGTGGGAGAGGATTTAAGCGATGATTTGTAGATGGTCTTGCAGAATTCTGTCCTGCAGAATTCTGTCCACTTCGAGGGGCTGCGGCTCCCTGCTCACTACTCCATTTGGGTTGTGTAATACGCCGTTGGAAAGATCTCGAGGTCTTCTTTCTAATGAGCTTTAAATGAGGGAATTTGGAGTTACGCTTCAAAAGTTATGACTGATTCTTTCCAACCGCGCAGGGCAGCCAGAATTCTGCGAATTTGTATTTCGGCTTGTAGATTATCGTATTATGTTTTAGAATTGCTATGACATTGCTGTTGATGAAATGGTCCTTATGTGCTCTGTAACCTAGCAAGAATTTAGGTTCAAGAGGAGGGAATTATGTTTAAATTTCCTTATGCTCATAAGGTGTTTGAAAGAATGCTTATATGAAGATTAGGTGGGAATGTGTAACCATTGTGATGAAGTTGCTATTAATGGTTGAACTGCAGTACTCTCCAGTTGGATAGATTCCTAAAGAGTTCAAATGCTTGTCTCTGGTTCAGTTAGATCAGTTTGAGTAGTGGGCTTTAAGATAATTGGACTTAGGCCCATGGATTATTATAAGTGTGTTATTTCTAGAGTCCATGCTAAAGTATAATATTGGTGTTTCATTAGAATGGCAGTGAGATGATTTGCTGAAGGATATGATTAAAGCTCCCATGATACTTGATTTGAGTCTAATGAGTTGTAGTATTTTGATGGTAAATAGTCAATTTTAGATTTGCTTGGCTATAGGCTTCATGCTTGGATGTGGTATGATTTGCTTTAGTGTTGGGCCTTAATCTTTATTGACTTGGGCCCATGAATAGTTAAGATTATGATAGTGTACTAGTAACTAATTGAGACACGGTTGTAATTACTAGGAAAAGGAAAGGAAAAGGGCAAGACGGGATCTTCGTGAGGTCCGAGTCAGACTTGACGAACTTAGGACTTCAGGTGAGTGGACCTACTGTATATTCTCGTGTTTTGATCGGGTTTTGCCGTGTTTTCAGCTTATGTTCCTCGGCTAAGATTTGTTCCCGGTTTTGAGAATGCTTTCGATTATTTACAGCTATTGTAGATTGGTGTTTTCTGCATATGACTAGTTGTAGATCATTGAGATAGACATGAGATAGATATAGGACGTGAGCATCGATCTTTGCTTCTTGTTAGACGATCCTTGCTATGCAGATGCGGCTCCATTGAGCTAAGACCAATGTGATACCGAGTAGGGGAAAGGTTTTCTTGTTTTCAAAATGAATTTCTAGCATCAAAACCTTGTTTTAAAAATGAATTTATCTTAAAACCCTTTTCCGACTCTTTGGAGTGCTCGGTACCACGAGTGAAGACCCAGATCGGGGGAAACCTCGCGGCTTCACATACAAAATTTCAGATCGGGGATACCTCATGCTAGTTATCTGAGATCTTAGTAAGTTGATCCTATGTAATTGCATTCTTATCGATAGACGCTCACATATCTAGACATCTCATGAGACATAGACAGGCATGATAGTGACTAATGACTTTTCGAGTTTTCTCGGACATTGCATTAGATGATCTTCCTGATGGGGAAGATAATGCATAGACTGTCCTGATTTACTGTATTTTCCGCATGTATATGAGTAGAGATTACTTTCCATGTACAAGATTATATTTTCAGATGCACGGGTCTCAGTTGACCTGGCAGTAGGGGTCACGTATCACTGAGCTCTGTAGCTCAGTCCCTCTTTCTTACTCACTTTGTGCAGGTAGCAGTCAGAAGTTCGGGTAGATGTTAGATCCGGTGAGTTGGGAGGACTCTTAGTCGCTCTCAAGGCCCCATATTAGCTTCTATGTTGTGCACTCAGATGTTGTATTTTATTTTGAGACTAGATACGACGCAGTAGTCTAGAGAGTTTGTATCGCTTATGACTCTCCTTTTGGGATGAGTTCCTGACTTATTACGCTTTATTATCACCGCCTCCAAATTTCCGCAGGTTTCGATTTCAGCTTTGGATGTACCTTTGGGCTCGTGGAACTCACCCGAAATGGCCGGGTGTGACACGTGTCCCTAGTGGGATTAGGGTGTTACAACATAGACGTTTTTTTAACCAATAAGTCCATGGTCGCCAAGTTGGCCCTTTTGGTCGCCTTTGCTACCTCAAATGAAGAGACCAGTAAGAAATCAATATCAAGAATCAATTTTAAGTAAACACATTATTTATCTTGAAAGAAAACATGTAAGAGCCGCCATGTTTACGGCTTGATTACATCCTTAATGATTCCTCTAATTTTGGTTTAGTAACCTTACTTGGATGATGAATATGATTTATTAATGGGGTTTAATTGCATAAACGGCTTCTTATGAGATTTATGAGATGAGGACCTAGGTGTGACGATTTTGGGAATGTGGACTAAAGTGCAAAGATGCACTCTCTCACAAAATGTAAAAAGCATAGGCATGGAAGATCATTTTTAAGGAACTCAAGGATTCATTACTAAAAAAAACCCATGTGTACTCAAGCATGCAGAAGATAATTACATATGAAGGAATTAAAAAGAAACCCAGGGGTGCTTTATTAAAAAGTCACGTAACTATACATATTTCATGGGGGGTTAAACCTCCGAATGAGATCACCAGTAGGAGTGATCCCACGGCGGAGGATGATGCGTGGCTATTAATGGAAGGAGAACGGGTGAAAAGCTGCGCGCGTGATCATCGTCGGCTATCCGTAACGCAAGTCTGATTTCTCAGAATCACCTCCTTTGAAGCCTATCCATCATGAACCCTATAAAGAGCGCCCCTCCTCCAAACCCTAGTAGCCATCATCCCAGCAAAGAAAGAAAGTGAGAGAGAAGAGAAACCCTAAAGTGGGCTTTGGTCACCGGATCCTCCAATTGCGTGATAATCTTTCGATCCCCCTCTATGTCGATATGCTTTGGTGTTCTTATCTTCAGCTTAGTGCCAATGCTATGATGTTTCTGTGGTATTTTTAGAATTTTGATGGACGTCTGTGGGTTCTTGATTTCTTGGGTGTAGATTGGTTCAATGTAGCATTCTGTGCAAGTGAGTTCGATCTTGTTTGAATTAATTACTATTTAGAGGAATTTACTTTCTCTAATTCCATTGAGTTTTCTAGTGATTGATTCAATTTAGGTTATGGTTTTCCTGATCATACTTGAATGAAGGAAAAAAAAAAAGGGAAAACATTAAGATAGGTACTTCATAAAATGTATTCTTAGCTACTAACCAAATCTATCCATCTCCACATTCTCTCACTTTAACTTTTCAATACTGATTTATTTTTCCTTGGAAGAGCAACCATGCTATGATGACAAATCTCTTGTGTGCTTGTGTATGTTACAATGAATCCATTAAATGTTTGGTATTAGTATCTTACATGAGTTATGTCCATTTATTAATGGTTGTTGCTGTGTGTTCTCCCTCCTTTTTGCTATTATAGAAATTGTTGCCTATCGGTGTCTCTTGTAGAGACATGTTTGCTTATTGTTTCTTTGACATCCTATAGTCCATTTTCACTTAGTCTGCCAAATGTCCAAATACATAGCATGTCTTAGTTGATGATTAATGAGCTTTGTAGTTTTCTAATCATTAAAGCTCCAGATACTTACAAGATCAAGTATTTAATTTTACCACTTCTAAATAAATAGCGTTTGAATGGAAAAGAGTCTACTTATATTTTTAAGAAATTATGGTAGAAAAGGATGAACATCAAGGCTACCATAGGATATTTTTGGAAGCTAGAGTTTAAGTTGGCAATGTGTAGATAGCTAATATATCTTAATTTCAAATAGAAATAGTGAAGAACCTCTTGCTAGGAGGTTATGATATGGGATATAATGATAGTTTCTAATAGTAGGTCATACATATGGGCATGGATATGTAGAGGTGGTTAGTGGGATCACGACCCAACTAAGAACAAGTGAGGTTAGTGGGCCCTAGTAACGGACCAACCACTTATAGAAATTATTATCTATTATACACTTGTGTATATACTGAGATGTATTCCACTTATCAAATACCAACGTAGAGACGAGGGTCACGTCAGGAAAGACACGGATTGTGAGAATAGATATTTGATACAGGTAAGTTCTCTTGCCTAGTTCTCACTCATTGATTAAGTATTTCGTTGATTTGCTACTACCATGCTATTGCATGTTCCCCTGATGCTCTTGATTTTTGCTTTATTGACTAGATACACACATACCTGCTCTCTTGGCTCGTTTGATTTTGTTTTCCATGATCGTGTATGTGTGTTAATTGGTTGAATATTGGCATCCATTTATATGTGTTTGTACTTGCTGGGTATGCCTATCTGTTGACCAGCACGTGGCCTTGAAGACACGTGAGCTTGCGCGCTGGTCAGATAGGTGTATGTTAACTATTCTTGTGGAGTCTTCCGCCTGCATGCTGGAGCATAGCTTCGTGGGGCGCCCAGGCCGAGGATTACCGGGTGTCATAGTAGTCCATGACAGGGGGAGGATACTCTGGTTGTCCAGACCATCAGTAGGATGATTCACTGAACGTGTCGACACATATAAGAGGCGGTTTCATCGACTTCCTCACCGAGGGTCGATTCCAGCCAAATGGCTGATTGACCGAGGGATACTTCGAGAGTCTTCTTTGGATCGCTTGTTCTGAGCTTGAGATTGTAATTGTTGATAGGAGTCCCTACCATTGATAAACTCTTTGGGGTAGGTTTGAGACTCCCGGGTGTTGGATGGTATAGGGCATGGTCCCCGCTTGATTGATTGAGTCATATGATTTACTGACTTTCTCTGTTTGGTTTATCCTGTTTTCTATTGCATGATTTCATTGTACTCCTTGTGGAGGTACTTACTAAGCTTTCCTTTCGAAAGCTCATCCACTTGTTGACTTCTTTTGCAGATCCTGAGGAGTAATTGACTCGGACTTGGGAGCGGTATGTGGGTTTGGAGACCATTTGTCGAGGTTTGCGAACCTCTTATTTATTTTGAGTGAGGATGAGACTTTTAGGACCTTGATAGGGTCTTTTATGTATTTGACCTTATAGGGTGTTGTAACCTTTTTATTTCTTTTCACTATGTAAACTCTAATATTATAACTATGTTTTCTTATTATATTTATTGTTGCTTTATGATTACCTAGGCCTTGTATCCTAGTAGGGCTCATCTCTACTTAGGTACGAATCTCTTATTTATTTGGCCTAGGTAATCATAAAGCAACAACAAATATAATAAGAAAACATAGTTATAATATCAGAGTCTACATAGCGGAAAGAAATAAAAAAGGTACAACACCCTACAAGGTCAAATACATAAAAGCCTCTATCAGTGTCACGCCCCGACCCCAAATCCCGGGCCTCGGGAACGTGAGCAAACCGGCCGTACCTAAGCAGGGATGAGCTCCACTCGGATACAAGGCCTAGGTAATCATAAAGCAATAACACATATGCAGCGGAATAATCAAAACATAAATATAAAGTCCGAGTGATAACAGTGGAAGGTACATCCTAAGGGTATAGGCACCCTATAATGTCAAATACATAATCGGTCCCATGTAGACCAAATCAAAAGTGTCCTCACTCTCAACAATAATATAGGAGGTAGCCAACCTCAGCAAGAGTCCCTGTGTCCTACGCACAGCTCCTGTAGATCAAGTCCGCTACTCCTCTGGATCTGAAAAGAAAGAGAACAAGTGTATGAACTTTCGGAAGGAAAGCCCAGTAAGCACCCTCGCAGTGATCATAAACAAGTCATGTATGAGCAAGAGATAAGCAGATGAAACAAATCAATAACCATGACTAAACCAAGCAAGTAGGGCTACACCCCACGCCAACCAACACCTAGGAGTCTTAAGCCTACCGCGAGGAATCATAAAAGGTAGGAACTCCTTACCATAACTACAACCTCAACTCTGAAATAGTGATTCCAAGAAGATTCTCAAAGTGTCCCCCAGACAGTTATTAGCCTAAGTTGGTATCAACCCTCGGTTGGAAGTCGGTAGCGCCACCTCTCATAATGCGTCGATACGGTCAATAATCATCCCAATCGACGGACCGACAACGAGTATCCTTCCCTAGCATGGACTACCAGACGCTTAGGGTGTCCTTGGCCTTGAACGCGGCTCCACCGCGGCCCGCGAAGAATCCACAAGGAAGATAGCTAACATACACCCACCCACCAAATACCAAGCATAACATGTTTCCATAGTCAAGGGCCTGGCCAATGTAGGCATATCCAACGAACACAACCATACATCAAATGGAAGTAAACATCCAACAATCAACACACATACGCTAGCATGGAATCAATGAAGCAATACTCCAACGAGTCAAGTAAGCATGAAATCAAGGAAACAATAGTCCAAGGCATCAAATAAGCATGCATGGCATCAACAAACCAAGGAACAGATCAACCAATGATTGGGAAGTTGGGCAAAAACACTTACACTCACAAGCATGAGACTAAGAATCAACATGATAAGGGAGAGGGGCGAAGGCACTTACCTGTATTCGCAGAGATATCAAATAATCAGTTGGTCCCGTCCCCTAACACGGCTCTATACCCAGAATTAGGACCTGATATTGAGACTTAATCTCAGTACATATGGAACGCATGATAAGTATTAACCCATAGTCGGTTTATTCGATTAAATTATGTACCTAATGTCCCCGCAAATAATATGGGTACTATTCTCCCATGTTGGCCTAGTCCAACTTAGTTATGCATGCATGGTAGCACTATCTAAGGCCTATGACTCCATGGTCTTCATGGCTAACTTGTTGAGCAAGGTAACATATATCATGCATTATTCGTACATGGAAGTCATTAAGTCTTTCCCCATGTTCATGCATGTCACCTTTAAATATCAAGTCCCTGTCCGGTTTAGTTTAATTGAACATATATGCCTCTCTTACTTTACTGGTCTATTAACATCATTCTAACACATTTCATGGATGATTCATCCCATCAATCACTCATACATGTACATGGAATCCCTCTTGTTTATTATTGGCTGCCATTTATCTCCTCTGGCCTCCATTTAACTAATGAAATCCAATGAAAATAATTAATAAGCTTTTGTTCCACACTTAGTGGTTTATAATTGGCACCATACGTAACTTAATCCATGTATGCATATGCAACATATGGGTATACTTGTATACAACATTCTCTCTCTAAAAACTCTTCATTTATATGCATTATCAATCTCTCATTAACAAGTAAACTCTAAATATTGGGCAGACACTCATGGATACACGCATAGTTCATGAGGTTGACTCACCGGGGTTTGGGTGACTTTCTCAAGCAGGCAAAGGTCGCCTCGAGTCCTTTTGCTCCTTGTATCGCGGGTTGTGCGCCTTCTCTGAGGAGCAGGCTCCGTTGTGGGCGCGTGTGCGCTCTACAGTTCTCCGTTCACGAGAAGACAAGGCCGTTGAGGTGTGTCAAACTCCTCGATCTACTCTTACTTGGTTTTGTCAACCAGGTTTTCCTTGGTCCCAGTTTGTCTCCCTACTGTGATCGGAGCCTTCTATCGAGTACACCGGGAGTGGAGGAGTTCGCTCTCTTCCTCAGCCACAAAGAGAAGTTGGAATAATCTATGCTAGAGAGCTGGCTCACCTTTATCTCCAGGGAGTCTGAGAAGTGGACTCTAGGTGGCAGGGGGTTGACGCGATGACTCAGTGACCTGCCCTTCTATTCGGAATAGGAAATCCGACGGAGGATCAAGGTCATACGTATGGCCACGCTGCGCGGTCAGCGACTGCAGGAGCGGAGGTTGCATTCCAGTTTGTAATCCACGTGGTGAGTGTGAAATGAGAAACACCAGCTCTTAATGTCACTTGGAGTGTAGCAACTCCCTTTTAATACTAGCATGGTTTCCTATTAACATGGGAATCCATTTTCTCTTTCCCATGCATGAGATTCCCTTCTTATATCACAGTAAACGTCCCTATCACTTATGCATTCAATGCATTTCCCAGCTAAAACAACACGCAACACACACATATCATAAGTATATATGTGTATTGATATTTCCCTCCTATAAGCTAGGCATTTGATAGGCCTCCTAGCTATAACCATATAAAACATTTATATATTTTCATGAAGACCCATCACCTTTAAGTCCAATCCTTTAATTATTCCTTTGTCCCTTTAGTTGCACCCGATATATATATAAAATACAATATATGTCCATTCTTTAACTTCCATCCAATCATGCCTTTAAAGCCTTTCTCAGTCAAACACACAAAATGGACCCCTCCATAAGTTATGCATTCTTTCGAAACCAAAACATATATATATATATTTATATATATATAATACTACATATTATATTATATTATATTATATTATATTATATACTCTTCCTATAAATCGTACACTTAATATTTCTCTTACCCTTACCCAAACCGTATATATATATATACGGATCGATACTACGCGGTTGTTTTATCATCGCAAGAATCATGGCCGCCTCGTTATGGCCCACTTGCACAGTGTTTTGAGGAAATCCAATCATATGGATGGAAAGAACAATGAAAAATAAGATAGCATGTCAATTTTCATACAGTGTGGGAACTTGTAGGGTCTTCATCTTAAATGGTGAAATTTTGAACTAGTAGGATTTCTATAAATTTCCACCCATTAAGATGAAGACCCTACAAGTTCCCAAATTTTATGAAAATTAACATTCTAGCTTATTTTTCGATGTTCTTTCCATCCATACGGTTGGAAATCTTTAAAATATTGTGCAAGTGGACAAATTGGAGGCGACCTTACTTGCACAGTAATCCGGCCGGCCTTATAATATATCATCCCCGTATATATATATCCTTGAGTCTAAATCTTCTAATTAATTCCCAAGTAGACCATTAATTAACTTGAAATAATTTGGGTCATAATTGAGGGTTTAATTGCTGCATAAATTGTGCGGATTTTACAATCAGGGTCCTAAAAGTCTCATCCTCACTCCAAATAAATAAGAGGTTCGCAAACCTTAGAAATGGTCTCCCAACTCACGTACCGCTCCCAAGTCCAAGTCAGCTATATACTCCTCAGGATTTGAAAAAGAAGTTAACAAGTGGATGAGCTTTCGAAAGAAAAGCTCAGTAAGTACCTCCGCAAGGAGTACAATGAAATCATGCTATAGAAAGCAGGATAAACCACTAGCTTTTGCTTCCCTTCCTTAAAATATATGCTCTTATGAGTGTTTCTTGGAGTGGGTCTAGAAAAGACTTTATAAAGTACATTTACTTTATAATTTTGAGACATATTTTGGCTTGCCTCCCCAAGATACGCCACCATCATTTCCCTATAAGGGTCGCGATGAACCATTTTAATTTTATGATGCCCTACCCACCTTGCTCCTTCGATTGACAAAGGCTCCCCCAACTGATTAATCTGTATAAATGGGACTCTAATGATACCCCTCACTATAGGAAGTTCCTTGGCAGTCTGTTCACTTTATATGTGACCCACTTTTGGCAACTACATATGGACATCTAGTGGTTTGGTTTGATAGTGAGAACAAAGTTGAGGAGGATTATTTGCCTTCCTAGGGAATTCTTCCTTCGAAGGCATACACCCTTTATGGGTAGTCTCAGGTATTTGATGGTTTTTGAGCCTATCACATAGTTCATAATTCACCATAAAACTTCTGCGAAGTATGTAAACGTGTTGATTGGTATAATGACACTTTTATTAAAATTTATATGGAGACTAGATAACCTTTCAAAAAGGTACAAAATAAGCTTGGGTATCCAAAAATGAACTGCATCGCCTATGCAGAAAACCAAGAGGTCGTTTGTATATTATAAAGAGTGGATGTCCTCTATATTGTATGAGCTAAACCCTTGTAGATGTTGGTTCTGGTGACTTGATCATGATCATGGTATTGAGAACATCTTCTCCTAAGACGAACAACAAGAGGGATAATAGGTCTCCCTGACCAAGTGCTTATTTGTGCCTTAGGTAGCCGATAGATTTGTCTTTTACGAGAAAAATTTCCTTAGAGGAATGTAGGAGTCTTTTAGTCCATTCTGGCCCATTTTGGTCCAAACCCTTTTATACAAAAGTATCTCGAAAAGAACTCCTAGTCGACTCATGCCAAAGATTTCTCAAAATCAATTTTGATAAGGGCACATTTGATTGAGATTGTCTCATTTTGAAAATTAATTCCTTTATTGTAACAATATTATCATGGATTGATATGTTTTTATAAAGGTGGTTTGTGACTCATCAATTAGGCTACCATCACTTCCCTTAGTAGGTTGGAGAGTACCTATGAGATGTTTTTATTGAATAGTTTAGAGACTAATTGGTCTCAGAGTTTATGATGGTTTGTAATAATTCATTTTTGGGGATGAGAAAAATGTGGATCTAGTTCATCCTTTCCGTGTTAACGTGACCATTGAATAGGTTGTCAAAATGTTCTCACAAAACCTTGCTTGAGAATGTCCCACCCATGCTAGTAGAAGGTCATTCATAGACCGCCTTGATCCTGGGGTTTTGTTTATCCCAAATTCAACGCACTCACCCTTGTGATTTCCTATTCCATGAATGGGCTTTCCAGGCTGTTCAAATCATCTCACTCCCTGTTGGCGAAAAAAGTCTCGCAATTTGTGTTATAGCGAAAGTCAGGGTTTTTGGGAAAGAGATTCGAGAAATGATCATTTATCGCTCGTGAAATTTCAAATGAATATTGTATAGCCCTATTGTTGAGAATAATTCAAAACTAGATTTAGACAATATTAGTTGTTATTCGGTACATTAATTAATGGGATCTTATCTGTTAGTCAATTTGTTATTTGGTTCATTAATTAGTGAGATCTTATCTACATTGTAAGCCTATATAATTAGGTTGCTTTGTGATATGAGTATGGAATAAAATTTATCCTCAAAGGACCTTATGTTTTGTGTTATTTGTTCTTCTCGATTTATTCTTATTTTATGTAATTTTGTTCTTCTTCTTTCTTTCTCAAATTCCAACATGGTATCAGAACCATATAGATCTTGAAGGAAGGCTTCATTCTTCATGGCTTCTAGCAATACATCAACTCTCTCACCACCAGTTCTCAATGGTGAAAACTATCAAGTTTGGGTTGTCAAGATGAAAGCTTACCTGAAAGGTCTTGGCTTGTTGCAGTTAGTTGAAGATGAAAGGAGCATACCACCTTTAGGAGACAATCCGACACTCAATCAAATCAAGGCTCATCCTGAAGAAGAAGCAAAAGCCTCAAAAGCTTTATCGTTTATCCATGATGCCGTCTCAGAATCAATTTTCATGAGAATTATGACTTGTGAAACAGCGAAGGAAGCTTGGGATATGTTGAAAGAATTATATCAAGGCAATGATAGAACAAGACGAATGCAAGTAGTAAATCTTAAAAGAGATCTTGAGATTCTAAGCATGAAAGAAAAGGAGAGCATACAAGAGTATTTTGATAGGCTGCTGACAGTGGTAAACAAAATTATATTGATGGGCGAAGAGCTACCTGATAGTAGGATCGTAGAAAAAAGTATTTGTAAGTCTGTCGGAACAATTTGAGGCCAAAATTTCATCTTTAGAAGATTCAAGAGACATTAGTCAAATTACTCTGCCAGAATTAATTAATGCTTTGCAAGGTCAGGAGCAAAGAAGAAGTATGAGAAAGGAAGAAGAAGAATAGATGATTGAGGAAGCTTATCTAGCCAAGACTTCATCTTTAAAAGAAAAAAGAAGAATTCCTCAATATAACCATTGCAAGAAGCCAGGTCATGAAGAGGAAGATTGTTGGCACAAGGAAAAACCTCAATACTTCAAGTGCAAAAGATTTGGGCATCTACAGAAGAATGACAATTTTAAAAATTAAGAACTTGCATCATTAGTGGTTAAAGAAGAAACTCTTTTTTGAAATTTGATGTGAAAGTGTTGATTGTGATAAGAAGTGCATCATTAGTGGAGAGAAGTGCTTCACAAATTTTTAGAAGTTCGGAGAGAAGTGCTCCATGAAGTTTTTTGGAGAGATGTGCTGCATAAAGTTTCTAGCTTTGAGAGAAGTGCTCCATAAAATTTTGCGTAAGAGAGAAGTGCTCTACCAAATCTGAATTATTTTTATTTTATTTGTTTTGAATGAAGGGAGTGTATTGAGAATAATTCAAAACTAGATTTAGTAAATATTAATTGTTATTCAGTTCATTAATTAGTGGGATCTTATCTACATTGTAAGCCTATATAATTAGGTTGCTTTGTGATGTGAGTATGGAATAAAATTTATCCTCAAAGGACCTTATGTTTTGTGTTATTTCGTTCTTCTCTATTTATTCTTATTTTATGTAATTTTGTTCTTCTTCTTTTTTTTCTCAAATTCCAACATCCCCAACCTGTTTTTCACGTATCCAGTTTATATTCTTTCATTGGTTTGCAACCGTATGGAAAATTTTCATATTGTAGTCTCCCCCTATTGAAACCATATAATCTTTGATCTTTGCGGCTAATACAATTCCTTCTTTCGAATGATGTTGTCATAGTCTCCCCTTAGAGCTTGTTCATCAGCTCTTCTTTCTCTATGTGCTCTCATGACTCTTTTAGGATGTTGATGTTCTCTATATTAGTATCTCTCTTTTTCTATTGTTTGCTCCCATGATTGTTCTTTTGCTATCCCCTCTAAGCTCAGTATTGATGAAGGAGATCTTCTTTGATATTGCAAAAGCTACATCATTATTGTGGGTACCCACCCATCGATTAGGGATCATATCTCAAAATCTATCCCTTTTTTACCATTCTTTGTTTGAATTCAAAATTTGTTTACAAAGCTTGTAGGGCCCACATTCTAGGCGAATGAGTTTGTGGTTGGATTTGATTCCAGGGATGGTCATATGTCACAGTCGGGGGAAGGCGGTTATCCATTACGGAGGATATAGAAATGATCTGATCTGGCAAACAATAGTATTGCTCTCCTATTGGTCCAAGTGAATTTTTGACTAAAAAAAGGGCGATGGCTTAGTTGCATATCTTTGATTAGTTGGTCAAAATCGATGATTTCCCTTATGCTTTTGTTCTTCCTGTTTCGTCTTTCAAGAGTCTCATAGCTCGATCGTATTTTAGAGATGATTATTTATGTTTCACAGGTTTGTAGTTTTGTCTCTTATAAATCAAAGACATAGGCCTTAGGCAAGGGGAGAAATTCGAGCACTAAATAGTGCTTCTTTCTTTTCCCTAGGCCTCTCATGTTCCAAGAAATAATTATCATATATGAACAATAAAGGCCCCCGGTTATGGGTGTGGGGGAGAATGGATCTTCCCTCACCCAACATTAATGCGCCAACCTCAATCGGAAAGCACATATGTATGAGGTAGATAGATCTGTTATCCATCTCGAGCTAGAGATTGATCCTCACTCAGGGCTACCATAAGCAATTTACTATCAAGCCATTAAAAAATGTAAACGGTACTATAAAGAGAGTAGAGGATATCCTCGTAATACTTCCTTGAGGATGTATCTTTCTACAGGCCATTGGCCCTGGGATTCTTCAGCCTGATGTGTGTGTTGAATTATTCGGTGTTTAAAACTCTCAGTAGAAAAAACAATCCAAAGATAAATCTATTTAACATGTTAAAGATCAGGTCTAAAACATACATGGAGGCAAATTCTTTTATAAAATCTTTCGATAATACGAAGGCACTATGTGTATCTACACAGAGACTAACCTTTGCTATCAATCCTTTGATCAATGAAATATACGAACAAATTGAATAAATTATTAAGCTAAAAAATTTTCTTCTCTCAATGAATCTTCTTTGTTGTGCAGCCAATATATATATTTTCTCTCGCATCCCATATGCAAAGCCTATATCTATATAAGCATTTGAAATCGCCATATGGCCCTTAGTTTTCCCAAACCACCACTTGCATTTATTATTTTTATCTATTCAATTTCTTATTCTAAAATAGAATTTAATACATGCTTGCACATTCACTATTTGATCCAATTTAAAATTAAATTTTATAATTAGGTCCTTTTATTAATTATAATTTATCATATACATATATATTGATAATTATTTTATCTGAAAATTAACGAGAGATAAAATTCAATTTCCTATTCTAAATAGAAAAATTCAATTTATCCTTAATATTAATTATATTCTCTGTGCTAGCAAAAAATATAACAATCTTCCATTTGGACTGCAACTTTATTTATTCGATTAATTAAACTATCTAATTTAATCATCAAACAATAAAATAATTAATTTTATAGCAAAGATTAAAACACTCGTTAGTGTGCGACCCATAGGTTCAATACTAAGTTGGTAGCAAATCAGTCAGACCAATTTACCAATCAAGGTTGTCGTCTAGCAACAATCCTTAACAACCAAATAATATGAAGTATACAATTACTCTCAAGAACCTGTTGAAGAATAATATGATATTTCCTTTTGATAGGGGTAAAAGTGGAATGACACATGGCTTCCGTCTAGTCTTCTACATGAAAAAGCTACAAACCGTCATCCACCCAAAACTAATCCCTAAACAACGAACCCACTTATAACAGCAAAGGAGGTCGAATTGCTCACATGAATAAATCCCGGTTCGCCAACGCTCGGCCTACCTCACTATCACTTGGCCTACTTTCCTGACACTCGACTGAAACTGTGGCCCGCAAACGCAACACTCGGTCCCGCCTAAGATAACTAGCTAGAATCAAAGCAGGTCCCCACGCTCGAAAGATACCTATAGAGAATGAACACCATAGAGCATTGAGAGTTTCTAAAAGCTCTGCCAATCTTCTAGAAGACCTTCTATCTAGCTCCTTGCTGGCAATCTAGCTGGCAACCTAGCTGGCACCAAGCTGGAACCTAGTTGGCATCTATCTGGCACACAATTTGACAAGTGAGAGGAAACTTGGAATTCAAGCAACCAGGGATTATAAAAAGGGAAAAAGAGAACCAATGGAGAGGATTGGTCATGTTGGAGACTGACGAATTCCCTCTCTCTCTCTCTCTCTCTCTCATCTCCTCGGCTCCTCCATTAGATGAATTCATCGTTTCTTTCCAATTCCTATTCCTTGTAATGGAAAATTCTCTAGTGCATTTGCTCTTATTGAGCACAGTGGTTTTTCTCCGATTTCATGGAGTTTTCCAAGTAAATTTGGCCTCTCTTTGTATTCTTGGATAATATCTTTGCCTCGTCTTCCGTAATCTTGTCCCCAAAAACAAATAAATTCAACCGTTGGTGTGAAATCAAACCTCATCTTGAGGGAAAACCACTTTCAACACTAACATCTTTTGTCTATAAAACTCCCAGTCAACCCTAGAATATGGTTGAATTGTCAAATCCCAATAGGTTGTCAACTATGTTTCATGTCAATTATAACCGACCAATAAATGATTTAAGAAACTCTTTTCTTCTTCATTCTAAGTGCTAAGGCCAACGTCATAATTTAGTCATTATAAACAACGACAACATAGAGCTCAAACTCATTTCTAAGAGTTGACAAATTCCATCTTGATCAACCATTAATTCTACAAGTATTTAATCATACCCAATATTTTTTTCAACTATCATCTTAGGGCAATAGGTGTTCGAAAACAAAATATGATAAAATAACTTGTTAATTACTATGATAATCTTAGGTCAAATAAAATTATTACATCACATTCTTCAAGAGAATATCCTATCAGCAATTTATTGTTAATTTAACCATTGGGAATTTTCAATTGTGTCGATTCAATGATCATATATCTCCATATGCATCATCAATATATGTGATTTAGTTAATGAGATCAACTAATCTTTATCCTATAGATACTATCACACATATATTGATCTAACCAGATCACTAATATCTTATTCTTAATGATTCTATAATGAAGAACAATTTAGATTATATGGTTTAAGACTTGACTCTCATTATTATGATCACTATCATAATATCAAGTCTCTAAATTTAATCAAAGACATCATCATATTAAATAATTAAATAATAAATATGATAATAAAAAAACTAATGTCATTTATTAATCAAATTTTGAACCTATTATCATAATCTAAATAAAATGTGGTTTATCCACTTATTTCAAAAAAAAAAAAAAAATCAAACTTTATTGCTTAAAATGTGTTCAAATTATTACTAAGAGATTAGATGGGGGCATATCAACTATATCCTAACAGTGTTTTATGTAACCAATGGCATAAGGGCCTATAGTTACCAGGTTGCTTTGCTAACAGATTCCACTTTCCTAAGAAGAACTCGAGATCGAGCCCTGCCTCTTGTAAAAGTAGGAACTCAAAGCATCAACTTGTGCTCGTGGATCTCCCATCCTCACTTCCCTCGTGAGTGCCATCTCCCTTTGTCAAAAAAAAAAAAAAAAAAAGTGTGGACTCTTCCTTCGGTCTGGAGCTGTGTTGTACCTCCGCTTATGTGGAGCGGTGGCTCTTTGTTGGTCCACCAATCCTTGTTTTGTTTGAGTGGGCTTCTAGCCCCCCTGTGGCTATCTTGTTGAATTTCTTAGTTTACTGTTTATGCACATGCACTCTCTGTTTCTTTTCTTTTTCAATTGAATCTCTGTAGCCGTCATGAACAACAACAATATCTCTTCCTTCTTTCTGTCCTTCTTTCCTGTTTCTAAAACAATGTTGTTTGTTCTCTTTGCTGTTTGTTAGGAACTTTCCACTGAGATGCAGATGTTGGCCAGCTTGTTTCCAATGAGGGAGCAATCTTCTATTTTTACTTTTCTTTTTCATCCTTGTTTGATCATCCACTAAACAAATTAAGTAAATGGAGATGATCAATTGGACCATGCTGTTTGATCTCCAAACATGTTTGTGAGTTCCCTTCATGAAAAAAATTATACAATTTAGGTGATATTCATAGCATGTTCCTTTATCCATTGAATATAAGTTCATGGTGGGAGGATGACACATCCAATGCAAAAGTCCCTTGTCTTCTTCAGAGCACCTTGTTGTTCCCCATTAATGGTGGACTTGGTCTTGTTGGAAGATCACAAGCATTGTTCCCAAGTGACAAAACAATCTCCTAGTTGGAGACAATGCTGTTCTCTGATTAATCCTCCTGTGGAGATATGAGTCTGATCTTTTGTCCCTTCTAAAGGTGGCCATGATGCACTATGTTTTCTTTAATTTTAATCTTGCTTTCAGATGCCAATGAACTTGTTAACAAGTTTTCTGTTTTGATATCTTAATGGCCTCTTTCAATGGAGTTTCTTTTAGAACTCTTGTCTCATGTTTCCACATATTCAACCAATATTTTTCATTCTGTGATATTATATGATGTTCCAATTGGCTCCAAAGGTGCCAACAAGTAGAGAGATAGAGACAGAGGGGTTGAATGCCATATCAAAGAGTACATTTTGATTTTTAAGCATTGGTGTTTTATGTATCAGTTTGAATAGCAGAAATAAAAAAAGGTACTGATACCATAGCGAGAAGTACCGATACTTGTAGAGAATTCAGTACACATAGGATTCTTATCTTTAAATATATCGAGGGGTATATTGTTGTAAAATACATCAGTTTCAAGTTTGAACATCAGAAAAAAAAAGTACTGATAATTCAAAGAATTTGATAGCTATAGAATTCTTACTTTTTGATGATTTTGTATATTTAACAAAATCGCAGACTCTTGAAATAGTTAAACCTTCAAAATCAGTTATAATTGTATACGAAATTAAAATATTCGATTTGCAGCAACGTTTACATACTTGAAACAAAACTCAGGTGTAGAACATTTGCAAAATCAATATAAGAATTTAGCACTGACTAAAATTCATCCCTTCCCCATTCATACAGGATTTTTCAAAACCGAACTTAAGGAATTGCAGGAAAAAAAATAATAATAATTCTCTGTTAATTGCAGACCAATTCAATGCTAACCCTAACCCTAAATATTTGGCACATCTGTGTTTAGATACATGAATCTGTGCCATTTGAAACACTATAAAGAAAGTGGCATTTAATCCTTGTAATTTTCCAATCACACCAAATAATCAACCTTTTCATGGAGCTGTTGCCAATTCAGTCATTCAGAAGAACAAGGCACAATGAAAGAGACCTAAAAGCATTTAATAATGCAAAAGTCCTTAATAACAATGGTCCTTTGTTTCTATATTTAAAATGAAATCAAATAACAAGACATCAAATTATTTTTTATTCAAAAACAAAAAGGTTGCCAATGGATGTAGAAGATTGTGGTGGATTAGTTCTATTTTTTTGTCATTTTGCATTGAAAGTGGCATTTCCAACACTTATATTTGTCTTCTGTGATAATTGATTGAATATTATAGGAAATTATACTTTATCATTGGAAAAAAAAAAGTTTGAAATTCTAAGTATTGTTAATAAAAAAAAAAGTAATTTCTAATTCCTTTTCTTCAATACTTGAAAAACATCGATCGGGTTATATTTTAAACTTTATTTTGGTTAATTTCATGTTATTTTTATTTAATAAAACCCTAACCTTTTTCCTTTATTTTCTATTTCTAAAAATAATAGTTTTTTTTGTGCATATATACCATTATAAATACGACTAAATTGTGTGAATACATATAAATATATATAATATTCATTGTATGGGACCTTTTTTTAAACAAAAAAAATTATGGATTGACACTATTAATGGAGCTTTGATTGTTTATAAAAGGTGTTATCCTTTGTTACATGATACAATGCAAATAATAGTTATAATTATTTGAGTATTATTCATAAAATCTAGCTTTAACTTTTGAAACAACTTTCTTTATTCTTAAAAAAAATACCTTTTTTTCATTAGTTTACTTTGAACAACTTTATACATATTAATTATTAAAAATGAAAGAAAAAAAAACATCCAATCTATCATTGACCTAATTTCTCAAAAGGACTTTTATCTGCACCACTTAATGATAATGGTTTCAAATTGACGCATTAAACAAATATTAATGACCTTGATTTCAATTGATTTAAGATTTTTATATCAAACTTATCTCACATAACATAATACTGAGTACATTGTGACCAACTCTATACCATGCCATCGAGCTCATTTATTAAGGTATGTTCTTTCGGGATGATCCCGGAATCGAGCCTCTGGCTCTCTACACTCGCAAGGTGAGGGCTTAGGTCGGGAGAGCGCACTTCCCCGGCGGGGACACTTGTCACCTTTGTTAAAATAATAACTTTTAAAAAAAAACTTAGAGATCATTCAACATCATTGTAATTTTACTTATTCAACATCATCACCTCTCGTGCAAAATAAATAACCAAAAAATTTAGGGGAAAAAAAATATAACATGGTCGCGACATAAAGGCTTTTAATAAATCAGCATTTGGGTCTACATCATGCCAAACTGCCTCATTGATGGAATTGTATGAAACCAAGCAGATAAAACTCAGAGGATGATTCCAATTTAAAAAAGTTTTCATTCTTATCATCTTTCCAATAACTAGTTAGTTGATTAATTATTGAAATCTTTCAATGTTTCCTTCTGATCACCACCATGACTGAATGAATCACAACTACTTAAAACAAAATATTTAGTGTTTTTAAAAGGTTCACTTGAGACAGTGTAGTCTCCTCATTATCCACAAATGATGGAATTTCAAATTTTGTATTAAAAAAAGGAAATTAAAAAAAAAGACTTTTTCAGAATAAATAATCTTAGAAGTAATTAAATGTTTTCATATTCTTATTATTAGTTTATTCATCATTTGGGGTAAAAAAGGAAAAAAGTAAAATCATTTGTGTAGGTGTAAAAATCATTCGGAGATCAACACCGATCTTTGATAACGATTAAGATTTGTGATTGTGGGGATGTCAATGGTGACCGGAGAGAATGTCCGGGACTTCTTTGATCTGCGAGAGTCTTTGGTAGAGTGATCCTGTATAGAAAATAAGGTTGAGAGAGAGCGGGTATTGTGCCTTGGGGTAACTCTGACGCCCAACTTAGTAAGAACCGGATCTCTAGAGAGGATGAGTGAGACAATTTAGAAGTATGATGCCCTTTTTCTTTCTTTGCACTTTCTTCCTCTTTCGTCTCCTTGGGATCAACTATTGTCCCCTCTTTGCCAAATATATTATTTGCTATACTTATAGCTAACATCTTATCCCTTCCTCGTGCCTCTTTTTTGTCATCTTATTATTTATTTATTTTTTTACTTATGTAACCCTTTTTTTTTGTCTAAGGGGTGTCCGAATTGGGACTTATGCCTCTTGCATGGACGTAGGAAATGAGCCACATGTGCATTCTGGATGAGGCCATATGTCTATATGGATTTATCCATATAAATTTATTCATGAAATAAAAGATAAATGGTAAATTTATTTTAATTTTTATAATTTTCTTGCTTTGTGGACAAAAAGTGAGGTGCATAAATAAGAGCATAACATGTGTAGAAATTGTTTAAGTTATATAAAACAGTTAATAAATAAAATATAATTATCTTTTTTCCACCCCTTAAATTAGTTAAAATTTATTTAATTTAATATTATTCAAATATAAAAATCCGGGAGTTTACTGGTGCACTGTATCAGACCCGGGTCCGTCTTCTAAATAAGGTCAACTTGCCACGCCTCCCACGTGTATCCTGTTCCCCACCGTACGCGTCGGTCTCTCATAGGCTGTTATTACTAAAACAGGAAAAAAACACTGTTGTATCATATTAGCCGTTTAAATGGCTATGAGATTTGTGTCTATTTATCTCAAGGCTCGGTTAACCGTTCTGATGTTTTAAGCACGGTGCTCGCTGTTTTATTTTACACAGCAGATCTTTTATCAATGAAGTTGTTTATTGAGCAGCGAATTGTCAGTTGCCACGTAGATATTTGGACAGGAGGTAAACCTCCTCCCGGGAGGAGACTACACTGAAAGTCTTCACATTGGGCCGCCATTAAAAGCCAAGACGAGCTCGCCAGCAACTACTCCCATTCCTCGATCTCCTTTGTGATTTCTAGGGTTTCGATTGCGGGAGATCCGAGAGGAAGAAGGTGGGATCTGAGAGGATGCAGAGGGCGAGTAGGCATTTGGATCGGTGTGGGACGATGACGAGGGAGAAGCGGGGGCTTGACCCTGCCGATGGGGAGGCCATCCACCCTGAGCCCAAGCGCCCCAAGGTCCCCGCCCTTGCTAGGTATAAGAACAAGTGAAAAAGAGAAATTATTTTTCTGGAAATTTGGAGTTTAAGCTTGCATGTTGTGTCTATTGATCGGGTTTTTTTTCGGGGGTTGACTTCGTGAGGCTCGCTGTTTATTTTGGTTTTTGGATCATGTTTTATGGAAAAGGCTGTGGCTTTCCGTGATAAATGAGGAGAATTGGTTTTAGATTGGTTTTCAGTAAGGATTGGGTATTAAGTGGGAATTTATTAGCGAAAGAGTGCCTGAGGAATGTTGAGAAGTGAGTGATCTTATGGTTTGATGGGAATGAAAACTTAGTTTGTGATCGTATAGCTTTATGTTGGTTCATTTTCATAGTATGGGTTACTTGGTCCCATTTCATAGCTGAAATCTAGGAGTTGAAATGAGTGTTTGATGATGCATTAGATCGATCCATTGACTGCCATTGGTTACTCCCTTTGTTCTGATGTTTTCATGCTATTAGTTTGTTTCTTTTTGTGTGTGTTTTCTCTTGTTATTTTCAAGAATGATCTGCTACTTTCTTCAAAGCTTGTGGGTCTAGATGATATGCTATTTGATCCCAAAAAATTGGAGTTAAACTTGCTCTTGAATATAATTACTCTCTATGGTGGAGATTCAGATATTCCGGGCGTGATTAGATTGGGGGAAAATAGAATAGAGGAAAAATAAATAATACAGATAAAAAAATAAAAATAAAAGGGGATATGTGGATAAGTTTTTTTTTTTCCTCTTTTTCTTTCATCATTTTCTATTCTTTACTTTTATGTCTTATTTCATTGGTTCTTATTTTACTTTTACATCTTTATACTTACTATGTTTCCCAAGTATTCTGTAAACCATGCAATACTTTCTTTTGGCCATTTTCATGTCTTTTTGTTTATTGATTACTAATATATTATGTGTTCCATGCAGTGTCATTGTGGAAGCACTTAAGGTGGATAGCCTGCAGAAACTTTGTTCATCATTGGAGCCTGTGCTTCGAAGAGTTGTGAGCATCTTCAACAACTATGTTTTTGTGTTCCATTTATGAACTCACACACATTATAGTCACATTCTTAGTATGTTGAACTTTCTTCTGGCAAATATGCGAAAAGTCAATGAGTGATTAATTACTTATTTTTTCTGAATTTTTCATTAAGGTTAGTTAAATTTATTTGATAAACGAGGCAAACCTACCCATTAAGGTATTTGTTTAATCTACTTTTCCATCAAATAAACTTGTCAGGTATTGACTTCCCTTTGCAGAACAAAGACATGCTTGTGCTGTTTGTTTGATTGGATTTATTTTTTACTGTTTTCAAATAGGTCAGTGAAGAAGTGGAGCGTGCTTTGGCTAAATTGGGACCTGCAAAGCTGGTCGGAAGGTATGAGAGTGACATTCATATAGCAGTAAGGTTTTGTGAGGCTGTCTCAAATAGACTAACATTACGCAAATTATAATTCTAATAATATGTTGGGAACTTAATTGATTCTTTTGGTCCATCTATGTCTCATAAAGAATGGTGATTGTTAAAAAGCTCTTGATTCTTTTTGCAGCAGTTAATGTGCTTACCATCCATGTTGTGTAGTATTAGGTAGAAGGAATGCTGAACTTCTTGTCCTTTTGCTTGACAGCCATATGAAGTCAGCCGAATTTTCTGGATAATAAATATTCTCATGTTGTTCTAGTCTTTTTGTTGGAAATCTTGTTTATCAGTCATAGATACAGCTTACCCAAAAGAGGTGCCTTTTTATTAATAACGCATGAATGTTTTAGTTATTTAATGATGTTCATGAAAGATATTGGATAATTCATGAATAACTTGTGGAATTAATAAAGTGTAATATGGCTGCCACAGCTTTGTCAAGAATTGAGACCTGTTTACCCTTGATAATTATATGAAACTATGCAGCTTTAACATAAAGTTTTTCTTTTTTTCTTTTTTATTTTTAAAACCTTTTGTCTTGGAGCTTTACTGTTGTTTCTGTGTTTTGGCAAAAGCAAAAGGGTAAGAATTTCAGAAGTAACTGATATCTTTTACAAAAGCTGTAAATTTTTTATGTGATTCTTTAAAATTCTAAGGTTCTTGTTTGAGTGTCAAGGATTATTCCTAGTGCAGGAACATTAGCTTATGTGGACTTATTTATCAAGATAAACTTATTTTATCAGTATCTTGCTGTAAATGAAATACAGATCTTCTCCAAAACAATTAGAAGGACCTGATGGAAGAAACCTGCAGTTACAGTTCAAGTCAAGGCTATCCCAACCCCTTTTCACAGGAGGAAAAGTTGAAGGGGAGCAGGGTGCTGCGATACATGTTGTGTTACTTGATTCCAACTCTGGTCGTGTCATAACTGCAGGACCTGAGTCATCTGCAAAACTAGATGTTGTGGTCCTTGAGGGTGATTTCAACAATGAAGATGATGATGGCTGGACTGAAGAAGAATTTGAAAGTCATGTAGTCAGAGAACGTGAAGGGAAGAGGCCACTTTTGACTGGAGAATTACAGATTTCCTTGAAAGAAGGGGTAGGAACCCTTGGAGAGCTTACTTTTACTGACAACAGTAGCTGGATACGGAGTAGGAAGTTCAGGCTTGGTTTGAAAATTTCAGCTGGCTTCTGTGAGGGAATTCGTATTCGGGAGGCTAAAACAGAAGCATTTATGGTTAAGGATCACAGGGGAGAATGTAAGCCTGTTGTCCATTGTCATTGTTTTGTTTTCTATTTTGTTATGAAATATTGCATTTAGGATTAAATATATTTCTTTCCATTTTGTGTCTTTTAGTATACAAGAAACACTTTCCACCTACCTTAAAAGATGACGTATGGAGATTGGAAAAGATTGGCAAGGATGGCTCATTTCACAAAAGGTTGAATAAGGCTGGAATCTACACAGTAGAAGATTTTCTCCGTGTTGTTGTCAGGGATCCTCAAAGACTGCGGAAAGTAAGGTTCTAGATACAACTTGTTTTTTTCATCATCCTCATGACCCACAATATTCATCATTTTTCTCTAAATGCTGTAGATTCTGGGTAGCAGCATGTCAAATAAGATGTGGGAGGTTCTTGTGGAGCATGCTAAGACTTGTGTTTTGAGCGGAAAACATTATGTGTATTATTCCGATAATACGAGAAGTGTGGGGGCAATTTTCAACAATATATATGAGTTTACAGGGTTAATTGCTGGTGGACAATATTATTCAGCTGAATCTCTTACTGACAGCCAAAAGGTTTGTGTTTTTCACATCTATACTCTCTATAATGTCATCCGAGATGATGGATTTTGTTTTGTACTATGTCAGGAGATGAATCTTAGTCTTTGTCTTGGAAGAATTACTAGAGATAAAACTATGCACTTATTTCCATTATTTTGTTCCATTATGTGTTCCTAGGGTTCAGAATATTAGGAAGGAATCTGTAGCATTATCCTTTCATCTCCCCGTATTTGTTGCTTAATATATGGAACCACAAACACAATTCTTATTTATTTATTTATTTATTTATTTATTTATTTATTTTTTACTTCCAGGTGAAACTGAAAGTAAATGTAATAGATACTGAGGTAGTTGGTGAATTTCATTCGTTATTTTGCAGGTATTTGCTGATTCATTGGTCAAGAGGGCGTATGATGATTGGATGCATGTTATAGAGTATGACGGTAAGGTTCTCTTGAACTTCAAGGAGAAGAAGACCACTGCTTCCCACAAGGAATCACCATCAGTTCAAGCAAATTATCCCACTTCATATGATCAGCAAGTCTGTCAGCAACCCCCCACCATCACAGCAATTGATCAACCAGCAGTCGGTGCAGGAGTTCTCGGAGGTAAGAGAAATTGTTCTACCCAAAAATTCTCTCATAATGTTTCTACTACCTACCTTTTGCAATCTCATTTGCAATTAGTTACTTTTTGATGAAGTAGCTCTACATTGTCCATTATTGGTACCGACACCGAAACACTTCCATGGTGGATAGGCATAAATTATATTTCTGGCCCTATTTTCAAGAAGCTAAAGTAGTTCGGATTCCTGACTTTTGCATTTGTTATTTCAGGAGTCTCTGCCGGGTATAATGGGAATCAGTTAATCAAATACTCCCATCTGCAGGACAATACATCCGATGGCCATACACACTTTGAAATCTCTTCACTTGCTCAGACTCAGATAGTTGGTGCAGGTACCCAAACTCAAATGAATAAAATCAACGGCATGGGACTGATACTAGGCCCTCCACCGCAGACAACTATAGAATTCCAACCCCTGAATCCACCTGGCCAATCGACAAACTTCAATTCAACTGAGAACTGGACTCATCAACGTGACAACCAGGCTGTGGATGATTATTTCACCGAGGAAGAAATCCGGATGAGAAGTCATGAAATTCTTGAGAATGAAGAAGACATGCAACATCTGCTCCGTGTCTTCAGCATGGGCGGAACTTCTGTTATACAAGAGGATGGAACTGGCTTTTCATCTTATATGCCTTCTCCATGGCCGAGCTTCAACTTTGATGAGGATCGGTCACGGTCTTCTGGTCGAGCTTGTGCTGGATGGCTTAAAATCAAAGCAGCTATGAGATGGGGCATTTTCATCAGGAAGAAAGCTGCAGAAAGGAGAGCTCAACTTGTGGAGCTTGATGATTAGCTACTTCAATCATCAGTTTTCTGACTCCCTGGCTCAATTCACAGATTCTAGTCAGTAATAATCATCCAACAAGAGAATACAAGATCAGAAGTCAGTGCATATCTGTACAGTAAGTTACTCTATTGTTTTAACCTTTATATTTTGCCGATTCACATGGCCTTCCTCTAATATCCAAAAAGAACACCCTAAACGTGGCTAATTTTTGAGGGATGATCTATGTTGATCACTTGGCTGTAAAGATGTCAATGACTCTGGGGGATTTTACTAGTATCTGGATATTAATTTGTAGTAATTGTTCTTTGCCGTCTTTGTGTTCCCTTGCATGTGTATCTTCATATAATTTTTTATTTTTTATTTTTTATTTCTATGTTCATATAGACATGCCTTTGGTGTAAATGTTTTAAAAGATTCTCTCCAATTCATTTCTTTATTTTTTCTTCTATCTCATACACAATTTGTTTTCCTAATTTTCATTTTGGTTTTAAATATTTAACATTATTGTTGATATAATGTGCGAACTTCAAAACTTATTTAGATAAATTTAATGTTTTTAAATCCGGATCGGACCGGTAAAATCGGGAACCGCCATTAGTCCGGTCTGGTTTTATATCAATTGTTGACCAACAATTGAAATGGTCAAACCCACCCGGAACCGGTGAACCAGAACCAGAAAAAACCTGGTTTTTTTTTTTAATTTCACTTAACATTAGCCCAAAAAGCCATGAAAGTTTTGATCGCTACCAAAGCCCAACTCACTTTATAGCAACCACCTCCTCTCCTTTGCTCTCCATAGCCGACGTGTGACTAAAATTTATGCAAATAAAATACCAATAGTTCCCTTTCTGAACGCCCTCTACATCCAACCCAATTATAAAATATATAATTAATATTTGCCAATCCACTCACACACTCTCTCTCTCTCTCTCTCTCTTTATATATATATATATATATATATATATATATATATATATATATTATTTTTTCCTTGTTTTTATTAATTTATTTGTTATGTTTATCTATCTTATTGGGTTGTACTTTGATCAATTTATCCATTCATTTTTTTAATTAAAACTATTTAAAAACATTAAGATAGGATAATAAATCAACACTTTAAAACAATATATCTAAGATATATATATATATATATATATATATATATATATATATATATATTATTTATAATTATATTTATATATATTTATATATATGATGTCATCCGGTCCAACCGAAATGGGTCATTCGGTCAGACCGACTGACCCATGACTCAGTTGTGAGGCCGGTTCACTTCCCGGTCCGATTTTAAAAACATTGGATAAATTCATGTTGCTTTTATGTGTGTGTTTATTTATTTATTGATAAATTTATTATTAATTTTCATAATTTTTTTTTGAAAAACATCTATTAAACAAAAAAAAAATACAAAAATAAAAAAGCTAACTTCCCTGATGCTAGAAAGATGATGGATCGAACCAATTGGGGTGACACATGTCTCGTACTAAGCTGATCTTTACGTCTTTCCACAAAATGGGACACGTGTCAAACCCTCATTGGTTCGAACCAGGGTCTTGTCTGGTTATGGAATCAGGCAAGATGAGTCACCTTTATATAAATCCTCCAGCCTTATTTGCCTTATTTCCCGGTTGTTGACTTTCTTCAGCAGTTGTTGACATTCCATTACCACGTTCCTAGATTTCCAATCTTGATACTCTTTATCATTCTTAATCTCGTGGATGGAAGTGTACCATACCAAGTTGGGTCAACCACTAATTCCCCTCCTGCTGATCCCTGCATCAAACATCTCGCCTCCCTTTTTCATTCTATGTCAATTCCGCCGAGGCCGGGCTTTTTGGGTGTTGTCCTGGGGCTGAGGCCTGTTTAGAGAATTCAATTTATCTTTCCAGTAGAAAGACGAAGTGGAGTCTCGCAGTCACGGAAAAGTTATTTGGCCCACAAAGTCTCGTAAGTGATCGAGATCCCCGGTTCACCGGGTGATTCTGGACCGAGATGTTTAATAGTCTGACTAGGAGTAAGTTGTCAGTGGATATCTGCACTTCAGAGCACCCCATCCTAACCAGGGCCTATATCCCTTCTTTCATTGCAATGGCTTCTTCCTCAAATGCTGAGCTAGTCTCTTGAATCCCAATGCTTGCCATACAAAACTCTCCATTAATGGTTGTAACAATAACGCCCAAACCTGTGAGTCCCCCTTCTGCCTCCCATGATGCATCTGTGCTCAGCCTAAATTTGTAGTTAATTATTCTCCATCTTTTCGAGCTTTGCTCATTTTCTCTAATCAGCTCTTCTTGATGATAAAACTCTTTAGCAAGTGTTATTCCACTCCTTACGATCCATCTGGGATTGAAATCCATGGCTTGGAATACCTTCATGCATCTGTTTTTCCACACATGCCACAAAATATAAGCTATTAGAGTTCTATCTTCAGATTTAAGCTAACCACCTCCCTAGTCATTAGTAATTAACTAGCTCTCATTCTCAATGGCATTGTTACTGTTGTTCTAATGAGTTAGGACCCTTTCATTCCTAACTTCATCCTACACCATGGCAGTCCACTTGCAATCATTAAATAGATGGTTAATGGATTCGGAATTAAATTGCATAGGGGACAGCTTCCTCCGTGGACCTGCATTCACTCTTTACAAATACTCCTTTAAAGGTAGTTTGCCATGAATCAATTTCAAAAGAAATATTTTAACTTTTGGAGTAGCCTTAAGCCTCCATAGTTCCTTCCATCCTGGCCATAGATCCCTTTTTGATTTAGGCCTCAAGCCTTCATAAATAGTAGCTGTCGGAGAGACCCCTCCTGTTTCAGGAATCCACTTCCATTCCATATTTATTATTTTCTTGGCCCTGTGTTATTGCTTTCTCTTTTATTTTTTCTGCAGGAAAATTTGGGAAAATATTAGCTAGTATCTCTTTATCCCAGCTGCCATTTGTAGTTAAATTAAGCACTTGCAAAGCGGTTAGATCACAATCCATATTTATATAAGTAGATTTCAAGCAAATTGGTATGTCAAACAACCAAGGGTGTTGTGTGATAGAGTTTGTTTCTTTTGTATCTATTGATGCCATGTTGCCCCTAATTTCCATTACTACCTTTGAGAAGGATTTATAGGTTCATGAACTGTTATTGATCTTTTGCATCTCCCAAGGTTAAAATCTCCCATACTTGCTTTCCATGAAGCAAACCCACACCACAGTTTGTCTTTCATATTAAGTAGATTTAAAGCATGCTTGGCCAGTAAAGCAGACTTCATTAGTTTTAAATCCTTGATGCCCAACCCTCTCTCAGTTTTTGGACAGGTAATTATTTACCAATTAATCATGTGCAATCCATTTCCCCTATTGTTGTTAGACCATATAAACCTCCTAAGAATTTTGGAAATGTCATTCAAGATCTTGTCAGGTATAGCATAGGTGTTCAATCCATAGAGGGGTACATAACTACAAAATTAGCCAATGTGACCCTTCCTGCCATAAAGAGGCAGAGAGCCTTCCAATGGCTTAGCTTCCTTTCAGCCCTATCCATCAATGGTTTGAATTTCTCCATTGGTATCCTATAGGGTGAAATCCAGCTACCAAGGTATCTAAAAGGAAATGTCCCTTGTTTTAGGTTCAAAATAGCACTAATGAAGCTTCTTAATCTGTTGCTCAACAAGGAAGGGAGATACACTTATGATTTTATGCAGTTTGTTCTTTGACGTGTTAGTCCAAAGTATATATATATATATACACAAATTTAATGCTCTGGCATTCTGCCTTAAGGCTGCACAACATAAGAGAAGGTGATCATCTGCATATAGCATATGATTCATCTGCAAGTATTCATTGATTCTAATACCTTTCAAGAGTTTAAGGAATTCAGCCTTGTTTAAGATATTGGTCAAGACATGTGAGACTAAAATGAAAAGGTAAGGTGAGATAGGATCCCCCTACCTCAAGCCAACAGAAGGGTTTACCCATTTCCCTACCCTTCCATTAATATTAAAGGCAACTGTGGTTGTTTCAACACATTCTCTGATTCACCCTATCCACTTTGCTAGGAAGTTCATTCTGGTCATGACAATAGCTATGCTATTCCAATTGATTATATCATCAACCTTCTCCATGTCCATTTTAATTATCATCATAGGGTGTTGGGCATTTTTTTCTAATGAGTGGGCTAACTCTTGAGACATAAATATATTATCAAAAATGCTCCTACCAGCTACAAATGCAGTTTATTCTTTACCTATTATTTGTGGCAATATGTTTCTAAGTCTATTTAACAAGATCTTGGTTATCACCTTATAATTTACATTACATAAGGATATTGGCCTATAATCCTTTACATACATTGGATTCTCCTTCTTTGGTATTAAAGTTATGTATGTTCTATTTTCCAAGTTGCAAGCAGTTTGGTATTTTCAAAAAAAAAAAAAAAAAAAAAAAAAAAATAGGAGATAGCTACAATCATTGACTCACCTATGACATTCCAAAAAGCCCTAAAAAATTCAACAGTAAGTCCATTCAGGCAAGGTGACTTCCCTCCAAGCATATCCTTTATGCATTATAAATCTCATACCTTGTAATAGGAGCAGACAATGCCCTTCCATGTTCTTCAATTAGCTGTGGCAGATCCTCTGGGTGGGCTACAATAAGTTCCTCAATGCTGCTCCTAGCTTGGTCCTGCCATAACTTAGAGTAGAAATTAATGAACTCTTGTTCTATTGGCCCTGCCTGTATTAGAATTCCATTGGAGTTTGTTATAATTTGGTTGAATCTATTATTAGCCCTATGGATCTTAGTAGTTTGGTAGAAAAACCTTGTATTATTATCAGCATTTTGGATCCATTTTAGCCTAGATTTTTGGGCCAGGTGTTTGTACTCTATCTAAGGAGGGCCAGGGAAACGGTTTAAACCAAGCATGTAGGAATGATCACCAGCGTTTTGTTGGTTGATGTATCTCAGATTATCCTTAAAGATTTCAAATCTCTTCTCCTCCTACGCGAGATCCCTCGACGTCTTCTATGTCGCTTCTGCCATAACTAAAACCGATTTCTCGTCTCTTGATCATTATGAAAGCCTTGGGAGAAGCTCATACAGGGGACGACTGTTTATGTCAAAAAAAAAAAAATAATAATAATAATAATAATAATAAACAATAAATAAATTCCCAAGGGGGTCAATGATTATAAAACCATTGAGGGATACATAAGCAAATTTCTCATAAAAAGTTTAACTCTCGAAATATCCTGAAATCGAAATATTTTTGGGGCATATCCCAAGGCGGTCCAAGGGTACAAATCTGAGGCGGGCCAAAGACATGAATCCTAAGATAGCCCGAGAGTACATATCTCGAGGCAGTCTTAAATTCCAAAACTGTCCCCGAGAACATACCTCGAGGCGAAGTCAAATTACAAAATTGCCCCCGGGAACATATCCCGAGGCAATGCCAAATTATAAAATTGCCCCTGAGAACATATCCCGAGGTAATGCCAAATTACAAAATTACCCCTGAGAACATATCTCGAGGCGATCTTCCAGAAATACAAATCTCGAGATGCCCGAATGCAAATCCCAAGGTAGATCTAAGATAGCCCGAGAACAGATCTCAAGGCAATCTTGGAAATACCAGTTCCAAGGCGATTCAAAGAAGGTTAATCCCGAGGCAAAAGGAAAAATAAATAAATTAATTAAATAATAATATTAATTAAAAAAAAAAGGATTAAATCAAAATCAAGTTTGATCCTATCTTAAATTTGATCCAATCCTCACTATAGTTACAAACTGCTTGTGGGTTGTGATCTTGTGGGATTCTGACATGAAGTGAGAGGACGTTTGGGGGAAAGGACAATAAAAAGGGCAGGAGACAATACAAAAGGGGGGGAAAAATCAGGGAGATAATAAAAAAGCAGGGGGAAAATCAGGGAGATAATAAAAAAGCAGGGGGGAGATGGTGAGGGAGGCAGGCCCTCTTGCGCCCCTCATCGCCGCGACACTCGCCACCACGAGATCCTCACGATTTTCGGTCCAGATCCTGCAGCCTCGGCGCTTCCACCTCGCCTCTCCTCCAGTCACACTGGGCCGCCTAAGCCGCCACCGCCGGCCCCCGCTACCGACCACCGGCCGAGCTCAGCCACGACGCCATCTAGCTCCAGGCCGCCTGCCCGGTAATCACTTTGCCGCCTTACTGCTTGCTCAAGACCGCTGACCTCACGGCTCCAGATTCCAGCCACCACCCCTTTGTCACTGATCAGCCGCGCCCCTCTGAAGTCCGCCCCAAGCTGCAGCCATGTAGTACCGCCCAAGAGCCCTGCGCGCCGGCCAGGTCCGCGGCCTCCCTCATGCATGCGCGCCGCGCGCGTCCCTCCGCCGGCCTTCTCCTCCGCCTGCACCACTGGTTGCCCGAACAGCCTCCGCCCGAGCTCGCTGGCCGCATGACCGCGCTGAAGCCCTCCTGTCGAGCCCCTCCGATCAGCACCAAGTTCCTGCACCGCCACCGACTCCGGCCAGCAGCCTTGCATCAACTCCTGCAGCTCGCCGGCATCAACTCTCCCATCTGCAACAAACTCCGTGACACTCTCCTCTCTCGAAAGGCAACGACTGTACTCTCAGCCCCATTCACAAGACGCGATCCATCCTGCAAAGAATCCTAGGTCACGCATCAACATCGACGCCATCAACAACAGCAACATCAACACCTGTTCGCCATTGTTATGTTAAAGAGAATAATTGGTGAGACAATATTCCAAGAAATGCCCTTAAAATGTTCACTGACGAAGCTGCTGCTAGTATGGATGAATTCAACCACTACTATTGTAAAAATGGGAATTGCAGAAATCTGCTGCAGAAAATGGAGAGAAGAAATGATGCAATGATGAAGATAAATTATGGTTGTAAATCTTGTTAAGAGAACATTCCAAAATGTGCCAAACATTTGGTTGTATGAAACGCCTCTTTGGTGTTCGATGAAATGCCTTGAAGAAGCATGCTTCGATAAAGTGGGGAAGCTGTAGAATTCAGAGGTTGCTGCTGTCACTGCTGTTTCCATTTTTTAGTACTAAACAAATGATGGAAAAGCATGCCAAGATGCTGTTGCTATTGTCTTAAATGAGCAAATGTATAATGTGAAGGGTCCTTGGGATCAAATGCATAAATATGCTTGTAAATACAAACATTCCAAACCTATGTAAAGTGCACATGACTTTTGGAATAAAATTAGGATGTGTGATCTAATGCTTTTCAAGGAGATATTGAAGTTGTTTGAGTAGTGGTCTGCAGAAACAAGCTGTTGTACAATTTTATAAAGTAATCCAATAACTGGTTACTAATAACATCCTCCTTTGGATTTATGCTTACTAATATGAAAACATGAAATGAAGATGTGGTTGTAGGCATTCAACCACCTGGTGATATGTGGTGGAAAAGTCAAAGAAATTTGATGAGTTGAATTATTTGAGTGGAAAATTTGAAAGTTGCTTGCTAGTATAAAATAATACAAAATAAGATAAAGATATGGTTGTAGGCATTCAACCACCTGGTGATATTTGATGACTAAGTCAAAGGGACTTGACTCTCAAAAGTCGAAGTATGACTTCATGAATGTGCCAATGAATTGGCCAAGTTAAAATGACCAACTGAGCCTCATTTAAAAGTTTTGGAAATGTTTACAAAGAAGCTTGGAAATAAACGTGCCATGGATCAAGTACGCCTTCGTGGAATGATGTATTAGCCATCAAGATTACTAAAAATAATAATGAATGAGGGAGTCAACGGCTACTGAAAGAGATTGTCAACCAAGTCTACTAAAACATCAGTATACCTTCCTTCAATGGACCTTTAATGTTATAAAACTCAAATGTCAAGTTGTCCCAGAGTATAGCAAGTGACAGTAAAAAAAATGGTATTGTGCTTCAAATAAATAAATTATATATATATATATATATATATATATATATATATATAATCTCGACGTAGCCGATGAAGTATAAATCTCAAGACGGCGCGTATCTTGAAGTAGTGGTAGAAAGTGCATCTTGAGGTGACCGATGAATCCAAATATCAAAGTGGCATATATTTCGAGGCAACGGCGGAACACTCATCTCGAAGCGGCCGATGAAATCCAAATCTCAAAGTGGCACATATCTCGAGATAATACTGGAGCATTCACCTCGAGGCAACCGATGAAATCCAAATCTCAAAGCGGCGACAAAGCACATATCTTGAGGCGGCGGCATAGTGGCGTGAATTCAAAGGCGGCGGCGAGGCATGCAAGGCGGCGTTATAAAAAAAAAAAATAATAATAATAAAAATAAATATAAATAAATAAATAAATAAATAAAAATATATATTTACATATCCATGATGATATTCATATGTAATAAATTGTCATATTCTGTAATAAATTAATTCATTGCCTCTACTTGTACTTTTTTCCTTTAATCGGAGGTTCCTAAGACTCTGTTTGGGGTAATTAATAATAGAGGCTTGCCTCTATTAGGAATGAGAGAACCCACAAATTCAAAACAAAAATGACATTTGTGATTCGATATATCGTTTGGTGTCTTCATGATATCAGGCGCGTATTTTCGATCCCACAACGACGAGCATGTCTCTTGTCATTACCATTATCACCGCAGAGAAAAGGCACACCATCACCAACACAACACTTCCGAGCCTTGCCATCGTCACTACAACCAAGTATTTAATGAAATAGAGACCGGGTAACACTCGTTTTATTTATCGAGCCACTTAAATGATAAGGGGCTGATCTTTCCATCCAACTATATTTAATTTAAATTTATGAAGAAAAAAAAACAAAATAGAATGGATTTCTGGATTTGTTTTTCTCAATTTTTTAATTTAAATAATAAAAATAAAGCAAATAAGCTTGAGTAGTGATTTTTCACTTTTCACACTACCAACTACTTATGGAAAATATTTTTAAGATAAAAAAATCAATAATTATTAACATAGGTGTCAAACGGGCCGAGCTCATACCGAGCACTGTGTGTGCTCGTACCGACACAACCCGCAAACTTTTGGGGGTCGGCCAACACGAGGCACGCTCGCACGACACAACTCATGTTGTGTTAGGCCATCCCACCAAATTTATTTAAAAAAAAAACTTAAAATATCTAAATAATTTTTTAAAAGAATAAAAAATCTCAAAAAATCTAAGGGCATGTTTCGTTTCAAAATAAAAAATTATATAATAATTTTTTATGTAGGAAATGAAGATGATTATTACAGAAATTCTTACCGATTTTATTCCTATAGAATGAGTGTTTGGCTAGCATAATAAAATTTTCTTATATAATAAAAAATAGTCGTTGGATTATATCCGTTGTTAAATAGCCGTTAAAAAATAATCATTATAATTATAAGATTAAAGTACCATCATAACATAAATCCGATCAAATCAACTCATTTATTAATTAAACAGTTCTAAATAAAAGAACAAAACATGGTAAAACAAATTATATACATACTATTTCAAAATAAAAATAGAAATTATAAATATCTCTAATTAAAGCACCATTAATGGACAACAATGGTAACATGCATGCATCTCCTTGACAACCCATCTCCTTGTCTTGTTAACGGTGAGTAAACTCAAATAAACATGCTTCTGAACTCAGTCCTATCGGCAATCCCAAACCACTGGATGGCTATATACAAGCTACCACAGTGGGTTATACGACGTATCGAAGGCATACGTAGGGACTTTCTCTGGAAAGGTGCAAACCCAGTGTCACACCCCGACCCGGATCCAGGGACCTCGGGTACGCAGATCGACCGTATTCAAAAGGAGACGAGCCCCAATCGAATACAAGGCCTAAATAATGATAAGCAGATAACAAATATAATCCAAATGCCTCAAATATCATAATTAACAATCTCAAAGTTCTACAGCGGAAATTAAACATAAGGGACCAATCGCCCTAAACAAATACAGGCCCTACATGGGTACTAAACAGAGTGCCTCTCACACAGAAATAAAAGACAAGGAGATCCTCTGACCTCAGCAAAATCCCACCCCGACTCTCGCACGTCACCTGAGCTCGAGTCACCTACTCCTCAGGACCTGAAATGAGAGAAGGGAAAAAGTGATGAGCTTTCGAAAGGAAAGCCCAGTAAGTACCCTGCAAGGATCTCAAAGACATAAGATGAAACATGATATCAAAAATCAAAGAATCATCAAGCAATGGGGATACACCCCGCACAATCAAAACCCTAGGAGTCTACCACAACCATCAGCAACGGTACGACTCCTGTCCAATGGCAGCCCTCGGGCTCAAGAAGGAACTCAAAGAAACTCAGCGAACATCCCCCTGGCCAAGAACACGCGATCTGGCCGCCGACTAACCTGTCGCTCCTCGGTAGCGCCACCTCTCTCTCATGTCGACATGGTCAGTGATCGCCCCACTGACTGGCAGGGACAACCAGAGTACTATCCCTCTGGCCAGGAGTGCCGGAACGTCAGGGTGTCCCGTCCCCAACGCTCTCGCAACATCCGGAGCTCACCTGCTCCACTGAATCCGGGCGGAAGAAGAAACTCAGTTGGCGCACACCTACCCGGCCAGCACACAAGTACTGCGTATCTCTATGGTCTCATGCTAGACAACAGGAGGCTATGCTCAGCGAGCCCACTCACTCCACTGACGCATACCTACCTAACTGCACACAAGCACCACGAGTGCCTACAGTCAAGTGTCGGCCCACGGGAGGGCATGTCCAACGAGCATTCCAACAAACAAGTAGTAACAACACTACCACAAGCACACCAATCATACACATACGAGGAAAGAGAGCAAAACAAACATGTATGTGCATGCATCCAAGAAAAACAGATACCACAAAGAAGATATGCTAACTAATAGCATTCATCAAAGCAAGAAACCCAAACAATGGGTAGGAGCGAGGCAAGAGTAACTTACAAAATAAACATAGCAACAACAAGTCCAATAAACACTCCGTAGAGTGGGTACTAGGCAGAAGTAACTTACATCTAAACGCAATCCAATCACTGCACCGTACCGTCTCCATTTAAGATCAACACTTGGCAAGGCCGATATCCGTAAACACAGAACCATACTCAACACACGCATGAACGCTTAAAAAAATAATATCTTTCATATTATACATGCTATCAAATGAACTCGGAACACTAAGTAAACTCATCTTAATTACTTATCACTTAATTAAACAAAGTAATTCCCTTTTTAAATTAAGCCCACAGTCCGGCCCAAAGCCCAATCTAAACCAATCCAAGTGATGGGCCGAGCCCAACAACCACTAAAGCAAACTTAAAATCCACTTTTACTCATTCTCTTATAAAATCAACGAAAGAAAATAAACCACTCTCCTATCTATTAATTCACCAGTTAACTAATCCATGAACTCAAGCTTGTCCACTAAATGAACCCCATTTTACATCCTGAAAGGTATAACTCCTCCAGTAACCGAAAATGTCTAAACACATCTAATACCTTCTTATGCACTTAATACCCCAACAGACCCTCACTGTCCCCATTAGCTAAACTTATATCCACGTATTATCCAACTCCCTTCATATACAAAACACTGAAAACTATCTCATCCATCACTAAAATACATTGATGATTTGTCCAAGTAATAGCTAGAGGAATTCCTGAAACTAGACACAACTTGATATGGCAGCCTTAGATCCTTTGAACTTGAATACACACGCATTCAACTGACCCAATAATCCATCTCTTAATGATGTGGAGCAAATTCAAAAGTTTATATTTCATGGAACTCAAAACAAATAACTTATGGCAGCCTATTCTTAGATGTAAACTAGAATTCACCCATCTGTTCTCTCTCTATTTAAGCATGCTCACCAACATCACACAACCTTTAGAAAATCAGAACCTAATAACCATTAATACCTTACAAGTAAATCTTTACAAACCTTGCTCATGGATGCCGAGCAAAACTATACAACCACCACACAAGCCCCTCATCTACAATGAAGTTCCCATGATTCCCAAACAAAGCCTCACAACACTATCCAACTGATACGACCCTGGCTGGGGCTCGTATCGGGTAGTCACCACTTTGAGTGGGTGATGGACTCCGAGGAGAAGAAGAGACGCAGATCAGTGGAGAAAGGAAGAAGAAGGAGAGAAGGAGGCTTGGAGATGAAGAAAGGAATTCAGATTTACTATCCAGATACCTGTTTACAGACCCATAGCAATCTATTTATAGTATCCATAAAAGAAAACAGTGTTGCGAGACATGGCTAGCCCGCGTCACATGATGAACCCTTCATAAGATCCCACTTGTGGTTGCGTCGGACCTGAAGTCATGCACCCATACAATGGACACCTCCCAGTGCACAATCTTCAGCAATGCTACTTGCCTACGGTTCCGGTGACTCCGGTGGCCGGAGTTGGGGACGTATCATTGCCCACCCCTTGAAAACCAACCTTGTCCTCAAGGTTGAAAATGGAATAGAGCTTGCTAAATTCCTCCAAGTTATTCCTGGTGGAACTCTCTGCGGCTGAAGACCAACAACGTTCCCATCCTCACCAATTTCCTGAAGATCAACTTGCCTTAGTGGGTTTGAATGGTAGGGTTTCCCAGATTCTAGGAATTCATAAAGTTTGTACAACCAAGGGTCCTCTCCTTTACTATTATGCAAGATTGCAGCAGCCTTGTCTTGGTACTGATCACATCCATTTGGAAAAAGTAACGATTCAAAACCTTGCTCTCCAACATCACGCTTAGGATTGCCATCAATTTGTGTGATCAACACCACCATTTCAGAAATGATTTTCAGATTTGGAGCTCCCAATTTCCTCAGTTGTCCATACACAAGTGTAGCCCCATCTTGGTCTTCTTTTGTTATGCAAACATAATCAAATGACAAGTTTTCTAGAACCATTTCCAACTGCCATGTCGCGCCCTTAACTCGCACAACGATGGTTTTACGAGGCATTCCTTTAAATACACCCTCTGCATCACTAATTCTCGTTAAGGTGTTCCATTTCTTTTGCTCACCTAAGGAACTTGTAGACTCCTCAAGCAATGATGTTTTATAACTCCAATCACCAAGCGAGAATACCTCATGAGCAAGTCTTTTCTTTAGAGGCTTTAGAGAAGGTCCTCCAGGGAGACCAGTTCTGGAGAACATGTAACACCCTAATCCTTTCCAGGACCCAGGTGTCACACCAGCCAGACCAGGGAGTGAACCCCGGCCTAAGGTTGTATATATCATAATTAACTCATAAATCAACGAACATTTGAGGAAAATAGAATTCAAGTACAACAATATTACAACCCATAGTGTCTTAAAATCTCACACAAGCCTAGTTGGGAGATAACATACTCCCCAAATAAAACAGCATGAATTCAAATAAAGGACGAGGGCCAGGTGGTCAGAGCCAGGACTAAGGGAATCCATCCTAACTTTACTCTAAGCAGGGCCATAACCCTACTTACTACCTGCAAAAGAGAATAACAACAAGGTGAGCTACAAGAGCTCAGTGAGGTACTAACACAACTGTCAGGAATAACAACCTGTATACTTTCAAATTAAAGTGATATAAATATCGAAGGCGAAATACCAAAACCGCATAACATTTAAAAACATGTGAAGTAAAAGATGTCGATCATGATCCAAGTCATGGTAATAATCACTGAAATCATATGATATGCACTTATGCATTTATTTAATCTTTTATCATCATCAAAACGGGAGGTGAATTCCACACAGGTCAAGGTCCTCCCAGGTTGGACTGTATCAACAACCATGGGGTGACAAGCTATGGAAACAACTCCTCGTCCTGGACATAGATCAATTCCTCACAAGTCAAGGTCCTCCAAGGTTGGACCGTATCAACAACCATGGGGTGACAAGCTATGGAATTGATTTCTCATTATCTATCATATTAGTGTCATCTACACCTCTACTTTCATACAAATGCACCGTGAGTGGAATGAACCAATCAATCAAGATCTCCGGTCGGATCAACTCATCGGCCGTGAGCTATACGAGTATATACGTATACTAGGCACTCGAAGAGTACGGAAAGGGGGTTTTGTTTTCTTGAAAACAGAAGAATTAAAAACAGATAGTTGGATAGTTAAAGAAAATCAGAGTTATGTAATCCACCCCTTCCCTACCTAGTACCGTACTCTCTGGCTCTATCGTAGAGCCACGTCTGGCACAAGCATGTATTCAAGTAAGATGCAACGCACTAATATGTCTATCATGGCAATATATAAAAATGTGCAAAGTTTCCACATGCTTTTCATGAACATGATTTAACACTTCGAATAAATCGGTAATCATGCTTGAAAACTGAAAAGCATTTCATAAAATCATAACGATCTCATAACATGCAATCCAAAGATCAATACGATGAAAATACAAATCAAATGAAGAGATTTCCAGTTGTGTTCCCTCACCTCAGTATAGTAGATCCCTAGGCTTGGTCGGGCTCTTCAGCAGCGGTGACCTGACCTTTGCCCCTTTCTTGTCCTAGAGATCAAAATACGGCTTCCTTTAGAAATACGGAAACCGTATCCTCATTCCATAATTTACTTCACATATTAGAATATGATAGGTTCTATTAAATACACTTAAAGCACGATTTCCCTTAATACGATTTCGTATTTATAAAGAATGGAAATACGGGTTTGTCCCATTAAAGGTTTAGCGTATTCCGCTTGGACCCTTCATAACTTCCGATCCGGAAGCCCGATCGGGTCGATCAAGTATTCGTTACGAAGGTCTCTCGATGACCTTTCTTATGATATAACATACTCCCCGATCGGGGAAGATCGGGGGCTGAATTCATCCCGAAAAGGGACAGCTTGGCCTTAGTTCAAATGAAATTTCGGCAGAGTTTCCCCTATTTCCAGGGCTCCGAAATTGATACAACCAATCACACAAAATACTCTATATTAACAATCTATAAAGCATAGCATCATACAACAATTCTTCAGCCCTTATTCATGAAAATCATCTACCATCTTCAACCCTAAAACATGAACTCAATTAGAGCTTCCCCAACTAATTCATCAATCATCTAAGTCATAATAGGGTATCTCCAATTATCTCACAGTGGGGAAGAGAGGGCTGAAATGGTTCCAGCTCACTGTCAAGCTGCGAGGGCGAAGCGTGGGGCAAAGTGGCTGAGGCCGACTGGTGGCTGACTCAGCTAGGCCAAGCCGAGGCTGTGGGCCGGTCATTGTGGATTTGGCCGATGCACGGTGGCGGTGATCGGGCTCGCCGGCGGTGAGCTCACAGAAGGGGGGAGGCGATCTCACAAATGAGAAAGAGAGAAAGAGGGAGAGAGGGGAAAGAGAGAGAGAGAGAGAGAGAGAGAGAGAAACCCTCGATCTCTCTCTCTCTCTCTCGTCTTTGTCTTTTCTTAAAGACAGAGATTTGTTTTCTGATTTTTTTTTTCTTTTTTTTTTCTTTTCCTTTTTCTTTTACTTTTTAATTTATTTTATTATTTTATTATATTTCTTTTTTTTAATATAATATTTCATTAATTAAAATAAATTTATCTTTTAACTACTTTATCTTTAAAAAGTATTATCTTTAAATAATTTATAACACTTTATCTTTTTAAAAAGAATTTAATAATATATTATCTTTTACTTTATGTCCCATCACTATTTAAGAAAAATATTATCCTATCAGTAATTCTCCCGACCCAGATCCGGGAATCCCGGGTCAGACGACTCCCGTGACACAGGCTGACTGTAACATCACGGGTCGTCTTTCTCTCCCGACCCAGATCCGCGAATCTCGGCTTTTGACTCGGCCAGATCTACTTTATCGAGACTCTAACTTGTGTCCGATATTCCTATTTAATTAATCTGGATTAATTAATATTTAATAAATCTTCGATTTAATTAATCTAACTCCTGACTATTCCATGTCCAATCTGGCCTGGCCCAACACGGCCTCCTCGGCCCAAATTATTACGGGTTTGGACTTTGGTTGCATAAATTTCCTAATTTTATTAAATTTAGTTTGTTAAACTAATTAATCTAATTTATGTGTTAATTAATCCCATGGTTTTCTCCAGAAATTAATTATTTAAATCATGGAAATTTTCAGGGCGTTACAGAACATCTCTGCTGCATATGAAATTCTAATCATTTCATCTCCTTCCTTGGAGATACCTGCTTCCAAGTCACCATTGGTTGGGTCAATAATAAGAGCAACCCAGCCAGACTGAAGGATTTCAGTAATCATGCTTGCAATGTTATTGGTGATGCCTCGCTCTATTTCAGCTTGTATCTTGTCACGAACCTCAGAATACTTCAAGGGCCTGGTGCCCATCTCAACGGCTTCCTTCAGTTGAGTGCTCCAGAGTTTGGTTTTTGTGGGCTGCTGGAGCAGCAAGTTAGAAGCAGACATGCTCTCAAATTCAATTTCTTCAGAGTTTTGCAATTCCAGATTAGTTTGTGCAGCATTGAGACAAGGAGATTAATTTCTAGGGAATAAAGAACTTCAAGTGGATTAAACTGTCTGAAACTGAAACATCTGTTGAGAGTGCAGTATCTCAAGCACAAGAAAGACATAGTGTTGTTAATGAATGTAATCTGGCTTTGAACAGGCCTGTCCCTTCCTCTATGCTCTGACTCAGTTAATTGCTGTTGCAATGCATCAGTTTCAACTTTTGAAGGACTTGTTGAGCTTCTGTTCGTGATTTCTGGTAAAGCGGCAAAGTGTTCCATCTCAAGAAAATCATCCATTAGCTCAATTTCTACAGAATTTGCAAGGTCTCTTGTGCTGGCCTTCTCATCCTTGAATTGAATAAGCTCAGTGATGAGAGCATTCACCCATGAATCTTTGTGGATTGTTTCATGATCAACAATAAGCAACTTTTCCTCACAATCAGATTGACTATCGGTAACAGACTCTAAACATAATGAATTAGAAATCTTGTGATTGTTTACTGATGATGTCCTATGTCCCATGGATGGATTCAACGGACCGATGAGAGCATTCTTGAGCACAAATGCAGAGATCTTTCCATGACCTGAAACTAGAATCGGGCTATTCATTTTAGCAAACCCCATATAGGAATCAGCCGCATTTCCACCTTCAGCATAAACCTCCAGTAATGCAGAGCCCACAAAATGAATGGAGTCAAACCCATATTTCATCACTACTCTGGAAAGAGACTCTATGGTCTTTGAAGCTTGCAAGTCAGTAGAACTCTTATGAGGTATTTCAGCAAACACCTCCTCTGCATCATCAACCTTCTTTGCTCTCACTCCACTTCTCAGCAGCATGTTAGGCATTACAATGTCAGGCTCAAGTCCTTGCATCTTCATGCCTTCAAGGACCCTATTTGCCGCTTCCATCTTCATGCTTAGAGGGAATCCCAACAAAAGAGTGTTGTAGATCGATGGTGTGGGAACAACGCCATCACGAATCAGAGCATAGAAGACCCTGTTATCTATCATCACCCCAACAGCAACTAGTAGATAAACCCCACAAGGTGGCATAGCCCAAACATCAGAATCAACTGATTGATATACTGTGAAGACCATAATTTTTAGGAGTTATTTTATTGATTATTAGGTTTAAATTTATTACTTTTAAAATATTAGAAAAATAAGGGAGATTTTTGCCAAGGATTGTAATTGAATTTTTTTATATAAAGCTTTCTAGTTATTATTTATGATTTATTAGAAGTGTTTCCAATTTTAGAGTTAAAAATATTTAAATGAATATTTTGTAGGTGGATGATAATAAAAATTTGACTAAAGGTCAAATTTGAGGAATTTAAACGATTGAAGTTTAATAATTAATAAGAGAGTATATCTTAACATATAGTTGTAGATATGACAATTATGTGGTTTATGATATATATTTAAAAGAAATATCCCATTTATGAATTTAGATAAGAGTTTGATTGAGAGTAAGGTTTAATTTTTGAAACACTCTAATCTAAATATAATATTAAGTATGGATAAAATTGGGATGAAGAGATGTAATACGAATTTCAAGATATGATTAAATATTTTACTATATTTGGTTAAAATTAGAAATTAATTAAAAACATGCTTAGATTGATACTATAAATATACTATGTAAAACTATATAGATGAGAGTCAGAGTTCAGGCTTCAAGGGAAGAATAAAATAATAATAAATAAAAATTAAATAAATCGGATCAGAAGAAACAGATTTGATTGAAAGGATTAATTGGATAAGTTGATGCTTTGGAGTTTAAAGATTCCACCATGTATGTAGAAAATACTAATGTTATAATGTATAAATAATAAACATTTTATTGGTGGATTAGAAGTCGAATTGAGAAGTGATATATATATATATATATATATATATATATATATATATATATATATATATATATATATATATATATATTAGATTAAAATATAAATATCATTATGTGAAACAATGGTTTGGATAAGAATAGGTCTGGTGAATTAAAAGATAAAAATGATTTAAAGAGGAGATAAGTCTTATCCTATCATGCGAGTTTTAACGGAGAAGTCATCCACGGCTTCTATATAAAAGAAGGAACCGTCTGAAACCCTAAAGTTAAACACACCAACGCCCTCGTTCAGCACTATCCCAGAGAGAAAGGGAGGAGGAGTACTACACGCTACTGAGGAATCACAAGGCCGGACTCATCGGGCCTGGGCATCTCGAAGCTTGGAAGGCTTGGAGAAGTTACCAGTAAAGTAGAAGTATTTGGAAGCATCGAGGCACCCACTTATCCGGATCGGCGTTGATGCGGAGTGATTCATTGGAACGCAAACTACGTGACTTCGGTAAGTACGCACTACTACCCCACTCTCTACTGAGTGTTCTTGACTTTTGTTGATTTCCATATTTTTGTTAAGTGTTCACGCCTAGTGCCACCCAAAGATAGGTTTCCTTGGCTTTTGATGATGCCTTGTTTTAAGCATGTTCTTGATTCACGACTCCCTTGATTTTATACTTATGTACGTTTCTTTATGTTTGGGACCTTTGTTTGTTGATCTCATGCTTGTTGGCCCAATGGGGCATTGTTTTATTATTACTACGACTTGGTATTCTATTACTTTGATTTGCATATACATTTTGTGCTCCTGCTTTATTGAATTCCCATATGGTGTATGCAAGTTGTTTTGTTAAGCCGTTGGTGATCAGAACATGTCTACACATTGGCCGGCACAAGGCCGTGCAACGCGTGAACTCGTGCTAAGTCGGGTAGACTTACGTCGACTCGGGTGAAGATTCTCCCAAATTAGTGCTGATTAAGATAAGTTAAAGGGATCTCCTCACGGAGGTTCACCCGTCCGGTGGGATGGTTCACTTGGCCATGCACGTACATGTAGGAGTGCTCCGCGACTCAAAGGTCCGATAAGATAAGATAAGATGGTCACAGGAGATGACAAGAAATTCTTTGGACTCCGTGTTGTGTGTGCTTGTAGGATGAGTAGAACCATATGTGTTTGACTTGATCTTGTTTTCTATGATATGTTATGTTCGAGTGGTTCACTATTTCTTGATATCTGTGTCAAGCTCATTGCTTCCCTTGCAGGTATACTTACTGAGCTTTCCTTTCGAAAGCTCATTCCTTTCTGTTTCCCTTCTTTCAGGTTTGAGGATTTGTCGACTCAGGTTCAGAAACATACAAGGGTGCATGATACTTTGCTGAGGATCGGACACCTTAAGAATTTTGTATGTGGGTGTGAGTTTTTATTCAACCCTGTATTGACCATTGTAGGATATTTTGAGACATGTAATTGTATCCGCTGTAAAACTCAATAATTATTTTATAGTTATTTTGTTAAGTATGTTATTCCCGCTCTTGAACTTTTTTTAGGCCTTGTATACGAAAGTGGGACCCGTTTCCACTTGGAATTACGGCGATGCAATAACGTTCGAGGTCGGTCCTAATCCGGGGTGAGCGTTACATATACTTTACATTCAAATGTCATACTTAGATCCCAAAAACTCAGTTTCTTACCCAATCCGGACTTAATTACCTGACCAACTCGAACAGAGAGCTCAACACCGGTCTCTACAGAGTCATGCATCCCATCTATACTTTGAATTCCTAAATACCATTCATACCTCTGTTTCAAGAGGTTGGTCGGACTTCGCTCCCTCGCTGACGCTGGCGAGGCGCTGCGCAAGCTCCATTGCTCCCGTTTCGCATCAGACTCCGGCTTCAGTTCCGCCATCGTCGCGTTGGAACTCGAGGTCGGAGGGGTTCTACTGCTCCGATTGATATGCCCCTCCTGGGAGTTCATCAACTCCTTCGTCTTCCTCTCCGGTTTCAAACGTGGTTCTGGTTCCGGACCTGATTCATCCTTCCTCTTGTCACTCGGATCTGGATCTGGTGGATCTGGTGGTGGTTTTGATAAGGGGAAAAGATCGGGCGAGGGAACGGTTGATGAAGGAAGGATGGAGGGCAATGAGCCGGAGGAGTTGATGGGTTTCCGAGGAGCACCAAGGGGAAAGGACTGGATGGTGGGAAACTGGTTGAAGGGCGAGTAGATGGACGGTTCCGATGACTCCGGTGGAACTGGAGGTGGGTTTAGTAGAGGTTGGGTGGCTGTAGTCTCAATTTGTTGTGCTGGTAATGGGTAGTGTGGATCTAGAGAGTGAAAGAAAGAAGGAAACTGGGTGGGAGGGTCGGAGATTTGATGCATGGAAGAGATGACGGTGGCGGTTGGAGCAGCGGTGGTGTTGGTAAGGTTTGAGAGATCCGACGAGACGGTGAGCGGAAGGGTTTTCGGGGCGGGCAGTGGCGGCGGAGATGGCCGTGATGGTGATGGTGGTTGTGGAATCGACGGTGAGAACTCCAGAAAACTCGGATGAGGAGGTTGATTTGTCTTACCGGGATGACCGGGCAACCCCTGCAGTCAAGATCGGAGATCATCGAAGTGAGCGTTCAACCTTGTCGTACACTGTTGCATGTATTGTTGATGAGAAAGGGCTTGTTTACTGATCTCTGCGCTCAGCTCGGCGCGCAGCGTCTTCAGGGCATCCAAGATATGAGAAGAAGCGGCCATGAGAGGTAGAGAAGAAGATGAAAGCACCAAATGATACGACCCTGGCTGGGGATCGTATCGGGTAGTCACCACTTTGAGTGGGTGATGGACTCCGAGGAGAAGAAGAGACGCAGATCAGTGGAGAAAGGAAGAAGAAGGAGAGAAGGAGGCTTGGAGATGAAGAAAGGAATTCAAATTTGATATCCAGATACCTGTTTACAGACCCATAGCAATCTATTTATAGTATCCATAAAAGAAAACAGTGTTGCGAGACATGGCTAGCCCCCGTCATATGATGAACCCTTCATAAGATCCCACTTGTGGTTGCGTCGGACCTGAAGTCATGCACCCATACAATGGACACCTCCCAGTGCACAATCTTCAGCAGTGCTACTTGCCTACGGTTCCGGTGACTCCGGTGGCCGGAGTTGGGGACGTATCACCAACCCTCTCCTTCCATGATGATACTCATACACATGCATGTGTATACAGGACTGGGCACAACTAGAAAGTAAGAGACTCACCTCGTCGAACTTGCCGAAGATCCCTCAAGGCGGCGCTTCGGTCGATGGAGAGCACGGTCTGGTCCTCTCCCGGTCTTCTATCCTTGTTGTGGAAGACCAGCACATGTCTCTCCGACGAGTACCCGTCTAGCACCAGCGTTCCCTCCTCTCCAGGTCTCTCACAGTGGCGGCGACTAGAGAAGTAGCGTTGGGGTTTTGGTGATCGTCCATCTATATATTTTAGAGATCCGATAAGATTTATCCCCCTTTTAAATCCCCAAAGATCGCTGGCCGGTTTGAATCGCAAACGAGATAAGCCAAAGGGTTTCTCTCTCTAGAACTCTTTCTCATAAACATTTAAAAATATATATATATTTTTCATATCCAGCCATGCACGTCCAAATCAATGGAAAGAAAATCACGTGCATGGCTGCTTCTAACCTTTACTATAATCACATTCATATATTAATTTTTATATATATACCTTATCAATCAAATCATACCTTAGATGTATGAATTGATTTTAATTCTACCTTTAAACATGCAGATCATTCATGATTAGTCTTTTATAATTAAGTGGGTATATATATATTATGCATTCAAAGCTCTCATTAATCAAACCGTAATTATATATATGTATCCAATTAATCCTAATTATAGTATTAACCATTTTAATCCTTATTTCCACATAACACCTCATTAATTAATCCAAACATGGGAAACTCCTTTAATTAATATCCAATTAAAGGTAAATATAAATATAATATTTTATTCCTTTATTTTATCTTACTTTCTTTTGAATTCAAATCATATATATATATATATATATATATATATATATATATATATATACCTTTCAATCTTATCACATCATTAATGAAAGCTCAGCCAAATCCATTTATAATATGATAAATTATTTTTAACTTCTTATCCAACTTTTATAAAATTATTTGTGTTAAGATATGCTCTCCTATGATAAATGCTCAAATTAATCTTTTAATCAAATTTTTATTATCATCTACCAGCAAGATATTTATTTACATAAATACTTTGTAAAATAACTAGAAATTTTATTTCAACTAAAATTCAAATAACAATCCTTGGGAGGCTCTCCCTTATTCTCTAACAAAATTCAAAATAATAACCTAATAACGAAAACATAATTTTCCTAAAAATCATGGTCTTCACAATTAAAAATTCAATTACATCCAACCTTGGGGACTTCTCCTTTTATTAACCAAATAATCACAAATTTTTTTTCCCCTAAAATTTTCCGATTTTACACCCAGGCTCGAAGGCTTACCGATTAGTGAAATGGGAAATACTAACAAAGCCCAAGGATTTAGGCGGGTGGGGCATCCTTAATCTGAAGGCCTTCAACGAGGCCCTCCTCGAAAAATGGTGGTGGAGATACTAAAAGGTCAGACCGGGATCTGTGGAAAAATCATTGCACACGCCTACTACAGAAACTCGATTATAAACCCACATAAACCCGGACCCGCCCGAGTATCGTTCTTTTGGAAGGGAGTAACAGAGCAGCAAGCTCTAACCATGGCTGGGATGGTGGCCACACCAGGGATAGGAGAAACAATCAGAATCTGACATGACAACTGGATAAATGGGCATAGCCTAGCCAGTTTATTTCCCGAACTCCACACTTTATGGAGGAAAACCTAGCATATGGTCCAGGAGGCGCGCCAGATCCGGGAAAAGGGGCAAACGTTACTCAAACCGGGACCCTTGTCTCAAGGGGCGCGGGAAATGATGCAAGGGCTACAAGAGCACCTTGATCAAGGATTAACCCAATAGGAGGATGGCCAGACTTGGAGATTTACCCCCAATCAGGAATTCTCAATCAAATCCCTTTATCTCTTCGGCCTTGATAGAGGCATGTGGAGCCCGATCACGGCGTCCTTGTCACGCCCCGGCCCTAAAGTCCCCTACCTGGAGCGTGAAATGACCGTACCAAAGCGGAGACAAGTCCCGCTCGGGCACAAGGCCTAAGTGATCATAAAGCAACCACACGAGTGCAGCGGAATATTAATAATAAGTCAGATGACATAAATCAGAGTATAATGTCAGCGGAAGATAAGAACCTAGGGTACATGCACCCTATTAGTTAATACAAGTCCGATCCTACACGGATCCAAATAAGATGTCCTCACACATAAATAAAATGCCTAAGAGGTCGCCAACCTCGGCTACAACCCTGCCCCACGTACGATCCTGGTGGCTCAAGTCTGCTACTCCGCGGGATCTGAAGAGGGGTGAGAACAAGTGTATGAGCTTTCTGAAAGAAAGCCCAGTAAGCACCTCGCAAGGTGGGTGAGCAAGTCATGAATATCAAGTGAAAAATAAATAAGGCAAATCAATAAAACATGATTAAGCAAGCACACGGGGCTACACCCCACACTACCAACCATCTAGGAGTCTCAGCGACAAGCAATGACAGGGACTCCTAATCACAACCACGGCCTCAGCCCGAAAGATCGATCCAATGGAAGGAATCTCAACGTATCCCCCGGTCAGCCTTCAGCCTCAGCTGGAATCGTCCCGTGGTCTGGAATTCGGCAGCGCTACCCTTCTACATGTCGACACGGCCAGTGTATCGTCCCACTGACAAGGCTGGACGGCCAGAGTATCATCCCCCTGGCATGGAATATCAGGACGCTAGGGTGTCCTCAGCCCTAGACGCCCCATGTTGGAGTACCCACACTCCACTGATCCGGGCGGAAGAGATCAGAACACACATCCAACAGATGCCAACAACCAACATACCATGCACATGAATATGGAAGCAATAATCTCATGAACCAATAAGGTAGTCATGTGCATATCATCAAGGCAATAATAGTGGAATATCAAGTAAAACAATCATACTGAGTCAAGCTAAGTAAATCGCATCATCAATAAATAGGGAACATGATAAGCAAATCGAAAGAATGTCGAATAATGCCAATAAAGCCCACGTCCGGGCGGTTACTAGGCAAAGGCACTTACTTGAGCGTATAGAAGTATTTACTTGTTCGTCGGTGTCTCTCCCTGATAAGTCCCACGACTCTACGTCGATATCTGGTGGGTGAGTAGATCTCATTATATGCACAAGAGTATAGTATATAATTGTTTCTATTACATGGTTGGCACATTGCCAGGGCACACTAACCCCACTTGTTAATCCACTACACTCAAGTACATCATGTTTTAACATCACACTAACAAGTTCATTTAGCTCCAATTAAATTGTTGAGTATAATCTCTCTTATTTCCTACTCATTCATGCACGTGGATCTATGAGAGTAACTTTCTCTTTCTTTGTCCTGCTAGTTAATTTCATTCGGCCCATTGTAACCCTTTACCTTTATTTACTACTTATATAGTATGATAATTTATATTCTTAACCCCAAACATGAGTTACAACCCAAGCCTGGCCTGAAGCTAAAACAACTCCATTTCTTCAACTAAAATATGGGGTGAACTTTGCCAGCAAAAGCCCAACCTAATATTGCTCTAAATTGAGGTTTAATAGCCCACCAACTACATGCATGTAGGGAGTCATCCATATCAATTCTCTCTTTCTCTCTAGCTTTTCCTGCAGTAAGATAAAGTCAACAAACTCAACATGCATGTCCTTGAGATGTTTCTTAGATGAAGCTCCACACACATCATGTCCTTATTGAGTGTGTTAAGGCATCAAGGTATCTTATCAGACCATTGGCTTCACAACCATCTAAGTGTGGGTTCATGAGTAAGTTACCTCTCCCAAAACCATGCCAATGATATTTTGAAGGTTCAGGAACACTCACCACGCTGGCGAAGGCTATTGGTGTTTATGAGGTGAACTCCGGCGATAGACGTCGTCCTGAAGTTGGTTGTGGGCCGCCTCAGCTGCTCACCTCCTCCAAGCTCCGGCCCGGCGGTATCCTCCGACACTGCAAGTTATGTAGGGGTCCAAAAACATCCGTGTGTGGTTCCTTCTTCAATCGAGATTGTGAGCTTCTCTCTGGTTCCAAAGAACAAAGGCTCTTTTTCTTGTTACCATGTGAGATAATGAGGATACTAAACAGGGAGCTATCGTGCCCTTTATCACGCGGAGGATGAGCGATGGGCTCGAGATGGCAGGACCCCTGACGCGACATGTCGTTACTTAGCCACTTCGTCCGGAACATGAAATCTGGTGACTGTCAGCGTGCACGTACGATCGTATCGTGCCCGGATCTGGTCAGGACGGTGAAGAAACCAAATGAAAAGCAAGCATGCGAAGCCATTTTCATGCAAGAACAGTTCTGGTCGCGACACTTGGCGTTTCCTTGAAGTAGAAACATGGTTTCCTTGATGAGGAAACCGTTTCTCTTAATCCCATGTGTCATCTTCTATTGCTTAGCTGTTGTTATTATTTTATTATTTATTTTTATAAAGTCGGTCATCAAGTCAGGTGATAAGTCATGACCTCTCTTATTTATTCTTTCTTTTGTTTTTATTTTAATGAAATCGGCCATCAAGTCATGACTTACCATCAAGTCATGACTCCTCTTATTTATTTTCTTTTTATTTTGTTTCTTTTTAATAAAGTTGGCCATCAAGTCATGACTTACCATCAAGTCATGACTTCTCTTATTTACTTATTTTATAAGCTAGCCATCAAGTCATGACTTGTCATCCATGACTTCTCTCTCTCTATTTTTTTTTGTATTTAAATTTCCTTCAAATAATGACTTCTCTCTCTCTCTATTTTTATATTTAAATCCCCTCACATCTTGCATGAAATATAGGGTACATATGCATTCAAGTCCAAGACTGCCTACACGTATCCATGCAAGCCCCATGCCCCATGACCATGGTTGTATCATTTCATGCAATAAGGTCTCTAACATTTTGCATTTTAGTCCCTAAGCTATTATAAATTCTTATAGGACCCTTGATATCTCTTCTAATTCCCCCATATTATTAATAATTAATCTTGAGATTAATCCACCATCATTGGGAGGTTAATTGACAAGCATAATTAAGGGGAATTAACCATTTCATTAAATCGGAGCAAAAAAACACATGGCTCTTACAGTCCTTCTGGAAGCAGGTGGCCCCCTTGAAAGTCAAGCTTTTTTGCATGGTTAGCTTTAGAAGACAAGCTTCCCACATTGCAAAACCTAGCAACGCGAAACTGGCAAGTAATGGCCACGAGGAAACCACCGACCACATTTTCACCCGATGCCAATACGCAGCCGAAGTATGAGCACATTATGCTTAGCTCCTTCGAATCATGACCCCACCCAACAAGATACAAGATCTATGGGGGTGGGGGGTATATAGCATACGAATTTTCTAAGTAAATAAATCAAAAAATTCTCGATAATTAATGAGGTTAATTAGCACGGAAAATAAATTAATTATTTTAAAGCCCAATTAAAGTAAAATCGAGGATTAATAAATTTAAATCCAGCCTCGCAACTAATGGGCCTAGGGAAGGCCTTATTGGGCCAGGCCGCTTACACTTAGAATAGTTGGAGGTGGATGGTAATTGGTAAAGATAACCTCGGTTAATTAATTGGGAGATTTCGTAAGTGTTAATTAATCAAGATAATTAAGTAGGGGAACCCAGACAAATGTTAGAGTTCCGATAAAGTAAATCAGGCGAGTCAAAAGCCGATATTCGCGGATCTGATCTGACGAGAGACAGACCCCGTGATGTTACAGTGGGTCCGTGATGACTAAAATCAGTGACCCGTGATTTCCGGATCTGGGTCGGTGAATTATTAAAAAGATAATATTAATTAAGGGGCGTTGTGACATAAAGTTTGGAGATAATTTAATTAATTGATGGAGGCGACATAAAGCTAGAATGATAAGATTAATTAAATTAAAGCCTAGAGATAAGTTATTTTAAATGAATTAAATATTTAGAGTAATTGATATAGAATATTATATACTAAGCTTCAGACTTAGATCTGAGAAATAAAAGGAGATTCAATTGAAAGCTTGAGAGCTCGTGTTTCTCTCCCTCTAGACTTCTCTCTTGCGACCTTGCTTTCAATTGATTCTTGCTCGAGGTTGATTCTTGCCCGCCTCCCGGAGGAGCAGCTGCGACCGCCTCCCTGCGCGACCGCGCGCTGCCCACCGTCACCTGAGTTGCTCACCGGCTGCGCCTCGCTCGAGCTGCCACCTCGCCCACCGTTGAGCCACCGGCCTCCCTGCAGCTCCGTCCGGCTGCGACTACCACATCGCCGACAAGCTCCTTTCCCCTCTATTGTGAGCCCCTTGGGGGTAACCCCACCATTAACTAGTTAATTGGAAGGTTAATTTGGGGAAAGCCCTAATTAGATTCAGTGAATTAGGGTTGTGAATGCTTCTTGATGTTATAATGTTAATAGGGATGTGATTAGAGAGGGATTAAGGGGGGATTAAAGAGATTAGTTGCTTGTATGATGTTATGGAAAACATGATTTAGTTTAATTGTAGTTAATGTGAATGTTTGTATTAATTTTCGGGGCCCTATAAATAGGGGAGGTGCCGCCGAATTTTTATGGAAAATTATAGGAATTAATGCTCTATTACTTCCTAGTATCATGCTTACATGCTTAGAGGAGTGAATTTTGCTCTTAGTTGAGAGCCGACAAGTTGATAAGTAAAGCATGTTATAGATTACCGTATTTTATAATCAAAGAACGAATGAAAAGGAAATACGAGTATCGTATTCTTATAGTTAGTATTATGAATTCTAGGAAAGGGCAAAGGTCCCATAGGAGCTTCAGCAAGACCCAACCAGACCTAAGAAAGTTGCGAAGGACATAAGGTGTGGGGACTTCGCCGTAAATATTGACTTTTATTCTTGTATTTATCGTGATTTTGGTTTCTCGTATTCTTATGAGATTTATATCGGTTTGTGGATGCCAATGGATTTTATCGCTATAGTTACATAGTGATTTCATATTTGTTTAATTGATTAAATGTTAAAGAGCATGAGAAATGGTAAAGGAAACCCTAAGGTTTAGATAAAGATTATTTCATGTATCATAGGCTGCACCTTAGTTAGTTATGTATGGGGGACCCAGCAGGGCTCAGGATAGAGCCCATATATTAAAGTAGACGAGACCAGGTTAAGGAAAGGGCTTTGTTTTCAATCGTTTTTCTTAAAACCAAAAATGTTTGTGAAAGTCGTTCTTTTTATAAAAACCCCTTTCTGTCTCTTGTGAGAGCCCGTATCGGATACAAGATTGATACTTGACGTACACATGTAGATGTATACCGTTGGTCGTCAAGTACCGGACTCATGTAGATGTATACCACTGTTTTCAGTCATCAAGATCATGTAGATGTATATCGCTGTTCCTTGATGGGAGTTGGAGTCCTTAAGGAGACATTTTAACTAGGGGTGCATGCTTGTATGATACGAGGCCATTGCATATACATGTTTACTATATGCTTGATATGATATGAGATTGCTTGTGTTTTCTTCGGATTTTTGATTGTGTTAGCAAGCTTATCAGGATTTAAGATAATTGTGTTGACCTTCATGATTTATACTTGCATTGTTTATGTACTAGTATCTTAGTACAGTTCTGTCAAGAGACAGGTATGTATAATACCTGGCGATGTTATCTTTACTCATTGAGCTTGTATAGTCCCTTTCGATTATTGTTTTTCTATTGCAGGATCTAGACTTGGATTTGAATAGTAGCTTGGGTCTCGAGCAGGGATCGAAGTTTAGCTGGCTCTGGCGTACCTGTCTTTATGTTTAGTCTTGTCTGGTTGTATTTGACAATATATTAATTTTCTTCCACTGTATTTGGGGCCGTAGTTGCCCAGACTTTATATGTTGTACTCTCTTATGACTTGGTTTGAATATGACTCCCGGTGTTATCTTCATGTCATATGAATTTTATTTAGAGTACTTCATTGATATCAGGTGATTTTAATTACAACCTTAGGCACAGGATACCCTTCTGACTTGGCTGGTGTGACATCTGTCTCAGTAAAGAGATGAGTGTTATAGGGAGTCATCGATTGGTAAGACCCTCAAGAGAGACCACAACAAGGGTTGGCAACTGTTAGCGATGACAATTACCTGGAACCTATGGCTGGAAAGGAACATGAGATGTTTCGAAAATGAACGTCGTGTTTGTCAAAGACTCATCCGCCAAATCGATTTCCTCTTCCTATCTTGGTTCGACGGTGCACCCGCTTCCAAACAAACACAGCTTCAAGCGATGGTTACCCTCATAAGACACAACCTCACTCTCACCAAGGAAGAGCAAGTGCAGAGCCTCCCAAACGCGAACTTCGGGGACGAGACCTTGACCGATCCTATTTAGAGGACAGAGCACCCTTCCCCTTACAAACCACAAGGGATTGCACCACACCCTGGATCACCAACACCCCTCAGGCCCAATACAAACATCATGTAAAACCGTTTCTCAATCCAACATCTACTATATAATGGGTACGTATTTTTATTCAATAAAAGAATGTGGTTTATTCATTTTTTCAAAAAAAAAAAAAACATGCTTCTCAAGCTCCTTCACGTGTCTTTCAACCCCTTCTTCCCTGAGTCCCCCACTCACCATCTCCCTCACTGCCTCTCTCATCATCCTCCTCTCCGCTCCTTGCCACTTCTTGTAGGTGCTCCATCTCATCATCCGTTCTCCTTTCCATCCTACTCATCATCTCCATCTCCCTCCCCACTAGGTACACCCCTCTCGCCACCGCGTCCAATCCCTTCACCACCTTCTCCACCCTCCTCTTCCTCCTCCCTCCCCATTCCCCCACTTCCACCGGGCCGCCGCCATGACCACCTTGAACACCACCACCAATGTCGCCGCCGCCGTTGTACTGCACACTACCACCAACAACACTACACTCACCCTCTTTCACGCATTTACCACCCTCACCCTCTTCCATGTCACATGTTTTAAAAGAAAATTTTCTTTTGGTCAAGGTCTATAAAAGTTATCCACATACCTCCAAAATATTTTTATCATATAAAATCTCAAATTATGTAATAATGTATGGATTTCTACATAATATTGGCTAACCAGACAAACCCTAAAAAAAAAAATCCCAGAAATCTAAAAAAAATGAGAAAGTCCTCAAAACTTTCACAAAATTTCAAAAAAATCTCTCAAAATTCCAAAATCCAACAAATTTCTAGTAGTATGAAAAGACACAAAGGATGAGTTGCAATATTTAATTTCTTAAAATATATTTTATCTTTTTTTTATTTAAATTTTTATATATTTATATTCATCAAAATGATTATAGAAAAATTATATTTTATGGTGGTTTATTTACTATTTGAGTTATTCCACCATGAATGTTTTTTTTAACCTATTTTTCACCACTATATCATTCTGGGTAAACGATGATTAATAGATAAAAACCATAATAATATTGTAGTTGTATGGTTAAATAACAAAATATATATGTTTGATAATTTCAAAGTATTGCATAGATTTTTTTTCACTGTTTTTCTGGAAAAAATGTTGTTTAAGCGAGAATTAAAGGAATAAAAATATAAGAAAAGTGAATATTTAAAAAAAAAAACAAAAAACCAAACACGCCCGGTGGGACTCGAACCCACAGTCGCCTGATTAGAAGTCAGACGCCTTATCCATTAGGCCACGGGCGCTCTACACTATTTTTTAAAAATATAATTATATAAACAAATTATTTGCCAAAATGATTCTTTAAAAATATTTTATTTCTTTTATTTTATTTGTCAACATGATCATAAAACTGTTTAGTCAGCCACTCAGCAAACCACAATGCTAACTAGGATATCTTAACAAATAATATCACTATTCTTCAGGTAGTAAAATATAAAAACACCAAAAAGAAACCCTAACTAAACCCGTTGGCGGACGAGGTCCTGCTCGGCTGCCATCTGAGAGCGAGAGAGGCCGCGCTATTTGAAAGGAGTCTCGAATCGACAAGTATAAATAGTTATATAATCTCTTTAAGCGACCTTCGACTCAGTTGGGTCGCCGGCGATGGCGGACGAGGAGTTGGTGCTAGCGACGTCGTCCGTGGACGCGGGTATCGCTTGCTGGGACCTCAGCTCCGGTGCCGAGCGTCTCCGCCACCGCCCCTGCGCGTCCTCTCCCGGTGGTTTCATCGCTGTTGGCCGCGGCCGCTTCCTCGCCGCCTCCCAGCTCCCCGACCACTCCTCCTCCACCTCCGCCCCCATATTCTTCTTTTCCTGGGATAAAGTATTGATCTTCACTCCCTATTTCTCTCTCTTTCTTTCTCTCTGTTTCTCCATTACTGATCTAGTGCTCATCTTTGCAGCCCCAGGTGGAGGTGCGGAGCTTCCCGGTGGAGCTGATTGGCCCGCTCCTCTCCAACTCCGATGGTTCTTACATCTTCGGCGGCGGCTCTTCGGGATCCATCTATTTATGGGAGGTGAGCTCTTGTCATTCTTGCTTCCTTTTCCAATTTTTTCTCACGCTTTAAATTTCCCAGTATTTTTTTTCCCTCTTTGGAGGAATCTCAGATAAAGCTCCAATTAGATTTCATCGTTTCCATGTTTGACGAGTTTATCATACCATTTAGCTTCTCTCTTCAGTCATCGCAATATGAATTTGGTCATGCATATGTATAACAACCCTGATTTCAGCTGAAAATAAAATGGCAGTAAAAAAAATATAGCAAGGGGTGCCGCAAGAAAAATGAAAAATAAAGGTAGAGACTAAAGTTATTCAAGTAGATTTGTGGTGTTAATAAACATTTTTTCAAGAAGATGTAACAACAAGAAAGAAAATTCCTTTTTGTTTTTTTAAAGAATAGTTTAGCTCTTTTCTTTTCTTTTTCTCTTATTTTTTAAATACCTAATGTTGAAACAAAATCATCTACCCCTCCTTTACAAATGTGTCATGCACCCAGTTGAATTACTTTAAAGAAATCCTTTAACCACTTTGGAGGAATCTCAGATAAATCTCCAATTAGATTTCATTGTTTCCATGTTTGACGAGTCTATCATACCATTTAGCTTCTCTCTTCGGTCATCTCAATATCAATCCTATTCTCTCAGGTGTTCAGTGGTAAGTTGCTCAACAAGTGGAATGCCCATTACCGTTCCGTTACCTGTCTCACCTTGTCAGATGATGAATCTATGTTGATCTCTGGATCTGTGGATGGGTGCATCAGAGTGTGGTCCCTTTTGATGTACTGATCTCTCTTCCTTTCTTCTTTAGGAGCAATTTATTCCCCAAAGATCATTTATTGATCTTGTTTGATGTGTGTGCAGGATGTTTGATGAGATGGGGAAGGAGGCAGTGAGGAATCTGTATGTTTATAGTTTCTTAGAGCATACTTTGCGTGTGACTGACATTGTTTCTGGTCATGGGTTATGCAACTCCATCATTGTTTCATCATCTGAGGATCGCACTTGCAAGGTCTGATATGTCTCTGCTTTCACTTTGAAATTTGTGGTTAGTGTTTTTAAAATGAAAAGTTTTTGCTTTTGTGTTGCCAAATATGAGTTTAGCCATCCTAGTGTATCTCTGGGCAATTTGTGTCTTTCCCATTGCATTTGTCAATTCATTTCTGCCTTGGTTTAGAACTCGGTCAGAGAATGTTGGTGATTGATCTTTTCTCCAGTTTGTACTAGTAATCTGGCTAATCTTTTCTCCGATTTTGTTTGTGTTGTGAATCTTGATACCACACCAGTCCATAGAGGAATAATGACATCATAGAAATCATACTCTTGTGTGCCCTTCTGGTAATAACTAGTGGTTTTAGTTTATGTATCTGCTTAACTTTCTTGTTTTATGATGTTGTCAGCATTATAAATCTAAGTTTATATTTTATATTAGTGTATATATGTGCTTTTGACTATGAAGAGGTTCCTAATGTTTTCAGTAGCTTACTCCCTTATCCTCAATGCTACTGAAATTTTTGTTTCTTATTATAGAGCATACATGTCTATGCTTGAAGTTTGACTTCTATGAACTCATGTATAATTTGTCATATCGTGGTGTTTGCCTTGCATATGTATTTGCACTTTGATGTTATATTGATTAGTTTCTTGATGTCTCAACACTGTATTGTTCTTTTCTATGCTGGCAGCTTGATGCTTCATTTGGAAACTGAAATTTCATATTTCTGTGTCCTCTCAGTATTATTGTACTTCCCTTTCAGATTCATATAGTTGCATATATGAACGTTTACACGCCTAAGTTATTATCTGATTCCTGCAATGATTTGAGGTTAGTATTGACTATTCTATTGCACATGGTCCAGATTTGGAGCTTGTCCAAGGGCAGGCTACTGAGGACTGTTTCACTGCCAGCAATTGTTAATGCCATTGCAATGGATCCCGGTGAACATACATTTTATGCTGGCTGTAGGGATGGCAAGATATATATTGTTGCACTTAATGCTGAATGTAACCCGGACAGCAGTCATGGGATGTTTATTATGGGTTCCTTCACTGAACACAGGTTCTTAATTTTTGTAAAATTCTTTTTTTTTTATAAATATTTTGATACAGCAATCTTGCATTTTCTATTGCAATATATATATATATATATATATATATATATATATATATATATATATATATATATATATATAGTCTTATCTTTTAGGTGATCAATTCAAAATTCAACCACATTCCTCCTCCTATGATCTTATTGTTTTGACATCCCCATTTACTCTTGAACAGGAAAGCAGTTACTTGCCTAGCATTTAGCACGGATGGCATTACAGTGGTGTCAGGGTCAGAAGATGCTACTGTTCGAAGTTTGGGATACTAAAAAGAAGCAAGTTGTTCGAGTTCTAAAGCATATGAAAGGTATATTGGAACAATAGGCAGGCCTTTGTTAGATCATCTGCATCCCATTTTTTTGAGCATCGTATGAAAAATAACTTATCATGTCTCTTTTCAACCAAATGAACTGGTTGTCATGTCTGTGTCAGCTTTACATGAATTGGCCTTTTTGGTTTCTAACATTTAATGAATCTTTTAATGCATATCTAAAGCGAGCTCCTTCGACGCATCACAAGGTATCATGCTTGCTTGGCTACTTGTGTTTTTAAGTTTTCAATTTAGTCATGCAGACTCATTTCCCCAAGCCACAACAATTTAACATCTAAGTGAATATTTTTGTTAAAAGTTTGCGATAAGGATAAACATGCAGAAGCAGTAAAAAAAGGGACAGATAGTTGCAGTACTGTCTAGAAAGTGAACAGACCTTTAAGACTCAAGTCAAGTGAACGAAGTAGAGAAGTCATATAGCTCTTGTGAATATTGAATCCTTATGTTCTATTACTTGCAGACCATTGTGATACTGTAAAGCATGAAGTCATGTATAGCTCTTCTCAGGTCCTTCTTCAACACTATCGGTAAATGCTAGCGGTTTTGGAAATGGCCTATGACTCTTTTTATGTCCCCATGGTCCATGGATCAGTTATAATTTTTGAAATGGCCTATTTCGTTTTATCATGGTGTATTTTGAATCTTTTCTTTTTGGTCAATTTTTCTCAAGCCTTGAAAGTTCCATGAATAAAAATTGGTTCTGTTTTGCTACAGGTCCTGTTAATAATGTTATTATAGTCCGACAACCTATCTACTCAAATTCACAAGTTCCCCAATCTCGGAAGCGGATGCATTTGTCAATGCCACCACCATTAAATAAGTATGTCAACTCAACAGATGGTGAACTTGGCAGCAAGGCTGTGATTATTCCCCAGCCAACTCGTGATCCTCTGGAAAACGGATATTGCAGCTCAAATGTGATGAAGAATCAGATTAGAGAACCTCAGGTTTCCTTGTTTTCTCTCAACATTGTTTGTTTATTTTCGATCTTCAATCTTCATTTCCGATGCAAATCCTTTTAATCAATAACATACTAACTTAGGCCTGGATCATCAGAGATGTTATATTTTTTTAGATCACTGTGTCTTCGCAATTCATGCAATTTAGGCTTTAATTAGGAATGACAATTTTCACGGGTTTAATAGATACCTTGTTCACATGAATATTAATAGGACCCATTTAGAAAACTCTATTAGAGTTTTGAGATGTATTTGGATTTTAAACTTAGAACCCGAATAGGGTTGGGACCGATTTTGGATTTTTTTTTTTTTTTGACAAAGGCGACAAACGCCCCCATGAGGGAAGTTAAGGACATGGCAGACATGACAGCTCAATCCCGGATAATCCGCAAGAGAATATCACTAGGTTCGATCCCGAGTCTCCGCAGGAGAACCCCACCTCTTAACTAGGGACCCGGATACCAATAGGCCTTGTTGCCGTTGGTGACCGATTTGGGATTTGATCTTTGGTATATTTCATGAATACATGATATAGAATGAAACCTAAAACCTGAATATTATACAGATAATGCATGTATAATTTTTTTTGTCTATTTATCTATATGTGCATTAATTAATGTATATATGCCTGTATATATAAAGTAAACAAATTTGAGAATTTAGGTAAAGATTATAAATGGGTTTGGGATGGGGAAAAGATTTAGGTTCGAAAATAGTGCTTTTCGGTTAGTACCCACGTTATTGCCATCTCTAGGTTCAATTACTTTCTTCTTTATTAATTTATCTTATAGATTTTTTGATCCTCATGAATCAACATATTAAACTCTATGGAACTCAGTACCTTCAGAACAATCCTTATGTTTCATGGACTGTCTAATTTTCTAAATAATTTCTGCAAACTTATCAATTAATGTTTGTTGTTTTTCCTCCAGAATTCTTCAAGTGCCACTGAAATGGAAATCGAGAAACTAAGGATGCAATGCACAAGATCTGTTCAGATGGCTCAAAAATGGAAGAAATTGTATCAAGACTTGCAGAATATTTATGTGGATGAAATGTTGAATATTTAATTTGGAAAATCTGAACTTAGGATTCCAATTTGTGTTGTGTTTCATCCAAGTGTCAAGTAATGCAGTTCCCTTTATAGTCATGGGCTTATTTGCCTTCATGGCTTTACTTTTGCTACTTAAAAGGGTTTCAAATGTAGTGACAATCACAACACATAAGTTCCTATGGAATACTATTTAAACAGTATCAGAAATCCATATCCATAGAAGTTTTTCCACTGTAGAGACTATGATTTCTGTCCTGGTCATACACAACATTAAATCTTTTCCATTTCCTTTTAATACTAACACTTTCCATTGCCCTAGATTCCCGTTCTATCTTAGTTGATTCTCCATTTCTGGCTCTGCTATCAATCTTTAACAGGTCTTTTATGCATCAATCTGAACATCCTCATCCCAGAAAACAATTACTTTATATGTTAGGTCTTATTTCAACATTCAAAATCATACATTATTGCTGGTCTTATTGTTGACCTCTAACATCTCACAAGGGTTTGGTATTTACATGGACAGGAATAATGCTCCTTCTCCTTACTCCAATTCCCGTTGTCATTTTTTGTCTAGTATTTTAATGTCATTGCATATGCAGATTCGAATTCTACTACCACCTCTTCACTTACTACTGCCTTATGATCTTTCACACTTTTCTCACATGGCTTATAATTTATACTGCTCTCGTATAGGACAACAATACCTCATTTATCGTATTTCTGTTTCAATTTGTTTCTATTCATGCATTTTGTAAGCATGCGGTTGCTAAAGAATTTCTATAACAAATGAAATTTTTATTTCTTATGTTGGACTTTTCTCCGGGGTTCATCAATGTTAGAGATTAACCAACTCGACATTGTCAGCCTATTTTGTTCTTAAAGGAAATTAGACTGATTTTTTAGATGATTATGGACTCAATTAATGTTTTAAGTAGAGTATGCCACCATTAATAATATCTTCTATGGATTTTAGATGCATGTTGGAATATTGCCACGTGAACATTTGTCATTTAGAGCTGAATGTTGTTGTAAACAAATGCAAGCTTTTATTTATTTATTAATTTCCCTTGTCATCATGATTTTTAAGGCTAATACTAGTGATTGAGGTTTAAATATCTTACATTGTAGGTCTATATATTAGTTTGAAATATGGTTGATTTCTTTTACAATCTTCTACTGCCATATTAGCATTTGTTTGCACTCCATCGATGCTTAACTTTGTTTAGCATATTATATATTCTTAAATAATTACATATTCTTCAAACCAAAAGCATGCAGTTGCTAAATAATTACATATTCTTCAAGCTAATGCACAAGATCTGTTTAAATGGTTCAACAATGGAAGAAATTGTATCAGGACTTGCAGAATGTTTATGTGGATGAAATGTTGAATGATAACTGAGTTTCAACATTTGTCACAAGCCATGAAATTTTACCACTCTCAGTTGATTTTCCTGGCTATTTTAAGCTGCTTTCTTTTTTTATTTTTATTTGTTTTTTATTTTTAATGAGGTTATTGGAAAATGATCAACAAGTGAACTGTTTGAAACATGCAAGTTACCACACAATCAATGTACCCCTCTTTTTATTTGTGTAATACAATTTATTCAGGATGTGCACCCTAGTGTATTAATTTTTGGAAAAAAAAATCTGAAATTAAATTTATGCTAATATTGATTTTAATGTATAATTTTATAGATAATTATGTGATAACATGGCATCATTATTAATAAAAATAATTTATAGCTAATTTTTAAAATTAAGGAGAAATTCAAATTAGATTATTTAATACCATCAAAATAAATATATATTGTCATGTATTTTAAAAATAATTTAAATGTTACTTTTATTATGAGAAATAAACGTGGATGGAAATATGTTAGTGATATTTTGAATTTTTTATGATTTAAGCAAATAAATGATATATAATAAGAGGGGACAAGAGTTACTTATTAATAGCATGAGATAATAAAATCCCCATACTAGAAAATTTCGCAAGATGGAAATGTAGGGAACTTAATGGCATGCTTCCTTTAGAATGAAAAAGACGGGTTAATTAGACACCTATTACTTCTCTGCGTATTTGTATTAAGAGTATGGTCCCACTTTTATAACCTCTTTAAAATACTGAAAAGGCCTTAAATAATACAAGATTTGTTGGGACATCACCCCTTCATTAATTCTAGGGTTACTAGTACTATGAAATGGGGTTGGGATTTAATCAACATGGTTATTGCATGAAACTTTTAACTTGAGAGGAATCAAAGATGCTTTCTTAAATATAATTGGTGAAATTGAATTCTTCACACTTTCGTGGTTTAATGCAGCGCATGCATTCAAGAGGTCAAAGATAGAGGTGACGAAACACTAGTGGAAAAGAAATCTATGTTTCACTCAAGAGGATCCATCTTAATCTATTGGCCACAAGGCCTTCAAAGAAGGACTACTGATATAATGTTCTACACCAATGTTCCACAAAAAATTCCACAAAAAAGTCTTTTGTATATTTATGTAACCAAGAACTGTACTAGCATTATTATATCCCTACTATTGTACCGCCATATTAATTATAAATAAATCATGATTTATTCATGATATTAATATCACAATTAATGACAATTTTTTGAGAGGATTCTTTTAAAAAAAAACCTTTAATCGAGATAGTATATATATATATATATATATATATATATATATATATGAATACAAAAATTGTTTATTTGTATTGCTAATTGGTAGTACATATCATAAGTGAATTGTTCCAACACTATACATCAGCATTAAGCATCTCAGAAACAAGAGCCTCATCTGAGGAAAATTTTGGTCTTATTTGTCATTTTTTTTAATTAATTAAACATGAATAAAAAATAAATGCAGATTTCTAAATAGAATAATTTTTAATTAACTTGGAAACTAAATAAACTAGAGTATTTTATTATTATTTTTTTGTGTGGTAACACCTCAGAAAAAAATATTGCTCCAATTTCTCTATCCGTCATATTTGTCAACTATTCTAATATTAAATTAATTTAATTATTAAAATTATCAAACTTACCCCAATATATCTCAACAATCAAATTAATATTACACAAAATATTGAAGAATAGTTCATTAATGTAGTTATATATATTTAATAATAAAATATATATTTTTTTTATTAAATTTACATTAGATTGGTATTTAAAAAAAACATATTTAGGAGGTTACATAGGATTTAGATTGGTATAAATTAATGAGGGTTTTGTAATCCTACAGCTCCACTGTCTAAAAAGTAGCTTGTAGCAGAAGGTCACTGAGGATATGGTGCTCATCCGAAACCTTTCCATATTTAGAAAACAATGCCTCGAGAACCGAGCCGTCCAAACGATCTTCGCCGTCCATTCCCCACACTTGACCCCTTCCTCTTTTGACAAGTGGCCAACTCCTCACATGAAGCTTTTTTCTCTGGTTATTGAGCTCGGAGATGCTTTAATGGAGGGTCCTTAGGGTTCTGTGGAGCCATTGGGGTTTTCCTCTCGCTCGGAGGATGGTGAAAATTATAACTGGGGCGTCGCGGCGTCGGCGTCGGGAGAGAAATTGGGACAGCAAGTTCCCCATAGGAATGCGAGTTATGGCTGTGGATGATGACTTGATCTGTCTGAAGCTGCTGGAGGCCCTTCTACAGCAATGCGGATATGAAGGTTTATTGACTCTTTTGATCATAGTTCCTTTGCATTTCCATCTTGTGCTTCTTGGTTTTATCATCTTATGTTGATTTCTTGCTGTTTATGGTATCCATTTGATTTGATGGTATAAGGTTTTTCATAGATTTTTCTATACTGTTTTAAAATTTGTTTTGTAAATAGAAAGAATTACATTGTGGATGCTTAAAGTTTGGTGCTTGGGTTGGTTTGCTTGTTGGTTAATTGGCTGTTAATTGGATTGAAGGTGGGGGGTTGTGCTACCTCCTTGTATTTGTTTTATACTTTAATCTTCCCTCCTTGTTGGACCTTGTGCATTGGAATGTCTTGGTTACAGAGGAAGATTGATGTTTTTCTTTTCTTTTTGTGTGTAAAAAAATAGAATGAAGGAATGACTTTTAGATACTTTTCATTGACTTCACACACGCATATATAGATTTGAATGTATATGAATTTCAAAATAGACTAAATACATGAGATTGCTAATCTTGATTGATTCTCTTAATTGATTATGCTGATATGGTATAGATCTTGATTGATTCTCCTAATACTCCCTGGAGATCTGTAATGCCCAACTTGCGAGATAGATGATGAAAGAGATCACTACCCAAGGCTTTTTTTTATTGTTTGCTTGGTTCTTCCTATAGAGATGGAGAAGAAACTAGGGATTCCAATTTTGAGAGATGGAAAGCTTTCCTTTTTGTTGTTTTCTATTGAGAATGAGAATGAGAACAAAGAAGAGGGACCCATTCATGGAGAGTGGAAGATGATGGAGGTTGGATTTTTATTGATATTCTATTGGGATGGAGATTGAATAGAGGAGAAGAAGCATTGATGAAGAGAAAAAAAGTTTGCTTGTTTCTATGGAGAGGGAGAAGAAGGAGTGGTTTGAGAGAAAAGGGAGAAATTTAGGGGGTGAGTGGAGTTTAGAGAGAGAGAGAAAGAGAGTCCTTGTTGCAGAGGAGATGTTTAAAGAGAGAAAGTGGCTTTGTTGTTGCAGAGGAGGGGAGGCTTTGTTGTGGAGAGGAGTTTAGAGAAAGGGAGAGAATCGAGAGATAGGGAGAGAGGGAAGGATATTTTGAATCGGAAATAATGATAAGGCTGGGAGAATTAGAAAGGTGGAGGAGGTATGTGGTAGAATGAGAAGCATTGGTGGATGAGGTCATTGACAGAGGAAGAAGGATCAATAAGAGAAAGGCTTTGATACCATGTAAAAAATTAGAGTGAACGAATGACTTTTTCGATATTTTTCATTGACTTCGTACACGTATATATAGATCTGAATGTGCATGGAATTTCAAAATAGGCTAAATATATGATCTTATTGATTCTCTTGATTGATTCTACTGATATGATAGCTGAAATGGCAGATTTTGATTGATTCTGCTAAAATTCCTTTCTCTCTCCTTTTGCCTATATAAGTGTAAAATTGTGTAATTCTATATATACCGTTGTGGCGTTTGTGATTTTGCAAGTACCTTGTCGAGGCATCTATGCTCTTTGAGGTAGATTTTTGTCAATGATTGTCTGAGGAGCAATGGGAAAAGTGAAATTATTCAAATTTTTTTCACATCTATACTCTAGCAAACATCACTGTTGTTGTTGTCCAATTGTAAGGATGCATTCGCACTTATTCCCCTTGATACTTTTATTCCTGTACCAGTTCTCCATAACTGTTCATTTCTTTACTCTTTGTGATTCTTGATCTTTACTCACCATTTGCCACAGTCTTCTTCTTTTTGTCCAAAGCTGCAAAGCACCATTTTAGGAATAGTATAAAAGAGTGATAATTTATGGTTTATTTTGGGTAAAGTTGACCTTAAACACAATGTACAATTCAATTACCAAACAAGTTGATTGGGCTACATGTGATCACGTTATGTTTAAAGTGTTTTGCATCTTAAGGATTTTGACCATGACTGGTAACATTGTCTTGAGCTATCTTGATGGCTAATAATTTGAGGTGGTATCCATTGATGCAAATTTTTGATTTTGTAGAAGAACGATTGTTTTAGGGGTGCTCTTATTGGAAACCTCATTATGCTCTAGAAGCTATGCGGGAGTACAGACAGAAGCATCAATTCTCTGACTATTTGCAAGTTGTCTAAGTTGGTGAGATAGCTAACTAGGGAGCTCAGAGTTAGATGGTTACTTGGATATTTTTTTTCTTTGTAATCCTATAAAGGAAAATCTGAACTTATGATTCCAATTTGTGTTGTGTTTCATCGAAGTATCAAGTAATGCAGATCCCTTTATAGTCATGGGCTTATTTGCCTTCATGGCTTTACTTTTGCTACTTAAAGGGTTTCAAATGTTGTGACAATTACAACACATAAGTTCCTATGGATTACTATTTAAATAGTATCAGAAATCCATATCCATAGAAGTTTTTCCATTGAAGAGACTATGATTTCTGTCCCGATCATACACAACAAGCATCCAACCTTTTCCGCTAGAAATCTATAAACTTATTAATGAAGAATTATCAACTCTGAATCAGCAAATTTGCTTCTCTGAATTGTTTTTGAAGTTGTTCAATGGAGGGATGATTGCTCCAATTAATATATGGAATGAAACCTATTTCTCCTTTTGGGGTTCTGCTTTCAACAGGGTATACCAATGACCTTTCAAGCTTTGAATATTTCTTTCAAGATTTGAATTATCTCCTTTCTACTAGAAAGGTTTTGCAAAATAAGGGAGCCAATTATGATATCCAAGCTTAGCTTGATACGATCTTGATCAATATCAAGATGCTCATTGGCATGGATAGATAAAACATCTTTTTGACTATCAGTTTAGTAATTTAACAACCACTTTTTATTTATTTATTTATTATAATAATTACTATTTTAGGTAAAACCTTTTTGCAATCCAATAAATCGGTAGCTCAAGCCTTAACATTTGAATGCAACCGTAATAATGCCCTTTCCCTAATTATTACTCGGAGAGGAGAACCTGTACAAGGTTAAAATGCAACCATAAGAATGCCCTTAGGATACGTCTTTAACCATTCCATATGCTTGACTTAAGACATTCACCCAATTTGTTCTCTCATTCATTTCTTGCATTGACATTATTATGTGTTTTGTTAAGTGGCTTCTCATATGGGCCCGTTCACACAGAAAAGATGTTTTGGCCAAGAAAAACCAAATCAAAGATGTTAAAGTTTGAAATGATCACTATATTGAGCTAATTTCATCTTCATATTTAAGTTTTAGCAAAAATTGTGAATTTTAAGTAGCTCACGTCATAGTGTAGTTCACTGTTTTGTCAAAGATTCAAACCAGGAACTCATATCTAGAGCACCTGGATTGTGAAACTCAAACCTAGAACCTTCCCATCTCTTCCATTTCATTAGCATTCAGATTTCAGAGTCACAACTCATATGGAATGTGGCTTGTGAAAGAAGATGATCATATAATTAAGTTTACCATTTATTGCAAATAAGAGTTCAATTTCCGGGGAAGGGTGAGATGATTCTGATTTGAAAAGAATCACCTAATAACATTAAACAATGATACTATGATAGCACAGATCTTTTTAATTATCATAAACAATCTTACAAACATGCATTTTAGTTATATATTTTGCGTATATGATTTTTTTTTTAATGATGATAGGGTATCTAATGATCATAGAGGATCTTTTAGTGACCTTGTTGCTGATTTACTGGTGCTCTTAGAGGTCATATTCCAATATGCCACTTCACCATGTCTTTCTCAGGACTAATTCTTCAAAAATCTTTGGCCAATGGTATTTAAACATTAAATCTTTTCTATTTTCTTTTAATACTAACACTTTCCATTGTCCTAGATTCCCGTTCTATATTAATTGATTCTCCATAATTGGCTTTACTACCATATTCTTCATGATGTCTGTATTTCTCACCTAATCTTTCACAGGTCTTCTACGCATCAATCTCAACGTCCTCGTCATAGAAAACAATTACTTTATATGTTGGGTCTTATTTCAACATTCAAAATCATACATTATTGCTGGTCATACTGTTGACCTCTAACATCTCACAAGGGTTTGGTATTTACATGGATTGGAATAATGATCCCTCTTCTGCTCACTCCAATTCCCATTGTTATTTTTTGTCTAGTATTTTAATTTCATTGCATATACAGATTCGAATTCTACTACCACCTATTCACTTGCTACTGGCTTATGATCTTTGAAACTTTTCTCACATGGCTTATAATTTATACTGCTCTCGTATAGGACAACAATACCTCCTTTATCCTAACCAACAGCTTCTTGGCCTATTGGTATCGGGTCCCTTGTGTAGGGCGTAGATGGTTGGGACAAACTCAGAATTGAACCCCCACGAACACAAGGTAAGGGTGCACGTGCAAGGAATCGCGCTGCCCATCCCTGACTTATCTCACAGGGAGGGGGTACTTGTCGCCTTTGTCAAAAAAAAAAACCCTCCTTTATTCTATTTCAATTTGTTTCTATTTATGCATTTTGTAAGTATGTCGCTAAAGAATTTTAGTAACAAATGAATTTTTTATTTCTTCTGCTGTTGGACTTTTCTCAGGAGTTCATCAATATTAGAGATTAACCAACTCGACATTGTCAGCTTATCTTGTCCTCGAAGGAAACTAGACTGATTTTTGAGATGATTATGGACTCAGTTAATGCTTTTAAGTAAAGTTCACCACCATTAATAATATCTTCTATGGATGTTAGATGCATGTTGGAATATTGTCATGTGAACATTTGTCGTTTAAAGCTGAATGTTGTTGTAAACAAATACAAGCTTTTGATTATTTATTAATTTTCCTTTTCAACATGATTTTTCAGGCTAATGCTAGTGATTGAGGTTTAAATATCTTATATTGTAGGCCTACCATATTTGTTTGAAATATGGTTGATTTCTTTTACAATCTTACATTGCGATGGGCATTTGTTTGCACTCCGTCGATGCTTAACTTTGTTTGGTATTTTACATATTCTTAAATAATTACATAATCTTTAGGCCAAAAGCATGCAGTTGCTAAAGAATTTTAAGGCCCCATTTGGATCAGCTTATGGGAAGCCCAGAAGTGTTTTTTTATAAGTTAAGCGCTTTTGGGAACAAAAAAACCATTTGTATTGGCTTTTCTGGAGAAGTAGGGCAAAAAGGGCAGCCCGTGCTACAAAGCTCCCACATTGTGTGGGGTCCAGGGAAGGATCGGACCACTTGGGTCTATTGTACACAACTTTATCCTACTTTTCAAAGGCTATTTCCACAACTCGAACCCATGACCTTCAGGTCACAAGGCAACAATTTTACCATTGCGCCAAGGCTCCCCTTCTTTCCGCAGAAGTACAACAACAACAACAACTAAGCCTTAATCCCATACTAGATGGGGTCGACAGAAGTAGAAGCTATAAAAAGAAGTTGAAAAATAACTTTCTGGAGAAGCTGGTGGTTTGAAGCTTATGAAAAAAACTGTTTTCAAAAGCTGTTTTGGGATCATACAATTACCAAAATGCCCACATGAAAACAAAGAAAGACAAGGGTTTAGGTTTAGAAACAAGGCTTCTTTCCAAACCTAATATTATTAATATTATTCATAATAGTAACAATAATGATAATATTAATACTAATTCTAACACATGACGAAAACATAATAATAATAATAATAATAATAATAATAATTATTATTATTATTATTATTATTATTATTATTATTATAGTAATTATAACACGTGAAAAATCATAATAATAATGGATATTATTAGAATTCAGAAAATGTCCATTTTAGTAATTTATCACTGAAAAAGCTCTTTTGATAATGAACATCCAAACAACTTCCTAACTATAAAATTATTTCCGAATTAACATATCCAAACACAAAATATACAGGAACCCTTAACTTACTCTGGAAAAAAAAACGTGTTTTTTCATAAGCCAATCCAAATGGGGCCTAAATTTCTTCTTTTGTTGGACTCTTCTAAGGAGTTCATCAATATTAGAGATTAACCAACTCGACACTGTCAGCCTATCTTGTCCTTATAGGAAATTGGACTGATTTTTGAGATGACTAGTGACTAAATTAATGCTTTTAAGTAGAGTAAGTCGCCATTAACAATATCTCCTATTAATGTCACATGTACGTTGGAATATTGCCATATGTGAATATTTGTCGTTTAGAGCCGGATGTTGTTGTAAACAAATACATATTCTTCTAGCCAAAATCATGCAGTTGCTAAAGAATTTTTAATTTATTCTTCTGTTGGACTTTTCTCAAGAGTTCATCAATATTAGCAATTAACCAACTCAACACTGTCAGCCCATCCTGTCCTTAAAGGAAATTGGACTGATTTTTGAAATGACTATTGACTCAATTAATGCTTTTAAGTTGAGTAAGCTACCATTAATAATATCTCTTATGGATGTTACATAGGGGCAGCCCGGTGCAACAAAGCTCCCGTATGCGCGCTGGGTTCGGGGAAGGGTCGGACCACTTAGGTCTATTGTACGCAGCCTTACACTGCTTTTTTTGCAAGAGGCTGTTTCCACGACTCGAACCCGTGACCTCCTGGTCACATGAGGTGTTACATGCCGTTGGAAAATTGCCATGTGAACATTTGTCGTTTAGAGCTGAATGTTGTTGTAAATAAATGCAAAAACTTTGCTTTTTAGCATGATTTTTAAGGCTAATGCTAGTGATAGAGGTTTAAATATCTTATGTTGTAGACCTACCATATTAGTTTGAAATATATTTGATTTCTTTTACAATCTTCTACTGTCGTATGAGTATCTGTCTACACTCCATCGATATTTGGTGTAATTTTTTGCTTTATTATATCTGCATGTGCGAAGGGAATCTAGGTGCAGCGGTAAAGTTGTCGTTATGTGACCTAGAGATCACGGGTTGTGGAAGTAACTTTTTGTTAAAAACAAATTAAAAAAAAAGAGGCAGGGTAAGGTTGCATACAATAAATCCAAGTGGTCCGACCCTTCTCCTAACCCACATACATACTTGAAGTTTTTGTAGCACCAGGCTGCCTTTTATTATATCTGCATGTTAACTTACATGCACGCTTATGCCACCACTTTCTAGAAAATATTGAGAATTTGAATTCTCTTATCCTTCCTGTTCATCATAAAACAGTCTGTTTGTTTTTAAACAAGTTTTACTTGATAAATGTTACTCAATGTCTGTATGGTTATTGATATACAGTGACGGCAACCCAACATCCGTGTCTTGCTTTGAATTTACTGAGGCAGAATAGCGATGCGTATGATCTGGTAATAAGTGATGTTCAGATGCCAGATATGGATGGATTCAAGCTTTTGGAGTTAATTATTTTGGAGATGGATATACCTGTAGTTAGTAAGTCAATACCTTATGAAAATAAAATCTAACTGATTTCTTCTGTTTCTTACCTGTTTTATTTATTAACGTTGTAACTGAATGGACTCTGGTACAGTGTTGTCTGTAAGCAGCGAAGTGAAAACAGTGACAAAAGGTATACAGAATGGCGCATGTGACTATATTGTGAAACCTGTCCGTCTTGAAGAACTAAAAATTATTTGGAAGCATGTCGTGAAGAGATCAATGATGGATACCAAAGAAACTGTTCAGCATCAGTTGAATCCAGTAGCTCCTTCAATAAGATTAGAAGATGGTTCCAGTGAAGCACCGATCAATTGTTCTGATCGGGGAAAAGGAAAGGAAATTGAACCATCAATCATTGAGTCTGATGAAGAGAGTTCACTTCAAAAAAAAGCTAAGGTTTTATGGTCAACAGACTTGCACTATCTGTTTCTTCGAGCTATTAATACAATTGGTTTAGATAGTAAGTACAGGAAATAATTTGTCTGTTTGTGTGCACATGCATGCGTTTGGATGTAATATGGTGGTTGCTATTTCTGAATCTTGAGATTTCTTTTTCTTCCCAGGGGCTTCTCCAAAAGGAATACTTGACCTCATGGATGTTCCTGGGTTGTCGAGAGAGAACGTTGCAAGCCATCTACAGGTCAGTTCAAGTTTGCACTGTTCATAATTCATTATGTTTTCAATGCAGGTGTTTCACATTCAACTGAGGATGATTCTGAATACTCTCTCTTTTTTATGTTTCACAGAAATACAGGAAGGCACTCAAGACACATGGGTCAGAATTTCTATTACAATGTCAAGGACCTCTTGAGCCAAGTGAAGTCGAGGCGGATCTTCCAAGATCTATGGATTTGTCATTTAATCAGCAAGTTCCAGATAATGGAAGATCATCTGAAGGTTTTGGACTTACTGGGTATCCTAATTATGAAACAGCAGCTCCAGGCAGCCAGTCACCATGGTTCTCACTTCCTATGAGCAATCAAAACATTTTGCAGGGGCAATATGCATCAACTTCTCCAGGAAACCAAGGAAGGATAAGGCAATTTTCATCTCCTTCACATTCTCCATCAATGTATCACCCAGCATCCCAACCAGCATCCAGTTATCAAAACCATCAGCCCTTTGCTCCAATGCCAAATCAGACCAATGGTTATTTGTGTAATACATCTCAAAATGTTTTGCCTAGCTGTATTCAACCTGTGACGAGTTTTACTCCTGGACTACCAAATCAAGGTACTACTGGTTTTGTTACTGACATTACCACCTCACATGCACAACATGGTAATCAGCAAAAATAGATTTAAAGCAGCACAGGTTGCAATGGCTCCAAGTAAGCATGATGAGTATCCTATAAAAGAGTATTTAATTGAATCTGTTGTAACATTTTTGAGTTTCCTAATGACATGAAAACAAAATGTTCAGAAAATGATGGTCCTCACTTTTTATTAGCATAAAAAGATTTTAGTGTATAACACTGACCTTTTGACTTGCAGCGATAGATGGACAACGGAGGTTGGGTGCCTTCATGGAGATAGATTCAAGCTCAGGAATGCAGATCAATGAAGATACACTGAATGCACAGAATTTCAATGAGCCAGCCTTCAATGAAACTTCCGATTCAGAATCAGTGAGGCATCTTAGTGAGCCTTCAGCAACAGACAGTATGTTTTACTTTGGTGAAGATGACAGTGCCGATGACCTTCATGCTTTGCTTCAACAGGTACTTGATCTCTTGGTGTGCAGCTTTATTAATCATTTTTCTACTGAATTTATTGTTCATGAGTCTTTTATAATATTTTTGAGATGTTAGGACTAATTATAGTGCATCTTATTTAAATCTATTTTACTGTTTAGCAGCCCAAAATTATCATGCATTGATCTTTAGAAATTTTGCTGGTATGGAAGTCTTCCTGGACATATAGCATCTAATGTTGAAGATTAATTTGACCTTTTAGTAGAAGACTAAAAGTTTATACACATGCTAGCATCACCGGTCCCTGATCACCTACCTGCCACTACAAAAATATGGGGTTATTGCGACTAATATTAGTGGCGGATTAAAAAATCCGCCGCTAAATTTTTCGTTAAGTGTGATTAACCTAAATCTAGCGGCGGATAAATTTTTTTTTCATTAAGCATGCTTGTTTATTCATGTCTGCCTCTCTTGGACAGGCAGTCAATGTGCATAATGTTTAATTTTCTTTTGCATTACTTTTTGAGAAAATTCTTAAAATGTTGTCTTTTGTATTCATTTGAGTTATTATGCACATCGGTTTAATTTTTCTCCATGAATGTTTTTCAGTTTCAAAAATAGTAGTTTCACCTGAGTCATCGCTTGAAAGGAACTCTTTCACTGCACAGGTTTTTGAATCAATCCTCTTTCATTTCACTCAACTTGCTATCTTGAACTGTCAACATAAGAATTAAGGTATTGATTTTTTTACCTGAATTCTATGCAGATATAATGCAGGCAAAAACATGGCTATTTTGCATCTAGTAGAACAACTATTACAACTCTTTCGACTGCCCATCTTTTCACCTCACCTGAAGAGATCAAATCCCTTTCTTCAAAGTGTAAATTTTATCGAAACATGAACATTCTCAATCTTCTTCTGTAGATGAGATTGAGTTTTAGTTGAAGTGGAAAGTAGAAAGAAGAAAGGCAGCTTTGCTCCTAGAGTCCTTGGTGGTATTGACATATGCCAAACTGGGTTGTGTTCATATGTTATATATGCATATATGGTATCTATGTTTCCGTTTCTTTTTCAACTTTGTGAAGTTTCCTTTGAGCTTTAAATTAAATCATTTGAGTTCTTAAAATTCAAATTTGGCATGTTATATATATAAATATAGAAACACAAATATCGTATATATTTATAAAATTAAATTAAATATATATTTTAAATTGATAATACTTATTTTTTAGGGTTATATATATTCATAATTTTTTAATAAAATCTTTGGATATAACTAATTGGTATGTTTGTTTGTTTGTTTTTTTTATAATAATTTTGTTATTTGGGTGATTATATTCTTTCGGTTTTCATAAATTTCAACCCATGAACATATAAACGGACCTCATCAATCTTACCGAGCATTAATAATAAGTCAAAACTCCTTTGCTACCGTATATCATTAAACCTAAAATTATATTTTTGTGTTTATTTGTTAAATTTTTTTTAGTAAAATCTTGACATATTATTATGCAAATAATTATTAAATAAATTATGTTTTAAATCCAAAGTTGGTAAAGGTGTTGAATTGCTTTAATTTAACAACCATAGTAAATTCTTTACTTCAACAATGATATTTATTTATTTCAATTTTTATGTTTTGGTTTGTTTAGTTTACAAAATTTTAAAATTATGTCAAAAAAAAAATTGATTAAACTAAATTAAATTAATTAAAAAAGTATTTTATTCAGCTTTTAATGTTAGTAATCTACATTTTTTTCTTTCTTTGATGTTAGAAGCTACTAACAGATAACTACATCTCCTTTGAAACATTGGTAGACTCCTTGAGCGTCAAGCCAAGATCTGTAGGCCTGCCCATACATACCCCACACAAGTGTCCACCCTAACTTATCCTTGAAAACCGGCTTACAAGGTAAGGGTTGGTGGGCACTTATATGTACAAGGACTCAAGGTCAAGTAACCGACTACACATCTACATTTCGGCCAGAATGAAGGCATCTCTAAGAATAAATAAGATTTTTTAGCTTTTGAAGGTTACCCAGATCTTATAGCAGAACTCAAGAGAACTCAATATCTAGCTTCTTGAATCTTGCCCATTGTTTGTAAGCTAGGGCTTCCTAATCAGATGGATACAAAGTCTGGCATTCTTGATATTAAAATATTTTGATATAGTTTTTCAATTTCCTCCCCTATCTTAGATTGTAATGAAAAGTGTTAGGTATATTGTCAAATTTATTTTAGACAAAACAATTATTAAAAAAATATCTTATTTATATAATTCTTAAATCAAGAACTCAACTATTATTCATTCACTTAAATTTCATGAACCGACTATTTCATGAGTTGCAAGTGATATTTCATGGAGATGTTATGCATTGTGGAGATGACTTGAGTTTAGTTATGTGAAATTGAATAAGTTTATTTAAACATAAACTTTAAACTAGAATTACCAACATTAATGAGGATGGAGTCAATTATTTTGAATACCAAATTAAGATAACTATAGGGTAAATTCTATGGTGCCTTCTGAGGCACATTGCCTTGGGGTGCAACACAAGAGATGGTAGGGGTGCAAGGTAGGGTTGATTTCTATTATGGTAGGGGTGCAAAGTAGGGCAAGGGAAAGGTGAGGTGCAAGGTACCATGGGGGGCACCTAAATATAGTGGGTATCATTAATTCTTGAACTTACTAAGTATAAATTTTTATACTATTTGTGAAGAAAATAAAGAAGAATTTTTTAATAAGCATTGGATAAAATTTATTTTATTTTTTATTTTATTTTTTTATTTTTGGGTGTGTGTGTGTGTGTGTGTGGGGGTAAGTGGAGTCCCATTGGACTAACTAAACATTACAATTGTTCTGCAGATCACATCTTAGACTGAACAAAAAACCCATAAGTAGTTCAAGTAGAGAGTTTGCATCATTAAAGAAAGGGTAAACGACATAGATGGTCACTAAACTATGTGCGAGTTTCTATTTTGGTGACTCAACTAAAAAAAAATTTCAATTGACTCTCTTAACTAATTATTCTTTTCCAATTAGGTTACTCTGACCTACGGCATTAACGGTGCACTGACGTGGCACAACCAACTTACCACGTCAAATTGGGTAAATAACATAAATGGTCACTAAACTATATGTGAGTTCCTATTTTGGTCACTCAACTATTTTTTTTTTTCTTATGGTTCATTCCTGTAATATGCTCATTATTATTATGTAAAAGTTAATAAGTTAATAAAATGCTCATCTCTAGATGTTTTTGAAATTATTGCTAATTTACATTTAGCTTCTTAAACCATCATAGAAATAGAATATGCATCTTCTTCTCATTTCAACATCAAGTCATCAAAATCAACGAATCAAGCCTCTATTTTGTATAGTTTTTTGGCCAAGGATTTCACGTGAGATCTTCTCCAAAACCATTAAATTCAATATGAACTAAGGCTCTAGTGAAGAGACCAAGAACCAGCGGTAAGGCCATGATGGGACGACAGACTAAGGCTCTAGTGAAGAGGCGAAAGAAAGGAAAAGGGGAAGAAATGAGCATTTTATTAACTTATTAACTTTTACAAAATAATGAGCATTTTATAGGAATTAACCACAAGAAGTTTTTTTAGTTGAGTGACCAAAATAGGAACTCGCACATAGTTTAGTAACCACTTATGTCGGTTACCCAATCTCTGGTTGTGATGTGGCTTGCCACGTAATCTTGCCATTAACGTCGTAGGCCACAATGACCTAATTGGAAGAGAATACTAAGTTAAGGGAGTCAATTGAAATTTTTTTTAGTTGAGTGACCAAAATAGGAACTCGTGAATAGTTTAGTGATCATATGTGTTTTTTATCCATATATATATATACAGAGGTGTTAGGATCAGGTCGCCCGGACATCCTGATCCTAACACCTATATTATATCTTAAATATATATAAAAAAATATATAAATTATATTTTTGATAATGTTTTTAGATATATTTTGATTTATCTATAAATTTTAAACAAAATATAGATATGTATATATATTTTTTAAATTTAAAAAATATATATACATATCTATATACTGTTTAAAATTTATAGATAAATCAAAATATATCTAAAAATATAATAAAAAAGGGCTTTTTGTAGGTGTACCCCTGAATAATTTTGAAATTGCGTATTTACCCATGAATAAAACATAATTGCATACATACCCCTGAATAATAGGTATAATTGCGTATATACCCCTGGGGTTAAAATCAAATGAAAAACCGTCAAGTTAACAAACGGTAGACATGAAAAATGACCACCATATCCTTTACATATATACCCCTAAAAATTTGTTTTACTATAAATTTAAAAATACCTATTTAAAAATCTAAAATTTAAAATAGTTAAAAAAATATATAAATAGGCGTATTTTGGACATTTTTCAACCCTTAACCTAAGTTGTAAGTTGTAACCATGGTTAAGATTACTTGGTTAACTTCTGTCAACAGATCCTACCAGTAGGGGTATATCCGCAAGTCAACCTGTTTTTCAGGGCTATATAAGCAATTATGATTTTTTCGGGGGTAAATATGCAATTATGAAACTTTTGAGGGGTATATAACCAATTTCCCCTAAAAAATATAATATATTAGATATAATATAAATGTTACAATTAGCCGGCCGGACATTCGACCGCCCTGATTGTAACATTTTTCTATATATATATATAGAGGAATGTTAGCATCCGGCCGGCCGCAACTGCGGCCGGCCCACTTTCACACCCAACTGCCTTATCTATATCCCAACCAAGCAACAACCCAATAAGGTTGTTGTGTGTGAAAGTAGGGCGGCCGCAGTTGCTCCCGGCCGGATAGTAATATATATATATATATATATATATATATATATATATATATATATATATATATATATATATATATATATACGGGCATGATAAGGCAAGGTCGTCCGAATTTACTGTTCATTTGCGGTAGCCTCCCATTTGGCCACCTGCACCATGTTTGAAGGATTTCTAACAGTATGGATGGAAAGAACATCGAAAAATAAGCTACCATGTAAATTTTCATACAATTTGGAAACTTGTAGGGTCTTCATCTTAACAGGTGAAATTTACCCGTTAAGATGAAGGCCCTATAAGTTCCAAAATTGTATGAAAATTGACATGCTAGCTTATTTTTCGATGTTCTTTCCATCTATATGGTTGGATTTCCTCAAAATACTGTGCAAGTGGGCCAAATGGGAGGCGACCTCAAATAAACAGTAATCCGACCGGCTGATAGCCCATATATATATATAAGGTCAGCCGAAAATACTGTTCATTTGCGGTCGCCTCCCATTTGGCCACCTTGAGTATGTTTGAAAGATTTTCAACCGTATGGATGGAAAAAACATCGAAAAATAAGCTAGCATATCAATTTTCATACAATTTTGGAACTTATAGGGGGGGATGGCGGCAAGGGAGCTGGAGAGAGGAGGAGTACTTCACCTACGTACCAAAGTTTAGCCTCAGCTTTCAGCCATGCACCTCAGACTTGTGGGCGACGGAGAGGGCTGATGGGGAGCGGCGATGGGTCACCATACGACACTTGCCAATCTTCTGCAGAGAACGGGACTCGGTGGCGCTTCTCCTAAAACCTATCGGAGAGCTAATTTATGTAAAGGAATGGGGAACCGGGGTGGTGGAGTTAGTCAGAGCGGCAGTAAGAATCCGGCGAGGTCAACTGCTCCCGGCGATGATAAAGGTGAGCATCGACTCACAAAAACACACCTTCACTGTCGACTTGGACCGCGGAGAACAACCCCTACCTTGGAGTGAAGACCCCGAGCTTCGGCCATACATCCCATCTCCTCAGCGGGTGATACACCAGGCTCCAGCAAAAGAACAGTGGCCAAAACCTAGCAAGACCGGGAGGGGCGGCGGGATCGGAAACGGAAAAGGGAAGGAAATCTGGCTACCAGGTCCGGAGCAACGGGGAGCACAAGCGACTAATAAGGTGGCGGAGAAGATGACCGGAGGATTCCCGGAAAACAGGGGAAAGCTCATACAGGCGAGGGACCGGTCTGTGTCACCCAGCCAGGGGAAGCTACCGGTCCGACAGGTGACGTTGGTGCAGCGTCCGAGGGAGCCGTTGGACATCGCCTCGGGGAGCACCAAGATAGGGTCTGCGACGGCTTCCTCGTACGAAGTTGCAGGGGATGCAGGCCTGGGGGAAAGAAACATCACCAGGGAAATAGGAGGAATGGAAGGCAATCTCCAAAAGGAGACTGCTCTCAGTCTAAGTATGGCAGCAAAGAGTAAGGGGGTAGCCAACATGATGAGTCCACGTGGCAGATACAAGCCCCAGGGTGCGCTTCATCTTGAGGGATCTCGCCCATCCCTGCGTGCCCATGAAGCCTCCTCGTATGGCCACGCCACAGCTATAGACCTTGGGAAGAACACCACTGATAAAGATGTGCGAGAAGGGACAATTCAAACATAAGGAAAAGCAAAGCACATGGGTCTGACCACAACCAAAACAAAGCCTGACAGGGAGGACTTATTGACCAGCAAAGAAGGTTCCCATGATCATGCTGATGCACCCATAGGGGATCAAGTAGTTGCATCTAAAGCCCCAGCAATGGACCAGATCCAGGAGCCAAACCCACAAGTTGTATCCTCTGTTTTAATGAATGAACTGAATGGCTCACAAGCCCACTTGAATTACATCATTAGTGACACAAACACACCCCCACCAAAACCCATTAATGATGAATTGAACGAAGTCCAAGATAAATTAACAAGCATCAACATTAAGGAAAAAGAGATAACTGAACTCTTGAAAGTTGGAGATGGCATAACAGTTGATCTCACAAAGATAAAACCTCGATTCTTAAGAGGAACATGGTTCCTAAGTTCGGATGAAGCTTGGGGGATATTAGCGGGAAAAGAGACTCAGGAAACCACCACTGACCCTGGCACAACCAAGGTACCACCGAATAAAACTATAAGACCAAAAGGGAGACCACGGAAAGCACCACTGGCAGACTCAAACAAGGAGGCGCCAAACACAATCATCACAAGAGGCAGAAAGAAAAAAGACCGTGACGTCATGTCAGGTACGGACTCTACTCTAATTAATATTCCGCTGACGCTTACTGAGTGGCCGAATAGGGAATGCATTGATTCAGCAATCATTGTGGGGATGGACCCAGACCAACCTGAGAGTGACATGAGCACATATCTGTCTCTTATGCGCAATCAGGAGGCTATCTGGGTCCAAGGGGAGACAAGTGGCAGCAAATAAGCTGACCATCAAGGGTCGTTCACTTGAGGGGCTAATATTATTTTTTTTTATGAAGCTCATCTCATGGAACGTAAGAGGGTTGGGAAAGAGGAAAAAAAGATTCCTCATCAGGGACTACCTTCAGGCTCAGAAGGTAGACATTTTCTGTCTTCAGGAGACCAAACTATCTACAATTGACAACCAGATCTGGAGATCGATTGGGGGAAACATGTATAGTGAAAGATTGGTACTTGCAGCTGACAACACTCGGGGGGGATGTTGCATTGGGTGGAGCCACACCAGATTTCGGGAGATCACCCGGTTCACAGATTCATACTCCATCACTATCATTCTGGAAGAAATCACATCGCAATACAAATGGATGCTCACCACAGTCTACGGATCCTGTGATCGGGCCTACAAGGATATCTTCTGGGAGGAACTGAAACAGATACGGACCAGGTGGAACGGCCCTTGGATAGTCGGCGACGACTTCAACGCTACAAGAGCAAGGAACGAAAGGAACAGGGGCCAATACTCAGATGCCGAGGCACGGGAATTTGACCAAATCATTCAACTTCTCCAACTTATGACCCACCCTTGCAAGGGAGAGAATTCACTTGGTCGAATGGGAGATCGACACCCACCCTTGCAAGATTGGATAGATTCCTATTCTCAACAGAGTGGCTTACCGACTTCCCTAGAATATGGCAATCTGCTCTACCACGCATTAGATCCGATCACGCTCCGATCTGTCTACAATGCGGTAACCAGGGCATAAACACTCCTCCATTCAGATTCAATAGGGAATGGGGAAACAGGGAGGGGTTCTGGGAAATGATAAAAGATCGGCGTGCGCGGCACTACTGTGTGGAAACGGTGCTTTCCTCTTAGCAAAAAAGCTTACACTGATCAGGAAGAGACTTCGCAAATGGAACAAAGAGGAAGCCCAGAATACCACAGTGCAGAAAGGAGAGTTGTTGAGCCGAATCACGAGGAGAATTTGGACATCATTCAAGAGGGGCGAGGGGATCTACGGGGGAGCGAAGTCACAGAATACCTAACAAAGCAAAAAGAATATGAAGACATCATCAGAGCAGAGGAGGCACACTGGAGACAACGCTCGAGGGTCACTTGGCTGAAAGAAGGGGATAATAATACAAAATTCTTCCATGCAATCGCTAACCAACGAAAGTCCCGTAACTGGATCCACAGTATTAACTATCAGGGGGAGCTCTTGGTCGATGAACCGGAAATTCGTAAAGCATTCACGGAACACTATACGGGCCTACTCGGCACCGAGCGTGACCATAGGTTCACTACAAATTGGAACAGATTGTTTGAGCACAGGCCAATGCAAGACCTCAGCCAACTTGAGCAGCCATTCACAATGGAGGAGATTCGGAAAGCTGTCCAGGAGATGAACCCGGACAAGGCCCCCGGGCCAGATGGATTCCCCATGACCATCTATCAAAAAGGTTGGGGGTTTATTGAGGAGGACTTCAATCACCTTTTTCAGGACTTGTATAATGGGCAAGCACAATTAGAAAGACTGAATTGGGCACACATAATACTTATACCTAAGAAAGAGGTCCCGACTGAGATCGGAGATTACAGACCGATAAGCCTCATTAATTGCTCAATGAAAGTGATTACCAAAGTCCTCGCCAACCGGCTCCAAGCGGTCATCACCGATATGATCGATGAATCTCAAACAGCCTTTATCAAAGGAAGGTCTATCCAGGACAACATCATTACAGCAGATGAAATTATCCACATGATGAGGACCAAGAATGAAGAGGGGGTGCTGCTTAAGATAGATTTTGAAAAAGCATTTGATACAGTGGATTGGGAATTCCTAGTGGATGTCTTACGAGCAAGAGGCTTCGGTCGCAAATGGATTTCATGGATTAGGGATATCTTGGTCTCCTCAAAGTCAAAGATCATGATCAATGGGCATGAAGGGGGATATATCAGACACAAGAGGGGGCTCAGACAAGGGGACCCCCTCTCCACTCTCCTCTTTGTCATTGCGGCAGATACCCTTACCACCATGATCGCGAGAGCAGCTAGGGAGAATCTCTACAGAGGTATTAGATATGGAGAACGGGAGGAAGACGAGATCACTACACTACACTATGCAGATGACCTACTGGTGTTTGGCTCAGGGGACATCCAGCACATGAGAACCTTGAAACTCATCTTCTACCTGTTTGAGGGACTTTCTGGCCTCCGAGTTAACTATCTCAAAAGTCACATTACCCCCTTCCGAATGGAGACTGCAAAAGCGGAGGCTCTGGCAAATACCATTAACTGCAAGAGAAAGGAACTACCTATAAACTACCTCGGTATCTCAATATCAGGCCGGAAGCCGAGAAGACCAGAATGGGAACAACTAATCGATAAAATACGTAGAAGAATTGGAACATGGAAAGGTCGACTATTATCTTTGGCAGGCAGAAGTACACTTATTAACTCGGTCATCTCAACTATCCCAAACTACTGGCTAGCCATCTACAAGCTGCCGGAATGGGTGATTAAGCGGATCGACAGTTTCAGGAGAGACTTTCTATGGCATGGGCCTGAGCTGAAAGGGAAGGCTTATAAACTGGTCCAATGGCAGCGCTTATGTCGACCCAAGGAATATGGTGGCTGGGGGATAACAGACCTCCGATGCTTCAATAGGGCTATGATTGGCAAATGGTGGTGGCGACTTCTAAATGGGCATGCTGGTATCTGCAAAAGAATCATACAGGGTAAATACTTTCGAAACTCCTACATAAACCCATATAAGAAGCCCCCCCTCAGAGCATCACACTTCTGGAAAGGAACGTCAGAGCAGTGGAGCTTGGTGAAGATGGGAATTACAACAACAGCTCGAAATGGGGACACGGTGAACTTGTGGCAAGACAAATGGGTCCAGGGTCAGGCACCGAGTAGCTTATTCCCCTCACTAACAGAATCGGCAAGGAACCATCACCTAACGTTGGCGGAGGCAAGGACCAAACTAACCTAAGGCCACCCAATCCTCAATCAGGGCCCACTCACTCGAGAGGGCCAATATGAGCTAGGAGAACTGTTGGAGGCAATATCAATGACTGATGAAGGAAACGAGGACACCAGGATTTGGAACATGGAAACTCACGGGTTGTTCTCGATTAAATCCCTATACAAGTTCATTACTGATGGAGGACTAAGGAACCATTTCCCTAGTAACCTTTGGAGATTGCCCTGCCCGATGAAGATTAAACTGTTTGTATGGTTGGAGATGGACAACAAAATACTCACTTTAGACAACCTGACAAAGTGAGGCTGGAGATGGAGCTGCACACTCTGCTATCTGTGCAATGAGTAGGATGAATCTGTGCACCACTTGCTTATCTCTTGCCAAGTCACAAGACAAATCTGGCACCACTACTGCCCAATGTTTAACCAGCAGGTGCCCTCACAATCGATCGGGGATCTATGGGGACACAACAGCCTCGGGGAAAATCTTCACAAAGAGATGCGCATGGGATGGGATCTCACGGTCATGGCCATATCTTGAAGCACTTGGCATGAAAGAAACTACCGATGCTTCCGTAACAAACAACGCGTTTGCTCTGGGATCATTAGAGGGGTCGCTTTCTTACTGCTAGCTTGGTTTGAGGCTACTACGGACACCAAGCAGCTGAAGTTGAGGCAGATGGAATCCATTGCTCGCAGATCCTTAGCCATCAACTCTAGAGGAACGCCACAAGAGCCAGGGAATGGGGACGACTTTGAAGACGAGTCGACGAGGCAAACAACTCAGGGGTAGACTGGTGGGGATTGCCCATGAGGGTACTAGGGCCGACCACGGGGGGCCTAGAGCCGACCTTGTACCAATCTATTGTTATCGGTTTCTTAACTACTTTTAATAAATGAATGTGGTTCATCCACTTTAACCAAAAAAAAAAAAAAAATTTCATACAATTTGAAAACTTGTAAGGTCTTCATCTTAACGGGTGAAAATTTATAGAAATATTACCGGTTTAAAATTTCACCCGTTAAGATAAAGACCCTACAAGTTCCCAAATTGTATGAAAATTGATATGCTAGCTTATTTTCTATACATACGATTGGATTTCCTCAAAACACTGTGCTAGTGGACTAAAAAAAAGACCGCATTGATACAGTGATAAGGCCGACCGCACCATCAGACCTTTTGTGTCGAATTGATAGAGCGGGACGAATGATGGAATGGCGCCCTCGCAGACGAGGAGTGCTTGGTAGTTGCCGGCGCTGGAGCTAGCACCAGAGCCTTCGCAGATCTCGAGCAGGGCGGCGGTGACGATCTCCTTCTGGCATTGCGTGTAGGGATGGCAATGGGGCGGGGCGGGGGTGGGGCGGGTCTTTACCACAACCGCCCCGCCTGATACCACATGTATGAATACCACAACCGCTACCTCACCCTCATACCGCCCGCCCTACGCCCGCCCTATAATATTATAATAATATAATATAATATATATATATCTATATATATATATATATATATATATATATATATATATATATATATATATATATATATATATATAGAGAGAGAGAGAGAGAGAGAGAGAGAGAGAGAGAGAGAGAGTGTGTCTATATATATATATATATATATATATATATATATATATATATATATATATATTATTTTGAGTGTTTACCAAACACGCCCCGCCCAGCCCTTCTGATAAAAAATCCTCGCCCCGCCCCGTGCCCCGCTCTCCAACCAAAAAAAACCGCCCCATTCGAGACGGATCGGGTCGAAAACCACGGATCAGGTCGGGGGTTGCCATCCCTAATTGCGTGCCGACCTCCACCACCTCGACAAGCACCGGGATCCCACACTCCTCCACCGCCACCGTCGCCTTGCCCACCTCCTCCCCCACCACCCTATTGAGCACTCACCAGGCCTTGTTCACCATCCCGCCTTCCGTCGCCGCAATTATCTCCAGCAACGACCTCATGATCCCCGCCTCCACCGCCCGGATCTTGTTCTCTTTCACGGAGCAGAGCGTGTAGAGGGCGGTGGCGGCGTCCTTCTTCACTCTCGGCCCACAGGATTCCAACATCGAGACAAGCGGGGGGATCGTGCCGGACCGGGCGATGGCTGTCTTGAGGGCATCAGAGTGGGAGAGGCGAAGAAGTGCATAGGCGGCATTCTCCCGCGCCGCAGATGATACCGATCAGAGAGCCCAGACTAAGGGCTTGATCGCGCCTGCCACGTCAATGAGGTCCTTGTTCTCGTTGAGGATCGCGGTGACCCTGTGCTCCTGGAGGAGCGGATCTGGGCTTGAAAGGAGCGCCACGAGAGAACGCATCACACCAGCACACGCTATCTATAGCCGGTTCTCCGAGCTATGCTTCGCTAGGAGCCGGAGCTCCATGGCGGAGAGAGAGAAAGAAAAATATGATGACGTGATGCGAGCAGAGCATCCACATCATTTGGAACTCTCTCTCTCTCTATATATATTGTATATATTTACAAAATAAAAGATTTAATATATATTTTAAATTTATAATACTTATTTCTTAGGGTCATATATATCCACAATTTTTTAATGGTCAAATACCCTATTTAGTCCCTCTATTATTACAATTTGTCCCTTTGGGTCCCTCTAATATAAAACATGCCTTTTTGGTCCCTTTAATTTTACGTTTGTGTCTTTTAAATCCTTCCACAAGCCTTTTTGGTCCCTTTATTTATGTTTTTCAGGCCTTTTTGGTCCCTATAAACTTCAAAGGGAGGGATTTAAAAGACACAAACGTAAAATTAAAGGGACCAAAAAAGCATGTTTTATATTAGAGGGACCCAAAGGGACAAATCGTAATAATAGAGGGACTAAATAGGGTATTTGACCTTTTTTAATAAAATCTTTGGATACAACTAATTGGTATGTTTGTTTTTTTATAACAATTTTTTATTTGGGTGATTATATATTTTTGTGTTTATTTGTTAATTTTTTAAGTAAAATTTTGACATATTATTATGCAGATAATGATTAAATAAATTTTATTTTAAATCCAAAGTTGGTAAAGGCCTTGAATTGCTTTAATTTAACAACTATAGTACTAAATTCTTACTTATTGATAATCAACAATTATATGTATTCATTTCAATTTTTATTTTTGGTTTGTTTAGTTTAATTAGAAAATTTTATAATTATGCCAAAAAATTAATTTTTGATTAAATTAAAATAAATTATTAAAAAAAATTAATTTATTCAGATTTTAATTTTAGTAATCTACATTTTTTAAATTGTTTAGAGTTAGTTTTCTAAAGAATAAAAACAAAAATATTTTAGTTAAGAAGTTTTTAACTGAATCTATCAATCAAGACTTCGCAGGCTAGCTACTCTCCAACGTTCATTTATCATGGAGAACATAGGGTTAAGAATGTGGAAGAAGATGGTGAGCCATGTGAACTGTTCTCTTCTTTACTTCCTCAAAGTTGTGAACGAACATATGAAAAAGAAGAGTAATGATACATATATCGACTGAACTTCCCGATTTCGTTTCCTGACTGACATGGATGTCCACGTGGCATCCACATCATCATATTTTCTCTTTCCCCTTCTCAACCAAAGTGGAGAAAAAAAAAATCAAAGCCCTAACTACTCCTTGTCCGGCCTCCCCCTTCGCTCTGGATGACGACGACACCACGCCACCCTTCCAAGACGACCCTTCCATGAGGAGACCCTCTTTCTCCCAAGCCGTGACAATCGCCCGCCTCTGTTGCTGGTGCGATCTTGAATCCTAGTCGGGGGAGGGAGTAAGACATCTGTGAGGTTACTTCATCTTCTTGTTCTTTGTCCAAGGTTTCTCTAGCTTGGATTTTCATAGGTCTAGCTCTTAAAATGTTTTGGTTTTGATTTCGTTTTCAGATCCACGTAGAAAGAGAGGAGATCCTTTCATTGGAACGCAGAAGAAGTTGTGAGGGAACTCTTAAGACTTAGCTTCAAGTCATTCTCTAATTAAGTTATTTTTTTCCTTTTTTTAATGTTTATTTTATCCTTTCCATAAATTGCACTTATGGTTTGTGATTTCTATTTGAAGTTGTGAATCTTGTGATCCTCTGGTTTGAAGTTAGAGAAAACCACAAAATGGAGATCATAAAAAAAACTTAGACTAAAGCCAAAAGTGGGGAAAAAATTCCTTTTTATGGCTACAATGTCCAAACTTGCGTTTAATGCAAAGAAAATCAATCAAAACCTCATTTTGATTTTTCTCTCATTAAAGAACTTGTCTTTATTTTGTATTTTATATGCTGACTTGTTTTTCTAGAACTCAGAAATCAAGCAAGCAAAAAAGAAACTTGATTGATTTTAGAATTTCAAGGCTATATATATTCAATGTGCACAACTTGTCAGTTAACAGCTTGCTTTCTCTTTTGAGAAAATGGATGAAGGGTTTGATTCCTGTTTATTGATTTCTCTTTTGAGAAAATGGATGAAGATCATGAGCAACACCAAACAACTTCTCTAACCACGAAGTTCCTAACACCTTTAAAGGTGTGGAGTAAGGGCGGGCCACCATCCAAAAGAAAGAAGTCAACAGTTGAACAAATAATAATTAGAAGTAAAAAAAAGGTACTTGTATTTTATAGTATTTCTTTTCAATTGTACAATTATTTTTTATTGGTCTAAAACTAATGTGATTTATTTCAGAAAACTCAAACAAAGGGGAATGTGCAAACTCAAAATGACTCTCAAGTAGAATTTTGTACTCAAGACAGTGTGGTAACGTGTTATATTTTTTACAGTATTACATAACACATATTTATAAGATTATAATATAGTTTTTTCCTCTTAGGTGAATTCAAATTTGTTTCCACATGTGCAATATATGCATGTTGATAGCTCCACTTTACAAAATATTGTCACTGATACTTCTTCTTAGGTAACTGGAAATCTATTTGACAATTAAAATTGGATTCAAGCATTTACAAGCCTTTAGTGTAGCATTACTTATAAGTAGGCAAATTAATGAATACAAATTTCTCCTATGTGCAGAAATTGTTTTGAAGTCATGTTTGGGTGTAGTAATTGCATCTTCCAAGTGTTTATTGAAGGGATTCCAAATGCCTCTTAATTTTTAGGTTTGGCTTTTCTCATTCAATGCATGATGATTGTTTTAATTAGTTTCATCACTAGCCTATATCAAACATTAGCATGTTTTAAGTGTACATTATTTAGTTTGTTATTTGTTGTTTTTGGATTTCGAGGCAAAGTGTTGTAATAATTTTTGCTTGTATGGAATTCCGATTACTGCCTTGTTTTTTCACTGCAGATTTAGGGGTTCTATGCAGCAACAGTTGAAGTAGGGTATATTTAAGTGTCACTTGTTGTGTTCAGTTGGCCAGAACTCTGTTTTATTTTTGAAGTTGTAGCGATTGGAAAATTTCAATCCTTGTTAAAAAAAAATTGTCAATACTTCAAGTTCTTGAGTAAACTCTAATTTTTTTTCCTAGTTTTCTTCTTGTGTTGGTGTTCTGAACTTCTGATTTCTACTTTCATTGCACACTGTCTGTTTCTTGATCTGTCATTAATCTGCATTTTGTGTCAGCAGATGCAAATGTTTTAGTTCAATTCTTATGATTTTGGATCTTGTGAGAAATTTGAATGCTTTTCTAAAGCTTGTATTCTCATTTCTGTACAAATTCAGAGATAAAATTTATGTACTCTTATTCATGAACTTCTTGTGATAATCTTCACATCGCTGCATTTAATCAAACCTGACATTTCATAACTTCATCCTTCACTGCATTTCCACAAAATCAAACTTGGTATTTCTGAATGTTCAGTAATTTTTCAAGAGCTCAAGAGTCTGAATCAATGGCATTAACCACAATATTTGTAGCCATACTACTAGCTCTCTCTGCTCAGTTAACTAGCCATACTGCTAGTCAGTATTTTGTTCATATGCAGCAGCAGAAGTTGTTAGAAGTTATAAATTTAGTTTTGTTTTGTTTTTCACTGCAGTTTTTATATACAACAGCAGATTGAAGCAGTTGAGTCTTCATATATTGCGATTGTTGGACGTTAACTGCTTGAAATATCATATGTTGTGTCTGTAGATTTTATATGCAGCAACAAATTTTATATCATCTGTTGTATGGGTGCCATTGAGATGTCAAGAATTTACAGTTATTGAAATCACAGTTGAGGATCATGATGTGATATGGCTGAAATACAACTATCACTTCACATTAGAAAAATTTGCATATTCAAGGATTAAATAATGTTTGAAAAACAATTTCTTGGACTCACACATACAGAAAAATGAAACAACAGATGCCAACTTTTGGCAAGCATTACAAACAGATTGACATCCTTGACCATCTCATTAGCAACCTCTTTCATCTTAGACAACACTGAGCCAGAGTTGATCAGGAGGCTGAACTTCCCCTTGGACTTGTAGCTCCTGATGATATCCAGAGCCTTATTGACATCCAGTTCTAGTTCTTGCAGTATTTTCTTCATCGGCATGAATTCAGTCCTGGCCTCCATCCTCTTAGGATGCAATTCCTCAATAATGGTTTTCATCTATTTGACATACTTAAAGAACAACAAGAAGCTCTCCTTCTCCACTGCAACATCTTCAACCTCTATGATGAGCTGTGACACAGTTGTTATCACTCTGGTGCGCAATTCATCCCACGCACTATTGCCTACGTTGACTGCAAACTCCATTGCTATTAATCCTGAAACAAATTAGTTGAACTTCTTTCAGAACATGATGAACAATTAAGAAGACAATGTTTCAGTTTAAATTAAAGGATTAGGGACAGAGGGATACATCAACATACCTTTGTGAGCACTTGAGCCTAAAGAAGAGCACAAGAAGAACTCAAACTACTTGTTTGCAGGTACTACAAAGCCATGTCTGTCCACTCTCTTTCTTTCTCTCTATGTGTTGTCTAAGATCAAAGGAATTCAATCACCCACTCCAAACCTATGGAACTAAATCGAGCCAAAAAATAATAATAATAATAAAAAAAATCAGTCCTTGATAACCAAACAAAACTCAACATCCAAGACACCAAGCAAGACAAAATCCAAGAACCAGACAAGAGAAAAAGCGAATTTGGGACATGGATGGGGAAGAGCTCAGTGATTCCATGGCGAGAGAGGTCGTCGACAATCTGCTCTGAGATCCCAAGCTTCGATATTTCAAGGGAGGCCGATGGGGCGTCGTCGAGCTGCAATACTGCGCGAATCGCAAGAGGCGCTCCTTGTCTTCGAAGGCAGACGCCATTGGGGCTTCTAGAGATGGAGATGGAGATAAGAGAGGAGGAACTGGGGAGAAGAGGATAGGATTTAGGTTTTATGGGGAGAGGAGGGCAACGTAGGAGCGAGACCAGAACTGCTGCCATTTCTCTAAGAGGGTGGCGTGGTGTCGTCGGCTTGAGATCGAGGGTGTCGTTGTCCTCCGGAGCGAAAGGGGAGGCAGGACGAGGAGTAGTTAGGGCTTTTAAATTTTTTTATTTTTTTTCTCTCCACTTTGGCTGAGAAGGGGAGAGAGAAAATATGATGACGTGGATGCCACGTGGACATCCACATCAGTCGGGAAACGAAATCGGGAAGTTCAGTTGGTATATGTATCATTACTCGAAAAAGAAATACATAAAATTTCTCAAACTTTTGAAGGTTACCACCAGTGATTGATTGCTAATACCTAAGGCTGTGTTTGATTGCTAATATTTTCCGTGGAAAATATTTCCACCAGTGATTTTCTAGCCTTTTAACCTGTTTGATTGCCAATATTTTTCGTGGAAAACTTTTCCACAAACCCTATCACGTGACCCTATTTTCCATCAAATTAGTGGAAAACTTTTCCAGCCTCCCCCCATGGGAAAAGTTTTCCAGGGAAAACAGAGGGGGTTTTATATAAAAAAACCAAAATGAAAAAAACCTCTCAAGTTTACTCTCACGTTCGTTTCTCGCGACACCCACTCGAAAAAGCCAAAACCCTAGTTCCTCTGTCGCCGAGCTTCGCACCCATCTCCGTCAAGCTTCCCATCGCTCAGGTTAGCGTTCCCCTCTCTCTCTCGCCCTCTTCCTCTCTCTCTTCCTCTTCGCTTCGTGTAATCCGATTCTTTTGATGGGGGTTTTGGTTGGGTTTGCTTTTAGGTTTTAGGTTAGAGTTGGAAAAGAAGTGGAGGGGAGTGAGATTGGAGTAGAATGATCGTTTTCTTATTTTCACTCTTTTCGTTTTTTTCTACTAGATCTTAAGAGAAAAGCAAGTTCAGCTTCTTGTTTGGATCTTGAAATCCATAGATCCAGACAATCACATTCATAAAACTTGTGAAATCATAAGTGAACTTCGATTTTTCAATTGCCATAAGAACTTTTGTCAGTATATTGTTTTCTAGCTAAATTTCGGATTGTGTTCATAATGTAATTTACTGAAGATTTTATTTCTAGAATAAGTCAAATGTTCATAATGTAATTGTGTTCAAACCTAAGTATAATACTATTCAGTATTCATTTATAAAATTATTTTTGCACAACAGTGAGTTAAATAAATATTTGATAAAGGGAGGTGGATCATACAAAAGTGAAGGTATTTCCCTTGCAACATGATATTTGACAGGAATATGTATCTCTCTGAAACATCTGTGTTTTTTTTTTCCTTCTTTTGTTTGCTGTTAAAAGAATATTTTTATAGAATTTGTTGCTTGCAATATCATTGCCATTTAAATGAACAAAACTCATAATCCAATATAAATAAATAAATTCAAAAACCCTTCTTATCATTCATGGAATTCAGCTCCATATACCTTTGTAGTTGGTTTGTACCATATGGACACAAATCTAATATGATAACACAATTTCAAACTTTCAATGAGTTAGCCAGTAAATCTCATTTTGACCTAGAAACAGTCTAGCTATCACACACACTGACACACACACACACAAACACACACACAATTCAATCATACAAATGCTAAAAAACAAAAACAAAAAACCAAAAAACATGAAATTAGAAGAATGGCAGCATTGCTACATTATCATCATAAAATCTCTTATTTGAATTATAGCTATTTAACTGTTTTATATTAATAATATAAGAAACCACTAGAATAGGTTTCATTAACACAATTGCCACTTATTCATGTTTCAGGGATCAGAGCTTTGATCTTGCCACGAATGATTTCCCAATGGTAATCATAACTTTTCCAATAGCTTTCCTTTCTTTATTGTTGCAAAAGCAAGATTAGCCTGTTAGATCAATTCGGACATAACAAACTGGGGAAAATGTTATACTCGTTGGCACATAAAATTTTTGATACTAGAATATAAGAAGTGAAGTTGTGTTTGAGCTACAAGTTTGCTTGCTGGCTTGACATGGGTGAAGAAGCTCTCTGAAGAATTTATGATAATTGATTATCTGAAGTTAGTCATAATTTAGAGGAATTAGCTAAGAATAGCCAATGAAGTAGTTTTACATACTGTTGATCCTACAGGAATATGTTTAAGAGCTGAAAATTGGTTAAACCACACTCTATTAATAAATTATGTACCTTCAGGGAATTACTGTCAGATTATTTCTGTTGATCCTACAGAATGACTCACTTGATCAAAAGTTTTATTTTTCATGTTTTGATCCAAACTGTAATAGGGGAAGTCATGTCCTCGCTATTATGATTTGGCTACCATTTTTGGCAATGACATTACAACTGGATCGAAATTTATACCGGGGAATGACTTTGTATAAATGAATGAAGTTGAAATCAACAACCTAGTGGGAGCCGGCCTAGAGGATGAAGATGAGTTGGATGAAACACACCCAACTCACTCAAACGTGCTTAATACCCCCAATGAAGCCGCAAGGGAAGAGGCTACAAAGAGCTAAGCGTAAACGTGGGGAGACGATGGATGATCTTTGCTTCTCGGTTCTCAAAATTATGGCTCAATCCTCGCAAGAAATGGCCATTGCGTTCAAGGAGGAAGCAACTCAAAGTCGTGTCGATATGCAAGCAATTCTAGAGAAACTCCGAGGATTGGGTCTTGTGGAAGGTGATGTTATGGATCTCATGCAAATTTTTGTGCATGACAAGGAAGAGGCTCGTTTTTTCCTTGAGATTAATGATGAAGCATTTTTGCATGGTTGGGTCAATCGCAAGCTCAACAAGTAATCCATGTCTTGGATTATAGTTTTGTTTTATTGGAAGAAATGTGTACTTTGAATTATGTTAACATGCTTTTATATGTGAACATGCTTAGTTACTTAAACTTTTTATATTTGAACCTTCCTACCTTTGGTGAACTATGTAGAACATGTTTTTTATTGGGTTGTTTCAAATTTGAAGTTGAAATTTATGTATTTTATTTTTTTTTTATTTATGTTTGATTGGTGTTTGAAATTTATGTTTGAAATCAATGCTTTTTGTGTGTATATATATAGGGTTATCTATAATCTATATATTATGTAAAATATATAGATAAATCTATATATATATTTAAATAGATTATATAATATAATAATATATAATATATTTTTTTATATATATTGAATATATAAAAGTAGTGATCACTGCCATATATATATATATATATATATATATATGAATAATAATAATAATAATAATAATAATAATAATAATAATAATAATAATTTCTTGTGTAAAGGTTAAGTAGTGATAAAAAAATATGTAAATATATATTTTTAATATAGAGAAAATTAAAAATTTTCCATGGAAAATGTTACTTTTTCTAGGGAAAATTGATGCAATCAAACAACAAATTTGACATTTTCCATGGAAAATGATAGATTTTCCTTGGAAAATAAGAGCAATCAAACGGAAAAATATGAATTTTCACCCGAAAATGTAATTTGGAAAATATCATTGATCAAACAACGAAACTTTCTTTATTTTCCTTTGGAAAAATTTTCCATTAAGAAACTTTAAGTGGAAAAGTTTTCTTTTCCAGCCAATTTTCCATCTTGCAATCAAACACAGCCTTATAGTAGAACTCAAGGGAACTGATCAATGCTAGATTACCCAGTGTTTATGGGCTAGAACTTCCTAATCAAAGAGATCAGAATCCTGGCACTCTTGCTATTAAAATATTTTGATATGGTTATTCAATTTCCTCCACTATCTTAGATAGTAATGAATAGTGTTAGCTATATTGCTAGATTTATTTTAAACAAAACACTTATAAAAGAAATATCTTATTTATATAATTCTTTAATCAAGAACTCAACTATGATTCATTCACTTAAATTTCATGAATTGGGTATTTCATGAGTTGCAAGTGATATTTCATGGAGATGTTATGAATTATGGAGATGACTTGAGTTTAGTTATGTGAAATTGAATAAGTTAATTTATTTAAACATGAACTTTAAACTAGAATTATCAAAATTAATGAGGATGTAGTTTGAATACCAAATTAAGATAAATACAGTGGGTATAATTAATTTTTGAACTTACTATAAGGAGAATGTTTTTATACAATTTGTGAAGTAAATAAAATAGAAGAATTTTTTTAATAAGCATGGGATAAAATGCAATTTATTTGCAAAACATTAACATTCAACAAATAATGATGAAGAGAATTAGGAACCCTAAACAGTAACTTGTCTTCATAAATAATAAATTCTATTGGACTTTTGGTAAAATATATATATATATATATATATATATATATATATATATATATATATAAATAAATAAAACATTATTGGCCTAAAAGAGTCAATTTAAGTAACAATAATTTAAAGTTATATTAATTTTATATTTCTCTTTTGAAAATTCTGAGATGCTCTCCACCGTCCAATTTCGTTCTAGAGATCAGCGGCAAACCCAATCTTGATTTCTTGAGGCTACCAATTCTTATGAAAGCTCTCTATCCGTTCCCGCTCCCTCGCTATCTCTCTCGCGGGGCCGATGCTCAGCACCAGCTAAAGGCGACGATGCTGCTAGGGTTTCATCCCCGGTCCCAATCCCCTTCTCTTGTACTAACCCTAGAAATCCTCTTGAATTCCTCCTCCCTTCGCCCTGGAAGAACCCTAGCTGCTCGCTCCCGAGCCACTCCTTCTTCCCCTTCCCTCTCCGCCGCTTCAAAATCCCCTCAGGAATTGCCGCCGTCGCCGCAGGCTCTCAATTTTAGGAGGCTTACTTCTCGGGTTATCGAGCTCACGCGGAGGAGACAATTGCGGCAGGTGTTGGATCACTTCATTGTCTCCTGATTTCCGGATGGCCGATTCTTTACTCTTTTTAATGAGTTTTTAATTTCATTTATTTTATTCTAGATTTTGAAGGAAATAGAGGAGGCCAAGAAGAGGCATGGGAAGCTGAGTACAGTTGTGATGAACGCTGTAATGGAAGCATGCGTTCACTGTGGAGATGTTGATTCTGCTATTCGCATCTTTGAAGAAATGGCTAAGAGTCAGAGTAGTGATATAGATGATATATCATACGCAATTCTTTTAAAGGTGATAGAAGAACTTATTATTATTATTATTTTCTTTTTTTCTCTGATTTTTGTAGTTTTTGTTGGCGGAATAATTGGAGGTCACAATGAGTTATATGTCCTTGGTTTGTACATTTTAATTTCATGGTATGGAGGTCTGAATGTGGAATTATTTTGAAAGAATTTGGGGAATAATGGGAGAGCATCTTTTTTTAAAGTAAATTATGCTTAGATTCTGCTCGACAATTCTTACTGACAATGATCCACATTGGGTATTACTACCTATTGTTTTTGAACCCAGGTCTTTCACTTGAGAAGAAAGAGCCTTTACCAGTCCTTCATGGTTGGTGTATTCCTGAAATTAAATTTTTTTTCTTTTGCTCATCCCAAATTTTTAGTTTTGTGGAAGATGAACATTAAAACCAAAGGAAAACTTGTGAGGTCAAACTAATCTATTTGTCTTCAGAAAAAGGATTGGGATGATGCTAAAGGGAAATTTGGTTATTAACATTATTAATAGGGAACTTGTGCATGACTATGCACTTTGGTTCTTGATCATTGGCTTTGGTCTGAATCATCATAATGTTTTATGGAGGGGAAAAATATCTGATCATCCTTAGTTGTGTTTTCTGCAAATTCTGTGTCCATCTAAAACAGTGCAGCTTTCTGATAAAACACTTTTATTGATCCTGAAAGGGTTTAGGTGAGGCTCGAAGAATTGATGAAGCATTTCAAATACTTGAGTCTGTGGAAAATGGTACAGCTGTGGGAAGCCCAAAGTTATCACCCCGACTTATATACGGCCTATTGAATGCTTTGCTTGAGGCAGGTTAGTCTGAGATGTAGTGATAACCTTATTGACTATACTCGACATATTCTTGTTTCTTCTCTTATTTGGATGATAATATGATTTTCTTCTTGTGTTATCACTTTATGTGTTTGTTGCACTGAAGTGACAGCAGTAATTTCTTTTGATTATAAGACGTCAAGACTTGGGACTGGATTACAAAGCTTATGTTTGTTTTTCATTTACAAAAAAAAAAAAAATATCGAGAACTTCACCTACAAAGCATTTTATGATTTCACTTGCAGATTTATAAAGTTAATACTGTATGAAGAATGAACACATTCATAGACTATATTTGCATGATGGTTCTTGTTTCAAGTCAACAATGTTGTTTAAAGCATCTGATATTTGCATTCACAACTCAATTCCAATCCGCATTGTTTTTTCCATGTTTGCAAATGAACCTTGGGTTGGACAATGAAATTCATCCCCACATTTACCAAACATCTTGAGAGGAGAAGAAAGCAAATTTCAGCTAGGTTAAGTATATCTTTGGTTTTGCCTTAGAGAAGAGCTTTATCTTTGTTTGACTATTATTCCAAGAAATTTTTTAGTTGCGTGTCCTAAAAGGAAAAATTTTGACCATAAATTTTGAAACCTTTCACATCTTTCATGGATTTTCCTCTTCTGACATATGTTAGCCTCAGGAGATATGCGGCGTGCCAATGGTCTTGTTGCACGTTATCGCCTTGTGCTCAACCAAGAGGGAGACCAGGTCTTGCTTTACAACCTATTGATGAAGGTTATTTTCCTTCCTTGGTACAAAAGCTAATACATTCTGTTTACAATATCATTATTTGTAATAATGATTTGGTTTGTTGAATTTCTGTGCCTGAATTGAAAAGTTCTGAATGCATGCTAATACATCATTATAACCCTCTCAGGGTTACTTGAAGACTGATTTCCCCCAAGGTGCATTGACCATACGAGATGAGATATTGCGCCAAGGGCTGAAGCCTGATAAAATAACTTACAATACACTGGTTTTTGCATGTGTGAAATCTGGAGATCTAGATGCTGCATTTCAGTTAATTGCGGAAATGAAGGTCTAGAGCAAGTATTTCAAAGGCCAGTTTTAGTCTATATGAATTATCCTTTTTTAGTGCAGAAGATAAATATATGGATCATGAATCATAAATATATCTTCCTGCAGGAGGAAGCTCAAAAAGCTAACAGCAATGAATTCTTTCCTGATGCCGTCACTTACACCACTTTACTGAAGGTACTTATGTGGAAGTTCTATGTGATTACTCATTTTTTATAGGTGTAATACCCAATTTAGTCCCTCTATTATACCGATTTGTGACTTTAGGTTCCTTTATTATAATTTGAGCCATTTTGGTCCTTATATTTTCATGATTTAAAAATATCAGTCCCTAAAGACATATTTAAAGGCATGTTTAGCCCCTAAAGTTGACGAAGGGAGGGACTAACATTTTTTAATAGTGAAAGTAGAGGGACCCTAAGGCTCAAATTATAATAGAGGGACTTAAAGTCACAAATTGGTATAACAGAGGGATTGAATTGAGTATTACACTTTTTTTTATACCTATCTTGATCCGGTTAATTTAAATATAACTGCTATTGCAGCTCATATCCTCATAGATCTTATTTAATATTTTGACTGATTGGTATCGCAAACATATGGCTTTTAGTTTTGCAAGCTTTTAACATCATATAATTCAGTCAGCCTCCAAGAATCTAACTTGTGGTACAAAATTTTCATATTCAATGAGAAAACAGACTCTACGGAATTACTTTTTCATGTTTCTGTCATCATATGATCATTGCCATACTTCTCAAATACTAAATCATGGTTTCACTTGCAGGTTTCTTGTTTCTTGATCATTTCTTACTCTTTTAATTATTTCGACTTAAATTCTGGAGTTTTACCATCTGGTTCCCTTCACTGCTAAATTTCTGAATGCACTTGTAGGGTTTAGGGAACAAGAAAGATCTTCTTTCATTGCAGGAAATTGTAGTGGAAATGAAATCATTACGTGATCTTTACATTGATCGAACAGCATATACTGCAATTGTTGATGCAATGCTAGCTTGTGGCTCCGTTATGGGTACTTCCTTTCTATACTCTCTCTGACTGTTTGTGTGTGTTAGTCAATAATCTTAGCTTTTTTACATATGTTTCTGTATGCACATTGGTGAATATAGTTTCTATGGTAGTATATACTCTAATATCTGATGTTTTAAATACCAATTTCTGATTCTGAATATGTGCTATCTCACATTTCCAATGTACACACAACTTCTTGGCACTCTATCCAGATAGAGTTGTATATACATTCGTATAAGTAATTGTAATCTGACCATTTGTGATTAGTGTTTCTAATCTGTTTCGCGTTTTGCTTTGAAAGGTGCCCTATGCATATTTGGTGAGATAATAAAGCTGGCAAATGAAAGTAATAATTTGAGACCAAAACCTCACCTTTATCTTTCTATGATGCGGTCGTTTGCTCTTAATGGGGATTTTGATATGGTCAAAAGGCTTCATGTGCAAATGTGGCCAGATACTGTGGGAACCATTTCTCTATCAACACAAGAAGAAGCTGATGAGCTCCTGATGGAGGCTGCGATAAATGATAATCAGGTATTGCTTGTCTATATTTGTCAAATGCGATGTTGAAAAAATGTTTGTAACTATTTGGCTGCGTTTGAATATCTTGTGTGAGAATATTATCATCCTCTTCAGGCCAGCAGTATGCTTCAGGCTTACTATCCAAAAGAATATGTTAAGTTGAGATGTAGAAAGCAGCTCAGATGTTGAACCAAAATTTATTCTCCACTTCATTATGTGTCTTACAAAGGCAGCTTTTAGATTTTCAAGGACCAGTAGGAAGCTAGCTTATATGCAAGAAATGAGGATAAAAATGTACAAATTCTGTGTACAAGAACCAATAGTCACTGTTTAAAACTTGTAGATGAGTAAGAAGCTTCCTTAGTGCTGGGCATCTCTATAAGGATTCTTTTAGCCACAAATTTCACATACAATGAGAGTGTATCTCTAATGTTGTTCCAAGGTACATTTCCAGATTCATAAGTTGAAAAAATGGCTTGGCTTGAGATTTTTGACCTAGCTAATGTTATGTGATACGTGTTATTTGTGCTAAGACTTTTGTGTAATGCATTAATGTAACTAGTATTAGGCTTAAGACTTATGAGGGCTTAGGTGATAACTTATGCATTAGGCATGTCTCATGTTAAGGCTATATATAGGGATGAAATGCAAGGATGAAAATAAGAAAAAGAGTGAAGAAGAAATTAATGAGCTTCTTCTTCATATTCCTCTTATTCATTTTGCAAAAATTGTCATTCTTCTCCTAAAGCATTTATTAATCAATTCGAGTCTAGAACCTCTAAGTTTCTTCAAAGTGGTATCAGAGCTTGTTGATCTACCATTAAGTGAGTGTTGAAGCAAAAGAAAAGAGAGAGAAAGAAAACAATCCCTTAAGAAGATCCTTGAAGATTAAAGAAGAAAATCATCATGACAAGTTCAAGCATACATGATATGAACATCCAACAACCCTCTATTCTATTCTTTGATGGTGAAAGTTTTGATTATTGGAGTATCAAGATGAAGACTTTATTCTTTTCTCAAGAAATTTGGGATTTTGTGGAAGATGAGTTTGAAGAACCTTCAAATCCATCAAGTTTGTCCAATGATGAAAGAGAGAAATTGAAGTATGATATTAAGAAAGATGCAAAGTCTCTTTCTTCATACAATAAGAAGTCTCGGAGAAGATCTTTCCAAGAATCATTGGATCTATCAAAGCCAAAGAAAGGAGTTCTAAGGTAATGACAAGGTATGAACTATCAGACTCTAATCACTTGGAAGGGATTTTGAAAATATGAAGAAAGAATAAGTATAAGAAAATATTTTTCTAAACTTATGGAGTTAGTAAACCAAATAGGGTCTCTTGGTGAAAAAATCAACAATAGAAGAATAATAGAAAAAATCTTGATATGATCCTATTGTTACAACCATTGTAGAATCAAAAGATTTAAATACTTTTAAGTGTTCACAACTAGTAAGGACCGACACCTTAACTTAGCTCACGTACCTGTATCTGACATGGACACACGTGGTAAAAATCGTATATGTTTTATTTTATTTTTTTTTATAGCCGTCGACATGTTCGCGACACGCACAAACACATGAAACCTAGTTGGGTTGTATCTGATCTTATCCCCACCACACATAAGTGGTGTCACTAGTGTGCCCCGAGTCTTCGTCTGTTCCTTCTCACCATGTGATGAGCCTAATGAAGGTTCCTCCTCAATCGCGTGGTCTGGTGAGGCCAGGTCCTCGATCTTCTCCTTCTCGGTCTTCTCTTTCCTTTCATCTCTTCTGTTATTGTTTTTGGATATAAATTGTAGCTTGCATAAAAAAAAAATTATTGAGGGAAAATCCATGTGTCTACAAAAAAACAAATCCACGGAAGAGAGTCTACAAATTTCTGGAAATTTATTTATCATGTATTTTTCTTGATGATACGTTAAGGTTCACGGTGGAATTATTGATTTCATACTCAATTATGCAGACATTATTTTCATAACTTGAATTTGTACACTTTTTACGCTGTGCTTTTCATTATATGTAGTCTCCTTTCTTTTGGCTTTGAGCTAGTTTTTGACAAAGGGTGATAACTGATGACCAGGTAGAAGTCAGTTATAGGATCGTTCAAGCCATATTATGATTCTAAGATTTTATACTCTTCTATAAGATTTTTTGTTGTCTTATTTCATTCTTTTGTAGACCTGTGGATTCTCTTCTGCGACAAAATTAAGTTAACAGAATCTTTGGCATATGCTTGTGAAGTTAACAAGATTTGTTTTGGATATAAACTATAGCCTTATGCATATTCTAATGTTTTGGAATTTCTATCCTTCTAAATTTCTAAAATTTGATTGTGATTGATTAGTTTTTGATTACTTTTTTATAACTAAATTATAATTGTGTTTCGATCGTTAAATGTGCATTTTATTTTTTTGTATAGATTTGTTTCAACTGAAACATAGATTCTATGGGTATTACGGGTGCTAGTAGTGACATAATGTAGAAGATTTGAATGAGCCAATATGGAAATATGTAACAAGATATGGGAAACTTGACACAAGTAGTGGTAATGTTTCATGGTAGTTCAACTTTTGTAATAATGTTGCAAAGAGTCTTATACACGGGTGAGAGCCCATCTATTAAAAATAGCGGGTGTTGGAATTGGAGCTTGTCCAAAGATAACAATAAAGGATATTTCTGAAATACAGAAGTTGGAGGAGGAAGCAAAGTCTAGATTGCAACAATATGCATCGAAGAAAGTACTATTGCCAACCAGAAGTGGAAGTGCTAGTGGAAATCCACTTGAGAAGGCATTTAACACCGCGGCTCATGATCAACTTCATGCAAAGATTGCTCGGATGTTTTATTTTGGAGGCCTACCATTTCATCTTGCAAGGAATCCTTATTATCTGAGTTCCTATAGTTTTGCCGCTAATAATCCAATTTCAGGGTATTTGTCTCCAGGATATGATTTGCTTCTGACCACCCTCCTACAAAGAGAAAGCTATTATTGAGAGATTGTTGGAACTCATCAAGGGGACATAAAAGATTAAAATGTGCAAGTATTGTGAGTGATGGGTGGAGTGACTCATAGAAGAGGTTGTTAATTAATTTTATGGTAATGATTAAAGGGGGCCTAATGTTTCTTAAAAGGCGTGGATTGTTACGTGAAGCAGAGAGAGACAAGTTTTTATTGCAAATCTGATTAAAGAAGTTATAATGAGGTAGGGTATGAAAATGTGGTTCAAATCATCACAAACAATGCCCCCCAAATTGCAAGGGAGCTGGTCAACTGATTGAAACACAATTTCCATCATCACTCCGTGTGTGGTCCACACTCTGAATCTTGTTTTGAAGAACATTTGCGTAGCGAAGAATATTGAAAATAATCAAGTTAACTATAGTTGGATCACTTATACAGTGGGAGATGTGATGCAAATAAATAACTTCATAATGAATCATTCTATGAGGTTAATAATACTCATTGAGTTTGCTTCATTGAAATTGCTTTCAGTTGCTGAGAGACGCTTTGCTTCATCTATTGTGATGCTAAGAAGATTTAGGCTTATCAAGCAGAGTCTCCAAACTATGGTAGTTAATGATAAATGTCAATGCTACAGAGAGGATGATGTGAAAAACAAGGTTTACGAAGGAGAAAGTGTTAGATGATGTTTAGTGGGTAACTAATTAACTACATATTTTTCTTTACCGCATCCATATATGACATACTTAGAGCTTGTGACACGGAGAAGCCTTGTCTTCACTTGGTTTATGACAGGTTGGATACAATGATTAAAAAAGTGAAGACAACTTTATATAGGCGCGAAAGGAAGCAACAAGAGGAAACATCTATCTTTTATGATGTGGTGTCTCTAATTCTTGTGGATCGTTGAAATAAAAATAACACACCACTACATTGCATGACACATTCCTTGAACTCAATGTAAATTCTTAATCTTAACGCTAACCCAGTATAATATATTATTCTTAAAATCATTGTAGACTTGAATAGTTACTTATTCATAGCTATAGGACCTTGATTAAAAAATGTTTAAAAAAAAATATTACAATTTATATATAGTATATGAATAAGTGACTATTCAAATCTACAATAATTTTAAGAATAATATGTTATACTGGGCTAATGTTAAATTAAGAATTTATGCTAAGTTCAAGGAATATGCCATACAATATAGTGGTGTGTTATTCTTGTTCCAACGATCCACAAGAATTTGGGACACCACATCATAAACGATAGATGTTTCCTCTTCTCACTTCCTTTCATGCCTATATATAGTTGTCTTTACTTTTTCAATCATTATGTCCCATATGTCATAAACCAAGTGAAAACAAGTCACAAGCTCTAAGCATGCCATATATGGATGCGGTAAAGAAAAGTATGTAGTTAATAGAATCCCACCACACATCATCTAATACTTTCTCCTTCACAAACTTTATTTTTTTCAATATCATCCTTTCTGTAGGATTGCCATTTATTACTAATTACCATAGTTTGGAGACCCTGCTTGATGAGCTTAAATTTTCACAATGGATGAAGCAAAGCGTGTCTCTGCAACTGAAAGCAACTTCAATGAAACAAACTCATTGAATATTGCTAACCTCATAGAATGGTTCACTATGAAGCTTTTTATTTGAATCACATCTTCCATTCCCACCGTGTCAGTGATCCAACTATACTTTTCATTTGTAACTTGATTATTTTCAGTATTCTTTGCTGCACAAATGTTTTTCAAACCACGATTTAGAGTGTGGACCATACACGGAGTTCAAATGATAGTGGAAAACTGTACTTCAATCAATTGACTAGCTTCCACTTGCAATTTGGGGCATTATGCGGTGATGATTTGAACCACATTTTCATGCCCTACCTCATTAATATTTTCTTTAATCAGATTTGTAATAAAGAACTTGTCTTTTGTTTCACCAGAGCAAGAGCAATCCACAGCTGTAAGAAACATTGGGCCCCCTTCAGTCACCGTCATAAAATTAATTAACGATCTCCTTTGTGAGTCATTCCACCCATTACTCACAATACTTGCACCCTTTTCCTTCTATGCCCCCTTGATTGGTTCCAACAATCTCTCAATATTTGCTTTCTCTCTTTATAGTAGGGTGGTTCGAAGCAAATTATATCATGGAGGCAAATATCCTGAAATTGGATTATTAGCGGCAAAAGTGTAGGAACTCACATAATAAGGATTTCTTACAAGATGAAATGTTAGGCCTGTAGAATAAACATCCGAGATTCCGAGCAATCTCTGTATAAAGTTGATCACAAGACGCGGTGTTAAAAGCCTTCTCAAGTGGATTTCCACTGGCACTTCCACTTATGCTTCTACTTGCAATGTTTTTTTTTCTTTTTCTCGAGTCCATCCCTCTTTGAAAAAATAAAGATATATTGGCCGATGAAAAACTTTGAGGTGATAATGGTACTTTCTTCGATGCATGTTGTTGCACTTTAAATTTTGCTTCCTTCTCCAACTTTTGCATTTATAAATATCCTTCATTGTCACCTTTGGAGATGCTCCAATTCCAACACCCATTATTTTTAATAGATGGTCTCTCACTCGTGTATAAGAACTCTTTGCAACTTTATTACAAAAGTTGTATTGCCATAAAACATTGCCACCATCTTCGCTAGGTTTCTCATATCTTGTTACATATTTCCACATTGGCTTAGTCAAATCTTCTGCATTAGGCGCACTACTAGCACCTGTATTACTCATAGAATCCATATGTTAGTTGAAACACATCTATAGAAAGGATAAAATGCACATTTAACAATACAAACACAATTATAATTTAGTTATAAAAAGTAATTAGAAACTAATCAATCACAATCAGAATTTAGGAATTTAGAAGAACATGAATTCCAAAACATTAGAATATACATGCAGTCTACAGTTTTTATCCAAAACAAATCTTGTTAACTTAAGCATGTCAAAGATCCTGTTAACTTAATTTTGCCGCAAAAGAGAATCCATAGGTTTACAAAAGAATGAAATAAGACAACAAGAAATTGTGGAAGAGTAAAAAAATCTTAGAATCATAATATGACTCGAAAGATCCTACAACTGATTTCTTCCAGCTCATTAGTCATCACCCTCTGTCAAAAAATACCTCAGATCCATAAGAAAGAAGGCAACATACAATGTAAAGCCCAACATAAAAAGTGTACGTGTTCTAGTTATGAAAACAGTGCCCGCATAACAAAGTATGAAACCAATAACTCTACCATGAACCATATCATATCATTGAGAAAAATACATGATAAATAAATTTCAAGAAATCTGTGGACTCTCTTGTGTGGATTTGTTCTTTTGTAGGCATGTGGATTTTCCTTGAATAATTTTGTTTGATGCATGCTACAATTTATATCCAAAAATAATAACAGAAGAGAGGAGAAGAAAGTGGAAGATCGAGGAAGGGAAAATCGACTTGGGCTTGTCGTACCATGCGACCGAGGATGTGGGTTCGTTAGACTACGTGATCGAGGAGAAACCCTAGCTAGGCTTGTCGCGTGGTAAGAGAGAACAGACGGGGATTCGGGGCACATTAGTGACACATGTGGGGTAGGGGTAAGAATAGATATAACCCAACTGGGTTTCATGTGTTCGCACGTGTTGCGAATGTGTCAAGGGTGATAAAAAAAAAAAGTGGATACGTTTTTTACCATATCATACACATATCCACGCGTGTCGGGAGCATGTCCGTGTCATGGACTTGTCCGACACGAGTATGTGAGCTAAGTTAAGGTGTCGGTGCTTCCTAGGTTCCATGCATGTCAAGCTGCTTTCAAGCAAGAAAATGATGTATGGTATCTTAATAGTGGTTACAACAATCATATAACTAGCAACCAAGATATCTTTCTCATGCTTGATGCATCTATCGATTCTTAAGTGAAGATGGGAAATGGCTCGCTTGTTCAAGCAAAGAGAAAAGTTACAATAGCTATTGAGACAAAGAAGGAGAGAAGATTTTTATAAGATGTCTTTCTTGTTCTTGACTTGGAGCAGGACCTACTCAGTTTTGGACAGCTTATTGAACATTGTTACTATATTCATTTTGAAGACAAATCATGTAAGATTTATGACAAAGGCGAAAAGAAGCAAGTTGTGGCCATTATCAAAATGGAGAAAAACAAAAACTTTCCACTTATTTTCTGATACGGAAGTACTATGGCGTTGAAGATGCAAGTTGATGATGATAGTTGGATTTGGCACAAAAGGTTTGGGCATTTGAATTTTTTGAAGCTTGAAATCTTGCAACAAAATAACATAGTGTATGGTTTGTAACCAATTCAAGAAGTGCATGATGTTTGTGAAGTATGCACACTTGTCAAACAACATCAGGATTCTTTTCCAAAAGAAAAAGTTTGGAAGACTAAGGCACCATTGGAACTTGTTCTCACCGATGTGTGTGGGCCTATGAAGACATCCTCTCATGCTAGAAATAGGTATTTAATCACATTCATAGATGATTATTCTCAGATGACTTGGGTGTATTTTATGAATCAGAAGTCCGATGTCTTCTCAATATTCAAGAAGTTCCAAAGCTTTGTTAAAGCTCAAAATGGGCATTGCTTGAAGACGCTGAGAAGTGATCAAGGTGGAGAGTATAACTCTAAAGAATTTCAAAAATTTTGTGAAGATACTAGCTTAGAGTGGCAATTAATAGTTGCACACACTCCCACACCAAAATAGGGCTGTAGAGAGGAAGAACAAAAGAATCATGGAGATGACAAGGTCAATGCTTGATGAGAAAAATCTTCCAAATGCATTTTGGGTCGAAGGATAATACACTGTCGTCTATTTGATGAATAAATGCTCCACAAAAGCTGTTTGAGACCAAACACCTGTTGAAGCTTGGTGTGGAAAGAAGCTATCCGTCAATCGTTTAAAGATATTTGGTTCAATTTGCTATGCATATATTCCAAGAGAACAAAGGCATAAACTTGAAGAAAAAGGTGAAAAATGCATCTTCATAGGCTATTGCTCAAAATTAAAGGGTTATAGACTATATAGTCTTAAAAGAAACAAAGTTATTGTTTCTAAAGTTTTCATTTTTAATGGGAAAGCTTTATGGAATTGTAAAGAAAAGAAGATCCAAGAATGTCCTATTCAAATGGATGAAAAAGAAAAGGCTAGAGAAGAAAATGAAGCTACCCCTAAAGAAGCTCCTCAAACTCCACCAAGAACAAGCTCTATTACACCTAGTTTAGGCACCACAGCACCAAGTTCTACTCCAGTAAGATTGCAAAGACTAACTAATATTTATGTAAGTTGCAATTTTTGCATGATTGAGCAAGAGTCTTTTGAAACATGAATTCAAGAAAATTCATGGAAAAAAGCAATGGAGAAAGAAATTGAAGTAATTGAGAAGAACAAAACTTGGGTATTAGTGGAGAAACCAATACATAAAGAAGTTATTGGCTTGGAGTGGATCTACAAAACAAAGTATAATCTAGATGGAACCATTCGAAGAAATTAAACAAGACTAGTGGCAAAAGGGTTATGCTCAATAACCTGGCATCAGCTTCGAGGAAACATTCTCACCAGTTGCAAGACACGATACCATCATAACACTCATTGCTTTAGCTGCTAAAAAAGGTTGGAAACTACATCAATTTGATCTGAAGTCAACATTTTTGAATGGGATTCTTGAAGAAGGTTTATGTGCTATATGATCCAAGGCCAAGAAGATAAAGTGTACAAGTTGATTAAAGCTTTGTATGGGTTGAAGCAAGCACTCGGAGCATGGTACAATCAAGTTGATGCATACTTCAATGCGAAAGGATTTTATAAGAAGCAAGTGTGAACCTACCCTGTATACTAAAAGACAAGGTAAATCCAACATTCTTATTGCTTCTCTGTACATTGATGATATGATATTCACAGGAAATGATGAACAAAGTATTCAAGACTTCATGAAAGAAATGGTATGAAATGAGTGATTTGGGCTTACTTTACTACTTCCGAGGCATTGAAATACATCAAACAAAAGATGGTGTTTTTATTTGTCAAAAGAAGTATGTAGAATACATATTAAAAAAGATTCTAACGGATGATTGCAAGCTAGTTTCAACACCATTAATTACAAATGAGAAGCTTATGAAAGATGGAAGTCAAGCTGTTGATGCAATCTTATATAGAATGATCGGAAACATGATGTACTTGACATCAACTAGGCCAGACATCATGTATGCTAGCAGTTTGTTGTCTCGATTTATACACAAGCCAAGCAAGATTCACCTTGGACCTACAAAAAGAGTTGAGGTATGTTAAGGGAACCTGTAATTTCGGACTTATGTATGAAAGGAATGTATGAAAGGAATGAAGAATCGACGTTAGTTGGATTCTGTGATAGTGATTGGGTAGAAAGTGTGGATGATATGAGAAGCACTTATGGTTATGCTTTTTCACTTGGTTCTACTATATTTTCATGGGCATCCAAGAAGGAAAAATGGTTGCATTATCTTTGGCAGAAGCAAAATATATAGCAGCTAGCATGGCAACATCACAAGCAATATGACTTAGAAGAATCTTGGAAGATATTGGAGCTAAACAAGATGAAGCTACTAGATTATTTTGTGACAACAAATCAACAATTTTTATGGCAAAAAATCCTGCATCTCACAGTCACACCAAGCATATTGGGATCATTGGGATCAAGCATCACTTTACTAGAGAAGCAGTTGAAGATGAAGAAATCCAAGTCAAATATGTTTGTACTAAAAATCAAGTGGTTGATATCTTCAACAAAGTCTTTCCAGGAGACAAGTTTGTCTCTTTTAGAGAAATCATGGGAGTTCAAGAACAAGGCATTAAAGGGGAGTGTTGAAAATAATGGCTGGGCTTGAGATTTTTTACCAAGCTAATGCTATGTGATGCATGTGTTATTTGTGCTAAGACTTTTGTGTAATGCATTAATGTAGTAACTAGCATTAGGCTCAAGACTCATGGGATCTTAGGTGATTACTTGTGCATTAAGCATGTGCCATATTAAGGCTATATATAGGGATGAAATGTAAGGATGAAAATAAGAAAAAGAGTGAAGAATTTAATGAGCTTTTTCTTCATATTCCTTTTATTTATTTTGTGAAAATTGTCATTCATCTAAAGCATTTACTAATCAATTAGAGTCTAGAATCTCTACTTTTCTTAATCATAGTGATATAAGTTTCCGCCAAGTTACATACTTACATCACTTAATCAGTGCATTTTTTCCGCTTGTAGTAAAATGCTGATAAAATTATATATCATATTCCTAATAAAAATCAACTTTAACTGATTTAAATCTAATCTCATCATTGCCTGTGCTGAGGTTTGCTTTTTGTTCCTGACCTAAACATGAGTTCTGCATTTGAGAAAAAATAATAGTTTTGAGGTCCATTTGATCATCTTTTCTTGACCTCTTGATTATTTTTTTGGTAATGACTGTTGTTTTTCTTTACAGGTTGATGTTTCAAAAAAAATCCTTTTAGATATTATCAAAAGACGAGATCGTTTTTCCTGGACTAGTAGAGGAGGAATGGTATGTAATTTTTTCTTCAAATTTACTTTGTACACATGAAGGGGAACCTTGGCGCAATGGTAAAGTTATCGCCATGTGATTTGGAGATCAGAGGTTCGATTAATGGAAACAACCTCTTGCAAAATTGTAGGGTAAGGTTGCGTATAATAGACCTAAGTGGTCTGACCCTTTCCCGGACCCCACGCCTAGTGGGAGCTTTGTAGCAGTGGGCTGACTTTTTTTTTTACTTTGTACACATAATGATGAAATTATAGCAATCTTTATTATTGTCAAGAAAGATTGTTGGCTTGCTAATTCCACATTCTCATGTGATTTATTTACTGAGAATTTGGGAAATCCATTGCTTGAACAGTCAACTTTGTGGTGGTTTAATCATGTTTCCTTTAATTGTCCTTTGGTTCCCTTAATTTAGACCTCCCATTCCTCCTTTGATAATGTTTGTTTCTTGCTCCCTTTTCATATTCATTCGAAATTCTATTGTATTAATTAATGAAATTGTAGTAGTGAATGTTAAATTGGAATTAAGGTCGCAAAATTGATAACTAGCTGAGTGGCTGCATGCGTAAAGACATTTGAAACAGTATATTCCTACTAAAACCAGTGTAAATTCAATTGACAATAAGATTATAACCTATCCTCTCTGTAGTCATTTTGGGACATTGTTTGAGGTCTATAACCAAGTGAATGAGTGATACAAACCTTGCTTTTATGAAGACCATGGACAGATGAATGCATTACATTGAAGATATATTCATTTATTTGTTTATTTATTATGTCATGACATCATTGATCCTTGTGTTTCAGGCTGCTCTCAAAGTTGAGGCTTTATCTGGATTCACCAGTTCAATTTTTACTCCGTACATCCTTCCTCAGGTCTGGATCTCATAAGTTTCCCATCTATTGTCTATTTCTTTCTTTCCCACCTGTGCAGAAGTATTCTGTGATTAACTCCTATTTCAGGTGGCCTTGGACGATCCAATTGAAAAGTACATGACTCCTTTTGAGGAAGCTAATCCATTGGCTTCTAGCCTGAGGTTAAAAAAAGTAGTGATGCGTTTCTTCAAAGATTCTGTGGTCCCTGTTATAGATGACTGGGGTAGCTGTGTTGGAATCCTCCACCGTGATGATTGTAAAATGGTAAATGCATCATATCTCCTAAGCCTCTCTGCTTGTTAATAACACCGCATATCTCTCAAACTCTTTGGTAATCATTATCTCTACTTCCATCTTTTTCCATTTACAATGTTACAACTTTCCAACTCTATCATTTACTAGCTTTCAACTAGAATGCATAATCCTGTCACCAGCAATACCATGGTGGCCCCTTTTTTTCCATTAAATCTTAAATAATAACATGATTGTCAACCTTTTTTTAATTGTTGGAAGAAATGAACTTTTTCCCCTCTTATAATCATAGTTATTCTCTTAGTGGAATGCCAGTTACCTGTATATCTTCATGTTCCTATGGTTATACTCATAGAAAGCATGTTAAAAAGTTCTACTGAAATCAGCAGAAATGCATACTGCCAATTTTGAGGACTGCCAAATCAAATCCTATATAACATGGGTCTTGGATGTTTTTTATGCCTACCATATCACTCAGCTTTTCATCTGCAGTTGTGTGGTTGGCTTTAATGATTAGAAAATGGCAGTGACGTAAATTTCATTGTAACTTGGTTATAACCGTTTTAACTCATGCTACTGTTTCTTATCATTATAATGTTTTTTACTCTAAAGCATTTTCATCCATTTTATACATCAATTTTCTAATTATTTATTGATATGTATGCATCATCACTTTATGAATGTATTTTTGGTGGCCACAGTTTTACCTTCTGTATGCTGTCTAAGTTGACTTCAAATATTCTACTCACTAAAACTAGTTTCAGATCCCAATTATCCACTCAAAGCTATCATCTTTTCTTTCGATATTATGATGATTTGGATCTTTTTGTTTTTCTTTATTGATAATAGTGTCGCATGTTTTGAATGGCTTCACAGTTGGATGCACCCATTTCAAGGATGATGAGAGGACCGCCACCTTTTGTAACAGCGTCAACTTCCATTGGGCGTGTGATTGATCTACTCTTGGAGAAGAAGTACAAAATGCTCATTGTTGTGAGAAACAGCAATATTGTCTATGAAACCAGTTACAGTTCAAGTTCCAGGCCGGTTGGAACTTTCACACGTGACAAGTTGTTCCAGCATGCATTTGCTGCTTCTGAAACTCTATAAATTTATTTTCTAATGCTCTATTCTATGGATGTAAATTTAAAAAAGCATCATCAACTGCACCATTCGGTACTTGGCACTAAAATTTGTTTTACATGACAAGAATATGACTTTCTTGTCTTATGTTTCCGCGATTAGAGTACATCAAGCGATCAAGTTATTAGGTGAGTAGGTGAGAGATCATTTCGATAAAAGCTCGAGCTCGGCTTGGAATTTCGAGCTTTCGAGCCGAGCTCAAGCTTCAATTTTGAGTTCGAAATTTAATATTAATATATTAATATATATTTTAAATATTAATAAATATTATAATATATGAATAAAATATTTAATATTTAGTATTGATATATAATATATAATATAAAAAATTTAATTTATAAATAAGTTTTTAATTTCAAACTAAATCCGAGATTTCAAAATTATAATTGAGTTTTTAATTTCGAGCTTTCGAAATTAAAATCGAGCCGAGCTCGAGCAAACTTATTTGAGCTAATTTCGAGCTCGAGCTCGAGTTAGGCTATTTCGAGCCGAATTTGAGCTAGGTCTAGCCTGATCAAGCTCAGCCCGTTTACAGCCCTATTCATAATCCACATTTGGACACTCTTTCAACATCCATGGATTCTCGGGTTTATTGGTATCTCAGTCTCCGCAAGAATTTCAATAACTTAGAATGTAAGCAGTGGTTGTGGCGGATGGTTTCAGCGCCCATGTGTGTGCATGTCTGCTCCGCCAAGGTTTGTGTACGCCATTGGTTCTTTAGCGGCTTGCCATTCATATTACCAAAAAAACATCCATGAATTCTCAAGTGGGGGACAATGATCTATCCCGCAATTAAGGTCACATAGATTGAAGTAGTGTACTAATCTGTTCTAGGAAATTTCTTGAGTTTGGTCATAATGGTTATGCACCTTTCTGAATTTACAGGTAGAAAATGGTACATGATGTAATCTGACTCCATTAAAGACTATATAAACCATGAAAGATGAAAAATCTAGGAAGGTATATCTAAATAAACAAAGAAAGGGCTGCTACAAGTGTTATTATTATTATTATTATTATTATTATTATTATTATTATTATTATTATTTTGATAAATATGGATAAATCACTTTCATTAATATTTGAAAACGATGCTTTAACAATCATAGACATTATTTTTTTTTTGAATAAGTGGATAAGCCATTTTCATTTATTGATTAAAAGTAAATGAGTTGTTACATTGATCCTTAAATGGATTAGGTGGTTACAAGCAATCTCTCGGTTGTGTCCCGGCCTCCCAAAGTAGGGCTGGGGGTGTGGTGCTCCCTTCCATCCTCGTCCTCAAAGTCTGACCCTGAGGGTCTCCATGGTGCCTCCTCCCTTGTGAGGATGAGGCTATGTCTTATGAGACTTTGCATTGGTTGGAGCTGCATTTGTCTGGTGGAGTGTGCGCTGTCGAACCATGATAGGAAGAGGAAATCGGATTGGCGAATCAGTTTCTGGTAAATACGTTGTTTATTTGAAAAGACTCTCCTATTCCTTTCATTCCAGAGGCTCCAAGTCATAGCCATCGCGAGCAGGTTCCATCCCTTGTGGAGGGGGTTTTTCAGGTGATAGGAAAAATGGGAGGGGCCCCAAAGATCTTGTATCCTTGTGGGGTTGGTCCCATTTCCTAGGATCCGTTTGTAGTGCGACCATACTGTCGCTGAGTACAGGCATCTGAGGAGGAGGTGCTCGGTGGATTCCTCTTCACAATTACAAAGGTAGCATCGCGTTCTGTCCCCTGTCCAGTTTCTCTTTGCCATATTCTGTAGCATGGGAAGCTTGTCTTCGAACGCTAGGCAAGCAAAGAGTTTGACCTTCATAGGGGATGGTTGTTTCCAGAATTGGGCGGGTAGGGAGCTTCTCATCCCACCATCGACTCGAAACTAGTATAGTGATTTGATCGTGAAGATTTGGTATGGGGTGAGCCTCCATAGTCTTCTGTCTGCCTGCTCTGTGTTGTCTTGTCTCAAGTAGTCCTTTATTCTTTGGAGCAGGCCTATCGACTCTTGTGATAAGGGTCCTGGTCGTAGAAGCGGTCTTTTGCGTTGTTGTTGCTGTCTTGCTTCCTCAATTGTGTGTTCTGCCTTGTCCCACAGGGTTTGCAGTTATGGGCATATCCGACAGGGACTTTGTCCATTGATCCAGTTGTCGAACCATAATCTGGTAGAGTCGCCCGCTCTCAGTTCAGTGATTAAATTGGCTAAGGTAGGGTCACGTTGTTTTAGGATCCCCTTCCAGAAATCTGATGCTCGAGTGGGTGCTTTCTGGTACGGGTTCACCTGTGTCTTACGGAAATATGCGTGCTTAATGATCCTTCCACAGATACTAGTTTTGCCTCGTAGAATCCTCCACCACCACTTGCCGAGCAATGTCTCATTGAAGGTTTCCAGGTTGATGATTCCCCATCCGCTTAGTTCTTGTGGTCTAGTTAGTCTTTCCCATTTCACTAAGCGATAGGCTTTGGAGTCCGGGTTGGCTCCCCTCCAGAGGAAGTCTCTTCTGATTCCCTTGATGCAGCGTATTACCCAATGTGGTAGTTTGTACATGGTCATCCAGTGATTGAGGACTGAGGTCAAGGCAGAGTTGAGGAGTGTGATGCGACCCCCCCTCCTCGAGGTCTCCCTTTCCAAGTGGATAGTTTGTTATGTACCCTTTGGATGAGCTTCTCCCAATCCTCCTTCCTAGGCCTGTTCCCTGCAAGAGGAATACCTAGGTAAGTAATTGGGAGGGATTTTACCTGATAGTTCATTATCGAGGCCCTGATTCTCGCGTTGGTGTGTGCTCCCCCGATTGACACAATGACACTTTTGCAGTAGTTTATTCGAAGTCCTAATAGTCCTTCGAACAAGTAGAAAATGAGTTTCAAGGTCTTGAAATCACTTTCCTTTCCTGGGCTGAGGATCAGCAGGTCGCCTGCATAGAACAATGTCGACATTTGTTCCCTTTCTCCATGGCCAATTTTGTATCCCTTGAAGAGTCTTTCCTGTACTACTTTAGTCATCATTATGGTGAAGACCTTCGTGGTGTGGATGAACAGTAAGGGGGAGAGCAGGTCCCCCTGTCTTAAACCCTTTTTGTGTCTTATGTATCGCATCGGGGATCCGTTATTTAGGAATTTTGACTATGATGTGTATAGGAATTTTGTCTACTTTCATTAACATTCCCTCTTTATATTTCATTCCAAATATGGATTCTTCCGCTGCTACTATACTATCATAGATACATCTTCCTCTAATGAAGGCTGTTTGGTTTTCATCTACCAAGTCAGAGATAACCGTTTGTAGTCAGTTGGCGAATACCTTTGTTATGATTGTGATTGACCAGTTTAGGAGGCTTATAGGGCGGTATTCCCTAATTAAGGATGCTTCGGTGGCTTTAGGGATTAGTAGGATGTGTGCGGATTAAAACTTTTCTAGATCCGTTGTGCCCTGATATAGCTCTTGGAATGTCTGGGTAATTTCTCCCTTAATAAAGTTCCAGCCCTGTTGGTATAGGAGCATGGGGAAGCCATTTGGGCCTGGTGCCTTTTCCGTATTGAACTCCTTTGATTGGCTATGGTATGAAAGAATTTAGTATTTCGGTCCCCTTTCTTAAGCCAGGTGATCCTCGAGCATTGTCTCCAATGCTCCACCGCTATTCTGATTAGGTTATCATATTCCGCTCTCTGTGCTTAGAGTTGCTCCTCTTCTATTGCTGACAGTGGTTATTGTTCGTTCCTTATGTCTATTTGTTCGCTATTTCCCATTAGCTCCAGTTTTCTTTGCCTTTGGGCTAGTATGTTTTCTTTGTTCCACCTATGTAGTCGTCCTCTTATTAGGGTGAGTTTTTTTTGGCCCATTTGTAGGTCCCACTTCCCTCGAAGTCATTTTGGTGCCACCAGTACTTCATTGTTTCCCAAAATTCTGTTGACTTCCCCCAACTCCTATTAAATCTGAAAGGATAATTCTTTTGTTCTTGTTGTCTACAGTCCAATGCAAGAGGTACATGATCTGAGCAGATATGGGGTAGTGCAAGCTGCCATATTCTAGGAAAGGCCGCCATCCATTTTGGTGACAACAATAATCTGTCCAGCCGGATCATGGTCGGGGATTCTCGTCCATTCGTCCAGGTATATTTCCTGTCATTCAGTGTGAGTTGTATAATTGGAGTTCTTTAATGAGATTATTGAAGGCTAGTTGCACTTGGGCATTTCCATTGCCTGTATTTATTTCTGACTGCGCTCGTGTTGAGTTGAAGTCCCCTCCAATAAGCCACGGTCCCTGCCATCTTTGTCGTATGATCCTTAACTCCTCCCAAAGGCCCCCTTTTGGTCTCTTGCACAGGGTCCATACACAGTGGTGATTATCTATTTGGTACCCTTTGCTCTGGTTTCTAAGATGACTATTGCGGAGAAGGTGCCTAGATTTTCATCAGATTTCTGAAACATTGTTGTCTTCCATCCAATGCAACATCCTCCTCGGGTCTCATGGGCCAATAGGGCTACTCTTTTTGTGTGGGTGGTTCCCCCTATAGGGCTCCAGATTCTGTTATCAATGGCCGCCAGCTTTGTTTCTTGTAAACAAAACACGTCAGCCTTTTGCTCTGCAATGAAATCTCGGACTAGGAATCTTTTTTTCAGCTTCCCTAGCCTCCTCCCCTTCCATGTTATCACTTTCATTTAATAACTTAATAGGGCCCTATGTTTGTTGGTGGCGAGGGGAGCTTAGTTGCTCCCCTGCACCCCAGCAGTTCTCTTGGCCTCAGTGAGTTTCATGTGACTGAGTTCCCTGTTTGCATTACCTTCCTGGTAATCTAGGTGTACTCCAACCTTCAAGGCCTTCGCAATGATTTCTTCTCCTAGCCAATCTGATAGTGTGAGGGGAACAGTTAATAGGTTGGATTGGTCCTCATAAGGGTTTAACTGCTCATGTCCTTTGTTCTTCCTTTTATATGTCTTCTTTCCTTTTGTCTAGGTTTTTTGTGTTGTAGGTGCTATGGGGTCCTCTGGGGGCTTGGTCTTCCTTGGTCGGCCTCTTGTTTTCGGTATGATGGTTTGGGTCTCTTGGGGGTTATTTAATGGGGTTTCCTCTGCTGCTTCCTTCGTATCTTTTTGGTTAGTTTTTGTCTTTTGGGATTCCAGTGGATTGCTCCTTGGTGTGGCTCCTGTTATGGTTAATAGCCAATCTTTTTTCAGAGATCAGATTCCAAGTGTTTCCAATTTGTCTGAGTGTTGTATTATTTAGGTCTGCTTCAATCTTGGACACCAATATATGAATGAAGTTATGGATTGTTTTGAGTGGGATCAGTGAGTAGGGGGAAATTTGTAGTCCATTTTCATTAAAATCTGATTCCATTACAACAACTAATTCCATTGGGCTAGTTTTTAGGTTGGGTTGGGCCATTTTCATTTGGTGGCCAGTTCCTAACTGCTTTGTTTCTGGACCTGCTTGTGCTTGGGCGTCTTCCCCCTTGTTTGTAGGGCAGGCTCGACCGAACTCGATTGGGCCACCTAGTCCAGCTTGTCTGGACTTATGGTTGAACCCGAGTCAGTTTTGCCGGCAAATGGGTTCCTCCACATGGCTGTTAGCTGGCAGATTTATTCTTCAAAATCAAACTCCTTTAGGTCTTGCTGTAATGGACCGTTGACTCTAACTCAACTGTCTGGGGAAGCTCCACTTGTCTAGTCTTTTCGCCCTCCACCACTCCACGTCCATCCGATGTCGTGTCCCTGTTTTTGTGTGTGGGTTATGTCAGCCGTCCCTTCCGCCGCTTCGAATGTTCCTTTCGTCACTTCGCCATGTATGATCGCTGGCGATCTCGATGATCTTAGTTGGTGCTTTCCGGGCTTCTTTTTGGAGCGGTGGTCCGGGGCCAGGTGAGCATCTTCTGTCCGCCTGCTTGGGTTGGTTGTTGGTCGGTCGCGGATTATGATCCCTTGTTGTCGTCCGCCTCCTGGCCTCGCCGAAGAAACCTTCACATCAGAGATTGGGGCCTTCCCTTTATCCATTTGAGTGGCTAGCCGCTTCATTGGGCTCTTATGATTTTTTCCTTCTGTTTCCAATGCTGTCTCGTCTCGGCTGTTGGCGCACCTTAATCTGTTCCTCGCCCGAGTGTCCCATGGAAGCGGTGGTTCTTCGGGTTCTAGATTCGATGATGTAAGTATGTTGCGAGTTTCTATCTTTGCAATGGATCTCGTCACGACAAGCGGGCTTGGTCTCTCGATGTGGAGGAAGACTTCGAGCGTCCTTAGTGGTTGTCTTTGCCGCCGGTGATGTGTACCAAATCTCCCGCTGGTTTGAGCATTCTTGTCATTGAGTCTCGATCCCAGCAGAAAATCGGAAGGTTTCAGACGATCACCCATTGTAGTGCCTCTTCCGCCTTCGCCGGCCGGTAGAGGTCCGTCGTCCATGGTGTGAAGGAGAGAGTGAACGCCAGTGATACCATTTGCCCTGCATTCTCAATCTGCCTTGCTGTGTCCTTTGATGGGCATTCTACGATATAGCGGTCGTCCTTGAGAGGTCTTGGTTCTCAATTCCATTGTTTATCCACCCTTGTTCTCAGAAGCTCCGCCAGCTTGCAGCTGTCTACGTAGCCTCTCATCTCTGTGACCCTTGCTATGGTGAACTTTGCCATCCGTTCCTTGCCCCCCATCATCACTGAGTCGAGGGCAAGAGATATATGGTGTTGTTCCATTACTTCAATCCCTTTTCCTATCTTCTGCTTGTTGTTTGTTAGTGGTGGTCGGAGGTTGTTCAGTCCCATTGATCTTCTTGTTCTTATTTGAATTTTCACCTTGTTTACATTTCCTTCTTACGTTGGTTTTTGATGTGATATGTTTGTTCCTTGCTTTGTAGTCAATCTTTCTGGTGTCTCCTGGATTCTTTCCCGGCATACTGAGCCTTTATGTCCAACCCTACCACATCGCCGGCAAGTCACCTATCGTCTACATTTTTCCGCTCTGTGCCCAGGACGTAGGCATTGACCACAGACGGTGATGGTGCCTGTGGGGGTGCGGACCATGTATGGCGATCACCCGCACAAGGCATGATTTTCCTTTCGCTCTCGGTGGGCTCCATCTTTCAATGCGCCCGGCGCTTCTTCACGGCGGACCTATTTCCATTAAATTAGCCTTCCGCGGTCTTAAAGATCGGGGAAGGTAGAGTGGGGAGAACGTCGTTTCCACCGCTGACCACTTCTTATAGGTAAGCTGTCTCCTTCTCGGCTTTGCTTCTGGTTCTTCTCTTTGATCCGCTCTTGGCTCGTGCTCGTTTCTGGCATTGGTGCGCAGTAAAGCAGGTGATGGCTTACGCTTCCATAGATGTTCTCTGTTAGTTGATTCTCTCCGTCGATGGTCTTCATATGTTCTCTCTTCTTACTAGGGAGCTCTGCCCTCATGTGGTCATTTCATGCGGAAGTCATATCGCCTCTTTTCCATCCTTGATGGAAATTAAGCCACCGTCCGCAGACGGGCCTTCATAGGGAATCGCCTGCTCCACGCTCCATTGGCCTGGACCTTCACTTCAAGCATAGACATTAATATTCACACATTCAACTAATAATCCAGAAATTCCATAAGAGAGTTGTAGTTCTAATTCAAATGTAAAACCCAACTTTAACTTTATTGTTGCTCTATTCTTGGCCTTCATAAATCACATTAACCTCTTGTAGTGTGTGGACAACTAAGGACATGATGATCATAAGTGTTCCCAGTTTAAGATGACGAAGACCATGATTCATCCCCGGTTAGAGCAGTGGGCCATGGAGACATCAAGTAAGGAGCCGCCACTGCAAGAGGGCCCTACCCATGAATAACAATCAGCTCAAACTTTTTATCACTTATACTGAACTTGATCTAATCCTTAACGTACGTGGAAAAAACGTTGCATGTTGCTCTTCATTACACACACAAAATCTTTTGAGGAAACATCCATACCATGCAACCTCATCTTCTTCACAATCCATGTCTTGTGATCTTTCCTTGGGAGAGCTTCCATATCATCACCTCCTCTAATCCCCTACTTGCACTTAGCAACCCTTTGCTCTCCGCGGGAGGACTAACCAAGCCTGTCATGCACTGAGCATAAGTGAACACTGCTCCAATATTCACCGTGCCATTGATAGAAACCCCAGCTTTCTGGCTCGGTTCAAAGCACACTGGGCTAGGAAACCTCTTCATCAAAGCTGTCCAGTGTTTCGTCTTGGTAGATATTCACTGAATTCTATGTCTCTTGTGCTGCATTGCACTGTTTTACAAGTCCGGCCCATGGCTCCCCTATCTTTTCTGCAGTCTTAACATTTCCACCATTCATAATACCTTCAATCTTTCTTTAATACTGACATGGAATCATGTAGCGTAATCTTAAAAGTAAAGACTAATTTAAGATGATGGCCATCTTCATATATATGAGGCCTGAAGCGTGGAACCACTGATAAGCTCCGGGGATTTTGTCATTTGGAGTCTCAGGTGATATTTCAGCCTTATGTCCATTGCTTTACTTTTGTTTTTTTTTTATTTCGTATCTGCTTCCACTAGGAAGGGGATTCTTGAGGTGAGATGCATAAGTCCTTAGAAAAACCCTTTATTCAGATTATGAATGGAATTACAAATCTAATTTCTCTCCCTTGCCTTCCTCCCTCCTCTACCTTTTTTTTTTATCTGCTTCTTTCTTTTTGGTATTTAGAGTTAACACTCACTCGAAGAGTATTGATCGATCCCTAACTGTGGTGACTTGCAGGTTAGGTGTATCATTTAGTGCTTTCATTGACAGCTTTAATGACGGATTTAGAAATTCTCACTGCAGTGAAGCCTTGCAGGTTCAATTTGAAGGCCAGATCATGTCCATTCATCAAATGCTGCAACAATATATGGCAATAGTATATTCTCATTTCGAGGATGTATGCTCTCAAATCCATGGCTCATGTGGACACCTTCTTGTCTCTTGGGTCAATCTCATTAAACCTAAAATTATATTTTTAGTTTTATTTGTTAAATTTTATTTTTAATAAAATCTTTATGAATTATTATGTAAATAATGATTTAATAAATTTTATTTTAAATCTAAAGTTGGCAAAGGTGTTGAATTGCTTTAATTTAACAAACATAGTAAATTCATATTTGTTGATAATCAACTATCATATTTATTTATAATATGTTTCCATATGGATTCTTACATGGTTAAATTATACTTAAGATTACCATATTCGTTTCGGCTTTTGTATTAGCTACTCAAAATGATAGACTTTTGCCATATCTATAATTCTTTTTCTTGTAGAACTTCCCTCTTATTTCAATTTTTATTCTTTGGTTTGTTAAGATTACAAAATTTTAAAGTTATATAAAAAGTTAATTTTGATTTTACTAAACTGAATTAATGAAAAAAATTAAGTTTATTGAGTTTATTAAGTTTTTATTTTTAGCAATCTACTCCGAGGTTGATTTTCTGAAATTATAAACACTGAGAAATTTTCAATTTTCTTAAATTTCCGATTGATCTGATTGTGGGTATTTTTTATCTTATGTCCATCCTAAAAAGTACTTGACATATCCATTACCTTAATCACCTGTGAGTGATCCCATTACACTTTCAGTTCGAAATAGTTTTGTGTGATATTAAACTATTTTGCTATAGTTATTCAATTTCCTCCACTATCTTAAATAATAATGAACAATGTTATCTTAAATAATAATGAATAGTGTTAGATAGGTTTGATAGATTTATTTCAGTAAAACACTTGTAAAAGAAATATCTTATTTATATAATTCGTAAATCAAGACCTCTATTATTCATTCACATTAATTTCATGAGTTACAAGTTTATATTTCATGCAAAGGTTATGAATTATCGGGATGAATTGAGTTTAGTTATGTGAGATTGAATAAATTTATTTTAAACATAAACTTTCAAGTGGCAGTAAGATAAATATAGTGGATAGAAGTGATTCTATATTAAGGAGAATATTTTTATACTATTTATGAAGGAAATAAAATAAAAAGAATTTTTTAATAGGTATCTGATAGAAGTCAACGTACTTGAAAAACATTGGTCTAATACCCAATTTAGTCCCTCTATTATACAGAACTAGCTCTTTTAGTCTCTACATTATAAATTAAGCCTTTTTAATCCCTCTATTTTCATGATTGTCAAAATACAATCCCTAAAGGCATATGTCACGAGGGGACTAAAAGGGCACGAAAAAGCTTTATATGTATTGGGACCAAAAGGCTTGTGGGAGGGACCGAGCATTTCTCAACCATAAAAGTGTAGGGACCAAAAAAGCTCAATTTATAATAGAGGGACTATCACGGTAAGCGGTATAATAGAGGTACTAAATTGGGTATTAGACCAAAAACATTATATTCAACAAATAATAATGAAGAGAATTAGTAATGCTAACAATAATTCGTCTTCTTAAATAATAAATTCTATTGGATTTTTGGAAAATAACTAAAATAAAGATATAAGTGAAACATTATTGGCCCAGGAATCAATTTAAATAAAATAATTTAAAGTTATATAATTTATACTTCTCTTTTGAAAATTCTGAGTTTCTGTCCACCGTTTGATCTCGTAGAGATTAGAGCAAATCCGAATCTTGAGGCCACAAGGATTCTTATGAAAACTACTGGATCATTTCCCCTCTCTATCTCTCGCGGGGTCAACACCCAGTGAAAGGAGAAGCCCGAGGATCTTTGTGAGGGTTTTATCCCGACCCCAATCCCTTTCTATTGTACAAACCCTAGAAATCCTCTCGGAATTGCCCTTCATTTGCCTGGAAGGAACACAGGTGGCTTGCTCCCAAGCCACTCCTTCCTCCCCTTCCTCTCCCCTCTGTCTTAAAATCTCCTCGGAATCGGCTTAGTCTCTGCGGGGCTCTCAATTTTAGTGAGGCTCACTTCTCAGTTCATCCCGAGCTCGCAGCGTAGCAGAACAATTACGGTAGGTGTTGTGTTCACGACCTCGCTGAGGGCCTTGATGGATAGACACCATTTTGAGTGGATGTGAACTCCAATGAAGATGGAAGATAGGAGGCGAGGATGGTGAAGCTTCGAGAGAGCCAAACAAGAGGCTGGATAATTCATTGATGAAAAGGATACGGTGAACCATAATTCTTATAGTGGGCGACAGCATTTGCCACTACTACATGCCTCTTGTAATGAATAACAAACTTGTCCCATCACCGCAGGGCGACAAAAGAGGAAAAGCGGTGAGTAATGAAAACATGAAGAAGATGCCCCTACGATCCGCAGCTCGTGTGCCCTCGCGGCACTTCATCAAAATGCGATTCGTTCAAACCTCGTACCCTTCCAACCAATGTGGGCGTCTAATAGTCCGCCGCATGTCCCTGATCAACGCTAGAGATGCATTATCGCGTGATGCGTCTTGTATGGACGTCATTACGGGCTCTAGTTTTGGTGAAATCGGCCGGAGGGTGTGTCTTGCGCCCTGCGTGGAAATCCATCTTGTCCTCGAGGAGAAGGTCGGGTGGAGTGTGTGAAACTCATCCCAGTCTGCCCACGTGGCATCTTTCTTCGGCCAGCCTTGATCTTGTACTAAGATTGGTTGCGGCGCCTTTCCCTTGTGTAGTACTTGCGTGAAGCCTTGATGGCCATGGGGCAGCGTAGGGGACTTATTGTGTCCCTCTGGTGGAGGATGTGGTGTGGCCTCAGTTGATCATGTCCCTCTGAAGGGCTTAAGCGCGAAGCGTGGAACCAAGGGTGGATCTTCTTGCTTTCGGTGGTAACTCGGATAATATCCTGGTCTAAGCTATTCTAGGATTTTGAAGGGACCATAGAAGCGGCGTGCGGCTTAGGTATGGTCGATATGCCCGCGATTGCTTGCGTAAGGTTGGAGATGGACTAGGACCAACTCCCTCGTCAGCGTATTCCACCTTCCTCGATGAGCATTGGCGTTACTGCGCCATTTGGTGTTGCACTTCCCCAAGAGTCTTCTTTAAGGTTCTCAACGCATGTCCGATCTTATAAAAGCTCATTTGCTTTTTGTATAAGCCATGGGAGCCTCACACACATAGGGTGGGATGCGTCGAAGGAGAACTTGATCATTACAAAGCACGGAAGGGTGTCATCCAAATCCCGCTGTGATATGTAGTATTGTAGCATAGCTCCGCCCAGCCGAGCAGCGATACCTAGGTCATTGGACGTTCTTGTGTAAACACCCGTAGAGTCTTTGTTCAAAGCCCTTGATTGGTGATTTCCGGCCCGACCATTGATCTGCCGGATGATAGGTGGTGATGTGCTTCAGGGTGGTCCTGCTAAACTCTAAGAGTTTCCTCTAGAAGTGGTTGATGAAGATTTGGTCGCGGTCCGAGATAATGGGTTAGGGGAACCTGTGGAGTTTGATCACCTTCTCTGCAAATAGCTCCGCCACTTGAGCCTCGGTGAACTTAGCTGGGAGTGGACCAAAATGGGCGGTTTTGGATAGTCTATGCCGACCCGCGATAAATTACGGTGCACCCTTGAATGGTGGCAACCCAATAACAAAATCCATATTGACGTCGTCCCAAACCTTGTCGATCTTGCGGCAGCGGCTTCTGATAGATCCGTAGGGGCTTGAGTGACATGCCAGTGCACTTTGGCGAAATGCTTGCGAGCCCGGCGGCGTACTTTTCAACATCTTGTCACATGCGGGGCCAATAGAAGACCGAACCTGGTTGCACTAACTTGTATTTGACCCCAGCGTTCCCGACCAATAGTGACGTGTGGTACTCATGAAGCAGAGCTGTCTTTAATGGTGATTGAGAATTGAGGCAATCTGCGGTAGCAAAGAGTAGTAGTTTATCTGCATGGTGTACTCGGTGACAATTTGCCGTCGAGAATGCTAGCGATGCAATGTCTTTTAGTCTTCCGCGTGTTGTATTCTCCTCACGAAGGCGATCGAGGATTTGAGAGATGGGTTGGTGGCTATGAGTAAACCTGCAGTAGCGTATGGCGAACTCTTCCATCGACTCTCCTTACGTACACCATTAAGATGGCCTCCTTGCCAGGATTTGACCCGCCCCTCCCCTCTCCCGGAATTTGTACCGGTTTAGAAATGATAATCGAGGAGTTTTCAAATAAAACACCCTCTTTGATATAGTGTTTGAATCACTTGTTGGAAGATCTCTTTGATACTTCAAAGATTGATACGAATAATAAAGAACCGTCCACCAAATATTGACTCTATTTTCTTATGACCTCGTGATAGTGTGCAACCCCATGCTTGTGATAGGTAGAGGCGGCATGGGGCGGGGGTCCTAACCGGATTTGAAATATGCGTCCGGATGCGCCTTGCATGAAGTCTGCTCGATCGATGTTAGATACCCTCCGTCTCTGGGGCCGAACTCCGGAGTTGAAGATTGATGAGTGAAGCATGGAAACGTGTCACTCATGGCTTTCGTTGAGAGCCTCCAAGGTAAATTTCTTTGTTGGAATCCACTCAAAGTTATCTACGCATAACAGTCAGTTAGTAGGGTAGTGATGGTGGTAGCCGCGTATGAACAACTGATAGTATACGGTAGGCCCGGAAATCCGCACTGCGCTTACTGCGTGCGTTGGCGTTGACTACCTCTCCATGGCTTTGATCTTACGGGGATCGCCTGACAGCCAGAAGCGGCGGAGACCAAATACTTGAGATATTCTATACTCTCTAATAGAAAAACACTTGGAAAGCTAGATATAGAAACAATGAGCCTTAAAAGAGCCGCGAAAGTACCTAATTAAGATGGTTGACATGGAGCTCCAGTATGTAGATGAGATAACGTCAAAAAGAAACTATGGCCCAGTGATCACGAGGAGCGGTGAGAAAATTTCGTTCATAGTGGGCTAAAAGGTGGAAGATTTTGGAGGCCAAAGGCATCACCAAGAATTTTAAATGGCCTTCGTGGGTGTGAAACACCGTCTTGTATACTCTCGCGGGTGTGCATCCAAATTTGGTAGTAGCGGGGGCCTTGAATCCGGCTTATTGAGCGTCGTTGTGCCCGAGTTCATCTAGGAGCTCATTTATAGTGGGTATTGGAAAGTTATCCCGGACGGTCACGGCGTTCAGTGCCTTATAGTTGATGCAGAAGCGGAAGGAACAGTCCTTCTTCTTCACCAGTAGAATGTGTGATGAGTATGGGCTCGACTAGGCCGGATGATCCCTTGCTTCACATCTCCGCCATAAAATCTTCTCAAGTTCAT